>CM070830.1:2363206-2455706 GCA_036326025.1 Chrosomus eos | reverse complement strand
GGAAATTGAACGAGAGCTTTTGCGATTTGGAAAGTTAGCTAGCGCAATTAAAACTGTTCCTCTCGGATGTAGAAATGAAGCGCTAAAGCACGTAATGTCGTTTAGAAGACAGGTGTTTATGTTCCTGAATGAACAGGAGTTAGATGTGTCTTTTAAAGTTTGGCATGAGGGAAGAGCGTACATGGTTTACGCAAATACTGGAAATATGAAATGTTTTGAGTGTGGAGATGTTGGGCATAAGCGTGTAGCATGCCCACATAAAGCTCAAGCTACTGAAGAGGCCGCTAGACACAGGGATGAGGTTGATCCTGTGAATGATCCTGAAAACGTGCAGTCTGTAGATGTGGAAGAGAATGAGCCTCAGGGAGCTGAGGAAGATGTTGAAGTAAATGAAGAAAACGACAACCAAATTGAGGAAAGTGGGATTGTGAATAATGAAATAATAGAAACGGTGGTAAACAATGTAAGGAGGGAGGACATGGAGAATGTTGCAAGTGCAAGTGGAGGAAATGGTGTTGGAAGTGAGAACATTGGTGATGCAGAAATGAGAGATGAAGAAGATGCATGTTCTGAGTTTTCAGACATTGGTTCACAAGTGATGGAAGACATGTACTCTTTAGAGGAAATCAATGACTTTTTGGATACAACATTTGGTAAAGTTGTAGAAGTAGAAGAATTCTTTCCAGATGTGGACAAATTTATAATTTCAGTATTGTTTCTGCAAAAAAGAGTGAGCTATGAAGTTTTGGATAAAAAGAAAAGATTCCGGCTGAAAAAGATAGTAACGAAATTGAGGAGAAAGAAAGTGAAAGTCTAAAAAATAGATATGAATAAATCACAAGTGGTGTTCTTTACTCTGTGTCTTTTCTATTCAGTTTCTATCTATTTCTTATTTCTCTATATGGATGTGTGGAGAGTGGGATCATTAAATATTAATGGGGGTAGGGACAAAAATAAATTAACACAGATTTCAGAGTTTATAAGATTGGAAAAGGTTGATGTTTGTTTTTTACAAGAAACACATACAGACACTGATAACGAAGTTGAATGGGGGTTATGGTGGAAAGGGAATTTTGCCTTGAGTCATGACACAAGAAATAGTGCTGGGGTAGCTATTTTATTTTCTAAAAGTGTGAATATTGTAAAGGTAGAAGAAATTGTTAAAGGAAGATTATTATTAACACATATTGAGTATAAAGGAATAGAATTTGTATTTGTTAATGTTTATGCTCCTAATAATGGTCCAGAGAGGCTGATATTTTTTATGGAATTAAGAAATGTGATTGAAAAATATGAGGATAATGTTTGTCTAATACTTGGAGGTGATTGGAATTGTACAACAGAATTTGTTGTTGATAGAAATGGAGAAGAGCCTCATAGTAAGTCAAGTGATGCATTAAAGAAAGTTATTAATGAATTCCAGTTAACAGATGTTTGGAGAATGAGAAATGAAGGAGTAAAGCAGTATACATGGTTAAGAGTGGTTGATAATAGAATTAGTGGAGCGAGACTGGATAGGTTTTATTTAAAAAAGACATGGAACAATAAGGTGATGAATACTTTTATTAGACCCAATGGTTTCTCAGACCATCATATGGTCATTTTAGATGTTAATTTGAAGAAGACACCCAGATCTAATTACTACTGGATTTTTAACATTAAGTTATTACAAGATGTCTCTTTTTGTGAAAAAATTTAAATTTTTCTGGGATATTTGGAGATTGAAGAAAAATTCATTTGAAAACCTAAGCCAATGGTGGGATGTGGGCAAGACAAATATAAAAATGTTTTGTCAAAATTATGCTTTCCACTCATCAACTATATTGAAAGCAACAGTGAAAGCTTTACAAAGTGACATGGAGTTCATTGAAAGACAAGTTGTAAATAATAATGAAGATGTACAGTGTAATGTGTTAAATAGGAAAAGACAAGAGCTGAGCTTGCTCTTACATGAGCAAGCAAAAGGAGCATTGATAAGATCAAGATACTGTTCCATAAAAGAAATGGATGCTCCAAGTGCTTTCTTTTTTAACCTTGAAAGAAAACATGTCCAACAAAAGATGATGTGCCATCTTCGTCGTTCGGACGGATCAGTTACATCAGATCCTACAGAAATGAGGAGACTGGCAGGAGACTTTTATAAACAATTATATACAGCTGAGAGTTGTGACATTGACTGTACTGAAGACTTGCTTAAAGAGTTACTCAGCTTGGAGAAAAACAGAAACAAGAGCTGGACGATTTAATCACCTTTCAAGAGTTCACAGAGGCTATGAGGCAACTATCTAGAGGTAGATCGCCTGGAATCGATGGATTACCGGCGGAGTTTTATCAACAATTCTGGGACCTAATAGGACCAGATTTATATGAAGTAATTTTAGAATGTATAAAAAAGAACTCACTTCCAATAAGTTGTCGTCGAGCAGTTTTGTCATTGCTTCCAAAAAAAGGAGAACTTGGACTGCTAAAAAACTGGAGACCAGTATCTCTGTTGTGTCTGGACTATAAGATTGTTTCAAAGTGTCTGGCAAATAGACTCAAACACTGTCTAGATTTGTTGATCAAAAATGATCAAACATATTGCATTCCTAAGAGATCCATTATAGATAGTCTTTTTTTAGTGAGGGATATAATTGAATTCAATCAAGAGATTAAGAATGATATAGGAGTGTTGTCATTGGATCAAGACAAAGCGTTTGATCGAGTTGATCATGAATATCTATTTAAAGTGTTAAAGGGTTATGGATTTGGGGATGTTTTTATTTCATATATTAAGCTGTTGTATTCTAATGTGTTTGTGATGGTGAAAGTAGGAGGTGGTTTAAGTGCTCCAATACAAGTGACAAGAGGCATAAGGCAAGGTTGTCCAATTTCTGGACAATTATATAGCCTAATTATTGAAACATTATTATGTAGGTTGAGGAGGAATTTAAATGGCACTGTAATCCCACATGTTAATGGTCATTCTAAGGTGGTTTTATCAGCTTATGCAGACGACATTACAGTTTTTATTACAGAAAAAGAAGATATTGAAATTTTAACAAAAAATATTGAATTATATGAAAAAGCCTCCTCTGCTAAGGTCAATTGGACAAAAAGTGAAGGTTTTATGATTGGTAATTTGAAAAATTTTCCACAACTTCCAGGAGGGTTGCAATGGAGAAAAGATGGACTAAAGATTTTAGGAGTTTTTTTAGGAAATGAACAATTTCAAAAGAAAAACTGGGAGGGTTTGATAGAAAAGGTGTCTGCCCGATTGTCGAAGTGGCGATGGCTATTACCACAATTGTCATATCGAGGAAGGGTTCTGGTAGTAAACAATCTGGCTGCTTCTATTCTGTGGCACAGGACTATGGTCATGGAGCCACCAGAGGAGTTGATCTCCAGTATACAGAGGACAATAGTGAACTTTTTCTGGGATGGACAACATTGGTTGCGTGTGCTGCAGTATTATACCTACCAGTACAAGAAGGCGGTCAAGGACTGGTGGATGTCAGGAATAGAATCCGTGCTTTCAGGATACAAGCTGCACAGAGATTTCTGTATGACAAAGATGTGCTTTGGGGAAAAACTGCAAGTGCGATCATGAGGAGAGTTGGTGGTCTTGGACTTGATAAACAGCTATTTTTAATGAAGCTTGAAGAGATGAACTTGTCTGAGCTCACTGTTTTTTATAGAGCTATGTTGCAAACATGGAAAACTGTTATAAGAACAGAACGGAATATGGACAATCTAGAACTTTGGGCACCGGAGGAACCACTCTTTTTTAATCCATTGATTCAAACCAGAATACTGTCTTCTGTGACTGTACGACAGTGTTTAATAAGGAATGGAATTGTAAAGCTGGAACATTTGTTGAATGACGGAGGATGGAAATCGATTGATGAACTTAAAGAAGTAACAGGTCTGAGATCTATACGTCTGGTGTCAAAACTAAAGGAAGAAATTTACAACGCATTACCAAGTGGATACAGAAGATTTATTGCACAAAGACATGAGAATATCCAGAACACGGGGAATAATGTGCAATTTCCAGAACTGGTAATTTCTTCAGCAATAAAGGAGGATGAAGAAGAAGTGGTGGACGCTATTTTATCCTCTGGAAAGCCTCAGTTTTGTTCTTTTAAAGTACGACAAAGAAGGAAATATACAACATCACAGTAAAGGCAAGCCACCAGGACTCTTTGAGAAAACAGAAGGCTTCAAGGTGGCCAGATTTGTTGAGGCCAGACTTCCTGATACGAGACAGGTGGAGAGCCCTTTATAAGCCTCCTGTAGAGAAGCGGTCCGGAGATCTACAGTGGAGGATTATATATGGGGCGATAGCAACAGACGGACATGTGGCACACCTGAACACAGCAGTAAAGGGGGAATGTCGATTCTGTGGGGAAAAAGAGGATATAGAGCATTTGTTTTTAAAGTGTGAGAGATTAAAAGGTATTTTTAAATTGCTCGGGAGCTGGTTTGACAAATTTGATGAGTTTTTTTCGGATAGGGTGTTTATTGGAGGAATTAAATATACATTTTCAAAAAGGAAAAAAATGTGTTTATTAAATTACCTGATTGGAACGGCTAAACTGGCAGTGTGGAAAACACGAAAAAATAAAGGGTTACAATTGGCAACTACAGATCCTGAAGAAATGTGCAAGCGACTTGTAGCAGGGAGGCTAAAAATTGAATTTGCGTATTATAGGTTGACAAATAATTTATTTGGTTTTTGTGATTTATGGTGTGTCGATGAAGTGTTATGTATGTTACATGAGGATCAGTTTGTTTTAAAATTTTAATTTTTTTTTTTTTGTAAGGAGGTTTTATAATAAGAGTACACATGTATTTATAGTGGCGATATTGTTCATAATTGTAAAGTAGAAATGTATAAATAAAGGTATTGTTAAGCCTCTCTCTCTCTCTCTCTCTCTCGTTCTCTCTCTCTCTCTCTCTCGTTCTCTCTCTCCCTCTCTCTCTCTCTCTCTCTCTCTCTCTCTCTCTCTCCCTCGCTCCCTCTCTCTCTCTCTCTCTCTCTCTCTCTCTCTCTCTCTCTCTCTCTCTCTCTCTCTCTCTCTTCTCGCTCCCTCTCTCTCTCTCTCACTCCCCCTCTCTCTCTCTCTCTCTCTCTCTCTCTCTCTCTCTCTCTCTCTCTCTGCTTCTTCCTTCTGCTTTCTTTTCTCACTACATCACATTTTAACTAAATATTTTCACAGCCTGTATATACAGTATATTTTGAAGGATAAACTGAATTTTTACTGAATCATTTTACATACCACACTCTTGGAAGAAAAGGTTTTATATAGAACTATTGTTGTAACATTTGGATTACATCTTAATAATATTTATTTATTTACTGTTTTTAATTAAAACATCTTACACATTCTGCAATGTTTGTGTAAATGTATTATCTGTGATAATGTTTGCACATAAACTAAGTATAATGAGATTATACGGGGGAAATGCTGATGTGTTTTACCATTCAAATGAATGCACTAATGTGTTCATTTGAAGATTACACTCCAGGCATTAGTGTAAGACACACATAAAGAGGGTCTTTCTAAGTACACTTGTTTTCATAATAAAAATGAATCATAAATGTAGGCTTGATTTGTTTCAGGAGGGCATGACCTACAGCTTTGCTTTATCCATAATTACATTAGATCTGATTCAAAGTCCCGTAAAGGCAAGTTAGACATTGTCTATCAGCAATAAAATATAGTTGAAAATAGTGACTCTTTGCTTCTTTAGTGCATATCATGCAAAAATATACATTCCAGCTGGTTCTTTTAGCTGAAAGGCAATTTACATGAAGAGGAAATAAAATAGGCTTAAAACTCTTCTTACAACATGTGTAAAGGCAGAAACTGTAAATTGTATTTAACTTTTTGAATAGTTCACAAATAAATAAATACTGTAGATAAATAGATAGATAGATAAACTGATTGATGGACAGATGGAAGGATGGACGGACGGAACGATGGATGATGACAGACAAATATAATGATAGAATGATAAATGGCTGGATAGATAGAATAAACAATGGATGGATGGATAAAACGATAGATATAATATATAAAACGACATAAAACGATGGATGGATGGATGGATGAAACGATAGAACATATAAAATGACATAAAACGATGGATGGAATGAAAGATATATATATGGATGGATGGATGGATGGATGGATGGATAAAAAGGATGGGTGGATGGATGGATAAGATGGATAAAAAGGATGGGTGGATGGATGGATAAAATGGATGGATAAAAAGGATGGGTGAATGGATGGATGGATGGATAAAAAGGATGGGTGGATGGATAAAAAGGATTGATGGATGATGGATAGATGGATAAAAAGGATGGGTGGATTGATGGATGGATAAAATGGATGGGTGGATGGATGGATAAGATGGATGGGATAAAATGGGATGATGTGGATGGGTGAGAGGATAAAAGGATGGATGGATGGATGGATAAAAGGATGGGTGGATGGATGGTAGATGAAAAGGGTGTGGATAAAGGAGGGAGGATAAAAGGATGGGTGGATGGATAAAGGATGGGTGGATGGATGGATAAGGATGGTGATGGATAAAAGGATGGTGGATGGATGGTGGTGGATGGATAAAAAGGATGGGATGATAAATGATGGTGGATGGAGGGATGGATGGATAATAGGATGGATGATGGATGGATAAAAAGGATGGGGTGGATGGATATGGGTGGATGATGGATGGATAAAAGATGGGTGGATGGATGGATGGGTGGATGGATGGATGGGATAAAAAGATGGGTGGATGGATGGATGGGTGGATGGATTGATGGGTGGATAAAAATGGATGGGGTTGGAGTGGATGGATAAAAAGGATGGATGGGTGGATGGATAAAAATGGATGGTGGATGGATGGATAAAAAGGATGGGTGGATGGGTGGATAAAGAGGATGGGTGGATGATGGATGGTGATGGATAAAAGATGGGTGGATGGATGATACGATGGTGTGATGGATGATGGATGGATAAATAACAGGATGGATAAAAAATGATGGGTGAATATTGAGGATGTGGATGGATGAGTGGAATGAGTTGTAGATGGATAAAAAAGATGGGTGGATGGATGGATGGTGGATGGATGGATGGATAAAAAGGATGGGTGGATGGATGGATGGATGGATGGATGGATAAAAAGGATGGGTGGATGGTGGATGGGATGGATGGATTGATGGATGGATAAAAAGGATGATGGATGGATGGATGGATAAAGATGGATGGGTGGATGGATAAAAATGGATAGGTGGATGGATGGATAAAAAGGATGGGTGGATGGGTGGATGTAAGGATGGATGGGTGGATTGATGGATGGATAAAAATGATGGGTGGATGGATGGATGGGGATGGATGGATTGATGGATGGATAAAAAGATGGGATGGATGGGTGGATGGATAAAAAGGATGGGTGGATGGGTGGATAAAAGGATGGATGGTGGATGGATAAAAAGGATGGATGGAGTGGATGGATAAAAGGATGGGTGGATGGGTGGATAAAAAGGATGGTGGTGGATGGATAAAAAGGATGGGTGGTGGAGGGGATAAAAGGATGGGTGGATGGGTGGATATAAGGATGGGTGGATGATGGATGGATAAAAAGGATGGGTGGATGTGGATGGATAAAAAGGATGGATAATGATGGGTGGATGGATAAAGGATGGTGGATGGGATGGAAAAAAATGAGGAGGATAAAAAGGATGGAGGTTGGTGGATGGATAAAAGGATGGATGGTGGATGGATAAAAGGATGGGTGGGTGGATGGATAAAAAGGATGGGTGGATAAAGGATTGGATGGGTGGATGGTGATGGTGGATGGATGGATAAAAAGGATGGGTGGATGGGTGGAGATAAAAAGGATGGGTGGATGGATAAAAATGATGGGTGGATGGATATAAAAGGATGGGTGGGTGGAGGGTAAAAGGATGGTGGGTGGATGGATAAAAAGGATGTGGTGGATGGGTGGATAAAAAGGATGGGTGGATGGGTGGGATAAAAAGGATGGGTGGATGGGTGGATAAAGGATGGGGATGGATGATGGATGGATAAAAAGGATGGATGGGTGGAGGATAAAAAGGATGGGTGGATGGGTGGGATAAAAAGGTATGGTGTGGGATAAAAGGATGGGGTGGATGGGTGGGATAAAAAGGATGGGTGGTGGATGTGATTAAAAAGGATGGGTGGATGGTGGGATAAAAAGGATGGGGTGGATGGATTGATGGATGGATAAAAAGGATGGATGGATGGGTGGATGATAAAAAGGATGGTGGATGGGTGGATAAAAGGATGGATGGGTGGATGGATAAAGGATGGGTGGATGGGTGGATAAAAGGATGGATGGGTGGATGGATAAAAAGGATGGGTGGATGGATGGGTGGAATAAAAAGGATGGATGGGTGGATGGATAAAAAGGATGGGTGGATGGGTGGATAAAAAGGATGGGTGGATGGTGGGATAAAAAGGGTGGGTGGATAAAAATGGTGGATGGGTGGATAAATGGATGGGTGGATTGGTGGATAAAAAGGATGTGGTGGATGGATGGGATAAAAAGGATGGGTGGATGGATGATAAAGATGGTGGATAAAGGTAGGATGGATGGGTGGTGATAAAAAGGGATGGGTGGATGGATGGGTGGGATAAAAAGGATGGGTGGATGGATGTGGATGGATAAAAAGGATGGGTGGATGGGTGGATGGATAAAAAGGATGGGATGGATGGGGTGGATAAAAAGGATGGATGGGTGTGGATGGATAAAAAGGATGGGTGGATGGGTGGATAAAAAGGATGGAGTGGGTGATGAATAAAGGGAAAAAGGATGGTATTGGATTGGTGGGATGGATGGATGGGTGGATGGATAAAAAGGATGGGTGGATGGGTGGATAAAAAGGATGGGATGGGTGGATGGATAAAAAGGATGGGTGGATGGTGGATAAAAAGGATGGGTGGATGGGTGTGGATGTGATAAAGGAGGGTGATGGTGGGATAAAAAGGATGGGTGGATGGATTGATGGATGGATAAAAAGGATGGATGGATGGGTGGATGGATATAAAAAGGATGGATGGATGGGTGGATAAAAAGGATGGATGGGTGGATGGATATAAAAGGATGGGTGGATGGGTGGATAAAAAGGATGGATGGTGGATGGATAAAAAAGGATGGGTGGATGGGTGGATTAAAAAGGATGGATGGGTGGATGGATAAAAGGGAAATGGGTGGATGGGTGGATAAAAAGGATGGGTGGGTGGGTGGGATAAAAAGGATGGGTGGGATAAAAAGGATGGGTGGAGGTGGATAAAAAGGATGGGTGGTTTGGGTGGGATAAAAAGGATGGGTGGATGGATTGATGGATGGATAAAAGGATGGATGGATGGGTGGATAAAAAGGATGGGTGGATGGGTGGATAAAAAGGATGGGTGGATGGATTGATGGATGGATAAAAGGATGGATGGATGGGTGGATGGATAAAAAGGATGGATGGATGGGTGGATAAAAAGGATGGATGGGTGGATGGATAAAAAGGATGGGGGATGGGTGGATAAAAAGGATGGTGGTGGATGGATAAAAGGATGGATGGATGGGTGGATAAAAAGGATGGATGGGTGGATGGATAAAAAGGATGGGTGGATGGGTGGATAAAAAGGATGGATGGGTGGATGGATAAAAAGGATGGGTGGATAGAGTGATTACTTTTAATCCGTCAGATTCAAAATCAACTCAGAAAATAAAAACGCATAATAAACATCTCAATCATTCCTGAGCTGATGATTGTGAGGAACTGAACCGTAAACCTCCTGTCAGTCTGTCAGATCAGAATCAAATGAACAAACATGATTCATTAAGCGAATGTGCCGACACGCATCAGCCGGAGGACGAGAAGAGTCAAACACAGAGAGAGCAGAACACACACAGATGCTGGAGAACCAGGTTTAGCAGAAACACAGCTCACATCTGCACTCTTTGACTCAGCAAAGACTCAATAAATCAATAAAACCAACAGATAAATACTGTACGGACCACATCTGTCCTAAATTGACATCATGAAATCAATCTGGAGGTTTTTCGGTCTTGGCTGACAAGCTGTTTATGATCTTTTGCAAAGGTCCATTGTACGGCAGAATTCCTGTTGGCATGTGTGTTTGGTTAAGCATGCACTCACAGGACCAGTAAACACACGAGTTCCCAGAACACATCAAACACTGAAGACAACGCTGAAGTCCGACAACACACACACATTTATTACAAAAGTCTTGAGATTAAAGGATAATTCGGGTATTTAGCACTTTGAGTCTATTTTCTAGTGTGTTTTGGATGAACTAGAGTGGTGGACACAGAAATGTTGACGATGTCTCGACTTTTTGACTCTTTTAGAATCGCCTCTGAGCGCTTCAGAGTGGCTGTCTATGGGCATGCACAAACATGTGCTTAAAACAACCCAACGTTCGTTTTCAAAACTGTGACTCTCACCGAGTGGTTAGTGGTGTTCGTTGATGATTAAAAACAAATATATTGGCGCAATGAATCAGTGTTATTTGCTATAGTGGAACTATTTTTTCAGATACCTCACAACCGCGTATAAACTTCCACTCGATATTTGAGTCAGAAGCATTAGCACACTCCGACCACTTGATGGCGACAACCACTTTGCCGTACAAGGACGCTGTACGGAACACGGTGTCGAGCGCATAGACCTTCTGAGAGACGGAGAGCCGAGCGAATAGACTACAACCAAATCAGGGTTTCCGTTGTCCGGTAATTACCGGACATTGGCCGGGGAAAAAATGAAATGTCCGACAAAATTAAATCTCTCCGGTCAAATTAAAATTGCCTAATAATCCCGCCCCCTAACACAGTCTAAATTTGAGAATAAGACTAAAATGTATAAAGCAAAAATACACCGACCTTTGGCTATGTTATAAAGGAACAGGCTCTACCGTGTGATTAAGTTATTAAACAACATCGCATGCTGCATTTCAAATAAAGTGCATGCCTAAAACAGCTGTAATATAGACCTAAACAACGAATGATTGAGTGAGACGTTTCAAATATGGCCTTAAGACTAGCCTTAAAAGCTTTTAACAGAGGCCAGACGTGACGGATGATGGTGTATCAGTAACGCCTGAAGGCTCAGATGTCCAGAGCTAGACAACTCCACCACCGGAGAAAGTGCATTTTCAGAAGTGATGGGTCTTCTGCCAAGCGTGTCAGAGGTTACGGCTTCTAATCCACGCACTCGTAGGCCTACAGTTTTTTTTTCTCTCATCAAAACTGAATATGTTCATCAGTGGTTACAGCCTATATCAAGCAGGAACACGTTTGTGTGCATTTTATTTTGTGATTTCACTGGAATGAATAATCTCACCCGCAACGGCGATAGATTGAAACGCGCGTCCGAGTGAAGATTGCGCAACCCGCGTAGTGCCTCATCCATGACACTGATCGCAGCGGACACGAGCGCTCAGCTTGTTTTAAAAAACAACAGATTTTAGCGCTAGATCTCTTATTTAATAGCGAACTAAATGAATGATCTGCTAGTTAACTGGAGATGTTTTATTTATTTGTATTAGGTACATCCGTGCCTCAATGTTTCAAAAAGTGAATGTGTGTGAAACCATAGTAAAAACAATTGCCGTTGATTGACGCCAATCGGACGTTCATGTTTTTTTCCGTCTATTTGAAAGTTAGGCTAATAATAACATGTTGCATTCTATACGGCCTAATTGTGTAATTTTTTTAAGTTACATAGCCTACCTCCAGTTTTCCTCAACTTGACTAATTAAGAGGCGATATTTGACCGGCATATCATCAAAATGTCCGTAAAACGAAACCTCGGCCGGTCACTTTGACCGGCACCATTTTTTTCTAGTGGAAACTAGAAATGTAAACCGACCCTTTTCCGTGTCCGGTAGCGCAGTAATATCAGTGAGCACTGAGTCCTCACACAGACATCAATGCGATTTTACAAAATGCCAAATAAAACACGACAGAAACTGTATTTCGCTACGCTACTTGTTTTGGAAAATCAACGAACACCACTAACCACTCGGTGAGAGTCACAGTTTTGCAAACGAACGTTGGGTTGTTTTAAGCACATGTTTGTGCATGCCCATAGACAGCCACTCTGAAGCGCTCAGAGGCGATTCTAAAAGAGTCAAAAAGTCGAGACATCGTCAACATTTCTGTGTCCACCACTCTAGCTCATCCAAAACACACTAGAAAATAGACTCAAAGTGCTAAATACCGGAATTATCCTTTAAGCTGACCATAAGCTATGATGAAAATGCGTGGTTTAACTGTCTTTATCAAAGAGTCCTTCTCCATTCTCCAAGTAGATCCAACGAGTTTAAAGCAAAAAGTGCAATGGAGTAAATCTAGGTAGATTAAAATCCGCTTGTTTTTTTACTAAACGAACACAAAGAAGAGTCATATTTCTATTTATATACACCAATGCAACAATGCACAGCTCTGATATCTATTGCGTATAAAAAAACATTACTACATATATTTTTAATTATTGAAATATGTCAAGTATGAACTTAAATAATGATGAAAACAAATAGAATCAGAGACATAACTTCAAATAAGTGACGCTATTAAAACATCCCTAATAAAAAACTAAAGAAATCAGACATTAGTAATGTAATAACTATAAATCAAATGAGGTTCAATAATGCCTTGATTAGACTGATATTAAACGGCTTGGACAACATTTAAAAAAATATGATAATACATTCTGACATTTTTTTCCCAATTGACTGACCCGCTAATATAATCGCAAATTAATTCTGTTAAATTACTCCTTCACAAGCCCATATTTTTCTCCGTAACTTTCATCATTAATTTGTACGAGTCTTTCCCCAGAGGAAATTGCTGAAGGAAATGAAATAAAAGGTGTGCATAAAATGAGCTGGTTCGCTCTTTAAATATGACATAATTGCTGCGTGGAGGACTAATGTTAGTCAGAGGTGTTTGACAGAAACACCTCCAGCAGAGACGCAGGAGTGTTATTCCAGCTGAGTTCATCACATTTACCCTAGAAATAAAATAAATGTGTCGTAAAATGTTTGGAGAACTCCAAGGTCACGTCACCTCCGCTGTCGCATGCGATGAGGAACGAGTCAATAAAGTTCACTGATGTCAGCAGCACATTTAACCCAACACACACCCTACGATAGAGACGCATGAGCAATGCACGTCTGGGCTTCAGTGTGTCTCTCAGAAACATGTGCTCTGTACCTACATTTGAGCTGGAAAACAAACAAAAAAAAGTCCCCGTTTCTTTGAAGAGTCTCTGAGCATCTGGTTTTAACAGTCCACTTGAGTATGTGGGTACTGGGGAATGCAAGGACTGCTTTGACTGGGAGAAGAGTGCTGGGAAAGGGAAAGAAACAGAAGAGTGGCTTTTCCCTGGAAAACAAACAGACGTTTGTTTCAGAGGAGAGAGAGAAGACTGTCTGTCTGACTGCCTTCAGTGGCTCAGGACGGAGGACGAGACGCTTCACAAACTGGAAAAGCAGCGGACAAACGTGTTTAATGGCCTTACAAGATTGATTAAACTATCGAAATATGAGGAGCTCTTTTATACTTTTAAGGCGAGACATGGCAGGAAAAAACTTTTTTTTTTCACTGGTAAATTTTGGGATATTTTACACCAGACTTGTGGTGAAAAAAAGTCAGAAATACATATTTAAGTCTTTATTTTACTACACTTTGTCTGTTTGCGTGTGTAGATTTCTCATAAATTTAAACATAAGTTTTAAATCTCCACTTCAGTAACACATATATACACCAAACTTCCCAGTCTTGTACCTAGTTATATTATGAAGACATTTACAGAGGGATTTGTAAATATATTATTCCTAGCCTGATTTATATATAACATTTTATTCCAAAAAACATGGCGAAAATCATTTTTTTAAGGCTATTGACAATATATTTACAGGATAACAAAAGTAGATATCCATAAATCCCTCTGTATTTTTTTCCCATCTAATATGTGAACACAATTAAAAAATAAGTTGAACCTGGCTTTATCCAATACTCAGATTTCGTTTTTAAAAATCTATGTAAATTAGTGCATATTTAATTAGATAATGCCTCATTTGCATATTTAAACATTAACATTTAAACATTTTATCTCTCAATGTAGGTAATCATCTGTAGTGTCTCGCCTTAAATATTTAAATATGAGGGAAGAACAAAACTCTAAAGTTATTATTTAAAATAAAAAAGCTGACAGGAAAGTGCATACATTCTACAAGATAATATTTCATTGGTTCTCTCTTGTTTTTGCAAGTGTTTATACATTTACAGCCTGGATAAAAATTGTGCAGAATTTGTCATGTTTCATAGCATTATCACAAATAAAACTATTGATTCCAAGCACAACTACACTCTTAAAAAATGTCCACGTTTGGGTCAAATATAGACTGTTGATTAAAATCTTTAAACTACATTTTAAAACCCAATGGTTGGGTTTGCCCATATTTGACCCAAGCATGGATTGAAACAACCCAGCGTATTTTAGATTACACGCAATACGTTTTAACAAATTTGTAATAATATTTGAATAAAGAGTAAAAATGTCAATTTTCCATTGCATCATTCACTTTTGCATCACTGCTGTATCTCCACATGCAAAACCTCCGACAGGTTGAGATGTTCAGACTGAATAAACAAGCATCTTCTCTAAGGTCAAAGGTGAAATAATGTTAGCAAATGTACTTTAGGTTGTGTATGTCTGGAAAAGGCAATTAGTTGGCACAGAATATCACACAAATATAACACAGGATTCAACTTTTCAGCATAAAGGTCAGGCTAATAAAGTTAGGGTTTTCAGTGTGTCCTAATAACATAGAATTATCACAATCCAAAAAGAGATTCTTGAATGAGTAACGTCTGATATTTGAAGGTTTTGTGAACAGCAAACAGCTCTATAACGTCCATTATTAAGCGTTTGTTGAGGGTTTTCATGTGAACATCAAACACTTGGAAGGTTTTACTTCTTTACTGAGTGGAAAACATGATCCAATGTGGCTTCCCTGTAGATCCCTGTGAATTTCAGCCATCCCACATTAATTACCAGAGACTAATGACAATAATGTAAACTGTTCCACTTCCCAGAAACCCTTTAAAAGAGATTCTCCTGGTTCCTCAAAACAACATATTGAAGGACTTTAAAGTCACACTGCAAAAAAATGCTTTTCTTACTTAGTTTTTCTGTCTTGTTTCCAGTCCAAATATACAACAATTCTTAAATCAAGATGCATTTATAGAAGAGTAAAATGACATTAGATATTATGTCCTGTTTTCTGGGGAAATAAATCAAAATGAAGTGAGTTGATGCTTAAAAAAAGCTAAACTTATCTGCCAATGGGGTCAGAAAAATAATCTTCCTTTAAACAGAAACAAGATTATTTTTCTGACCCCATTGGCAGATAGTTTAGCTTTTTTTAAGCACAACTCACTTAATTTTTATTTATTTCCCCAGAAAATAAGACTTAATATCTTACGTCATTTTACTACTTTAGTAAATGTATTTTGATTTAAGAAATGTTTGATATTTGGACTGGAAACAAGACAAAAATACAAAGAAAAGCATTTTTTGCAGTGCATGCAAGTGTTGATTACATTAATGTTTCGCCAGAAAGGACAGAAAGAAGGAGGGTATAGTACAGTATAATACAGTAATAAGTAAAGTTCAGTATAATACAGTATAATACAGTATAATACAGTAGAGTATAATATAACTAGAGCAGAGTAATGCTGACTCTGGGAAAAGTCCCTCAAAAGTCATAATTTCGAAACTAATGTATTTATTTTATTTTATTTTCTGAATAAACTGGTTGTGTGTTGGGGAATTTCACATTTCTTTCTTTCTTTTTTACTTAATAACAAAAGTCTTGTGTGGATATTCTGGTGCAGCTTCACAAAAACAACAAGGTTTGTGTCGTGGAAAAGACATAAATATGTGATGAACACAAAACCAAAACCAGCAGCACTTAAAGTGGAGAAATGGAGGAATCAAAATATGAAGCTGAAAGAAACCGTTTCTTTATTTGCAGCTTTTATTCTAAATGATTTATCCGTGCACATCATCATTATTGTTTTAAAATGATGTTCCTGTAAACTTGAATCAGAATAACTTCCTCTTGCAACATTTCTTCTCTTTTCTGATGAGATTTTGTTATTTTTTTTATTCTCTTCTACATTTGTTCTTGTTCCAGAAACGTTTCATTCGGATATACAAATATTATTTTTCAAATACACTGATTAAGTAATATTAACAATAAAAAAATATTTTTTTCTCATCATATTTTCGTTAACAGTATGTTTCGATTAAAAACATTTAAAATCTCCCCTCCATAGAACTCAATTATAAATATTATAAAGCGATAAAAACAATTTAAACATTTATTTACAAAAAAAAAAAAAAACATATCTTTCCAAGTCACCAATCAAAATCCTCTATTATTATGACTTCAAGCATTAACAGCCACTATCTTTTACTATTATAATGTCTACATTCAGTCAAAAGTACTTCTGGCCTCATCATATATTTTCTATAACCCGTAAAAAACTAAATGTTAGAGAGAATGTCCAAGCTGCTCTTTTTCAAACAACAAAAGCATGGTTATTAATACTGCAAAGCTCAAGAAGCACTACAAAAGAATCATAAAGTTATGACTTGTGTACTATATTCTTCCGAAACTGAAATTTAGGCCGTTATTGACTGAAAATCTTGGATAATTTCGGTCCTTGATTCTGATTGGTTGAGCCGTGTTCGACGCCTACAAACATATACCTGTGATAAATATTAAAATAAATATTTTAAAGGACTAACTATTTTATAAAAGCATTATATAAGCCCCATAAAACCATGGTTTACATTGAATTTAGCATCTACATATGAAATTGGTTGTTTGTCATGTGTTTTAACGCATTATACTTTCTAAAGAAACGTTTAATAAATAGATCAGTATTATAATGCATTATAACTGTGGTTATAATTATTCATGAGACATATAACGCTTATAAGGTGACAATTTCAGCATAATTGAGCAGAGAAGAAAAGGTAGAATAAAAAAAGTAGAATATATTTTCGATATATTTCAGGTTGGATAATTAGTACATCCAACTTTATCCGCATGCATGCAGTGTTCTCATATAACACAATTATATAGGCCTTCAGTATAGCAAATAAATATCAACCGCTTGATTATTGGTTTTGTTGCCAAATGTAACTCTAATCTGCTAAATGCAACTATAATGCATGCAAATACTGAGATATTATAAACAATAACTCATGATTTTAAGTAAAGCTGCTTTGAAATGTGCAATGTGAAAAGCGCTTTATTTATAAAACTTGATTTGAGCTCTACTAAAAGCTGGAGATATACACAGGCGATGCACTCATATTCCCATGAATGGGAGCAATATGGCGGAATCAGATGTGTTGAATGACTTTCCTTAAAGAGACTTTGGCTCTACTCTGCGTTTGCCCTCGTGTCATTGTTTTTCGGCTGAGACAAAGACCTCTTTCTTATGCCGTATCATACGTTCAGCTCTCTGTGTTTACTCGCTGAACAAACTATGTGTCCATTCATCCATCTGTCTCTCCTTCTCTCTGTGCTTTTAATCAACAGGATTCGTCTAGAAAGCACATAGAAACCCTGAGTTGTCAGTATGGATGTAAAGAGATTATATGATTGCAACACTAACCCAAAACAGCTTTTCCTATATGGAAATACAGAATAAAAGACACACATTCAACATCTGCAAGCTTTGGCTCACATCTGGTCACAAATGTGCGCACACGTAGTGGAGTCCAGGTGCTCGAGCGCTCACAATGCGGCTCTGATTCTCAGCGATGGCTAATAGACTCCATCTGGGAGTGAGATGTGAACACTTGTTAGCCGGTTTCCTTCTCGCTCCCTCCCTGTCTGGCAGGATTCTCACACTTAAACACACTCGAGAACATGGATATTAACGTGTGTGTTGTGTGGTGTGTGTGTACTTGTGTGCGTACATACTGTACTTAACTATATGTTGGCAACACATTTTTACCCTGAAGTGACCAAAACCTGACCTGTGTGTGTGTGTGTGTGTGTGTGTGTGTGTGTGTGTGTGTGTGTGTGTGTGTGTGTGTGTGTGTGTGTGTGTGTGTGTGTGTGTGTGTGTGTGTGTGTGTGTGTGTGTGTGTGTGTGTGTGTGTGTGTGTGTGTGTGTTGTTGTGTGTGGTGTGTGTGTGTGTGTGTGTGTGTACACTTAACTATATATTAGGGACACATTTTTACCCTGAAGTGACCAAAACCTGACGTGTGTGTGTGTGTGTGTGTGTGTGTGTGTGTGTGTGTGTGTGTGTGTGTGTGTGTGTGTGTGTGTGTGTGTGTGTGTGTACACTTAACTATATATTAGGGACACATTTTTACCCTGAAGTGACCAAAACCTGACGGTGTGTGTGTGTGTGTGTGTGTGTGTGTGTGTGTGTGTGTGTGTGTGTGTGTGTGTGTGTGTGTGTGTGTGTGTGTGTGTGTGTGTGTGTGTGTGTGTGTGTGTGTGTGTGTGTGTACACTTAACTATATATTAGGGACACATTTTTACCCTGAAGTGACCAAAACCTGACCTGTGTGTGTGTGTGTGTGTGTGTTGTGTGTGTGGTGTGTGTGTTGTGTGTGTGTGTGTGTGTGTGTGTGTGTGTGTGTGTGTGTGTGTGTGTGTGTGTGTGTGTGTGTGTGTGTGTGTGTGTGTTGTGTGTGTGTGTGTGTGTGTGTGTGTGTGTGTGTTCTCACAATACCAGTTTCGACCACTTGGTGACAGCATCACACAATCCTGTCTGCAAAGCTGAAGAAAGTTCCAGTCACACTGAACCGCAGAATATCACTCTGCATGAGTCCTTTTAAATAAATAATTCACCCAAAAATGAATCAACTCATAATCATGTCCTTCTGGCCCCATATTAGTTTCTTTCTTGACAGAGAACAATGAAGCAGAAACTGTTCATGTTCTATTATACGCCTGACTGCAAAAAATCTAGAACCCATTTCAACTTTCAATTTGTGCCTTGGCTGAACAAGTCATTTCAACTTAAATTATATTAAATTGACGTAAAAAAAAATCACGTATAGCTTTTATATAAAAGTTGAAATCGCTTATTTTAATGAGTTAAAGTAATGTAAAGACATGGCTGAAAGTGACGTCCGGATGGTTTTAATGAACCTACAGTACACCTTTGATTAAACCATTAAAATATGAGGAAAATATTTTATATTTTTGAAATATGAGAGGAGAAAAAAACACTAAACTCGGTTAAGGTATTTGTCTGAGAAATAACTTGGCAATAAAGGCAAATTACAGCTACAGGTTTATATATGTAAAAAAATGCAAAGAAAACAAAAAAGACATTCTGCTAAACATCTCTTGTGCTTCACGAAAGAAAATAATGTGTTGGAATGATATGGGGCTGAGTAAAAGTTTGGTGAAGTATCGTTTAAACTGTGTTTATGGCTTACCTGGCGCTCTCAAACGTAGCTGATGGAGTTTTTCCGACTGCACCAAAGCCTACGCCAACAGCCAAGCCCTCTGAAACACACACACACACACACACACACACACACCTGTCACGCTACAGTCTCAAACAGCAGGCTAAGGTTTATGAAGGACGCTGATGATCAGGAGTTTAAACAGGAGATGAAAATCACATGCATTCCATTTATAGTCTTCAAATGTCCTTTGAAGGCCGTTGTGTGAGATTCAAGCGCTTTTTATCTGCCAAACTTTCATCCAAAGCCATTTGTTTTCCGCTAAGCAGAAATAAAACAGAACAGTGTCCACAGTAACTGTCTAGTCTTGGGTCACTGTGGCTTAGAAATGAATCTGCAGCCCGTCCTGAAGGTACTCCCGATTTGTTTTTAAAGAGCAAATAGCCAATAAAGGGAAAGTTCACCCAAAAATAAAAATTCTGGCATCATATACATCACCGTCGTGTTGTATAAAACACAATAGCAGATATATGAACCGTTTTTGTTAGATATATTCAAAGTCGGGGGGGGTCCAATGTTGTTCAGATCCCAATGTTCTTCAGAATATCTTCCATACAGATTTGCAATAATATGAGAGCGAGTAAATGATGAATATACCTTTAAATAGAAATGTGGCCTTAAAGAAAAATATTCGGATATTTCCGGTCCTTGATTATGATTGGCTGAGCTGCATTCGAAGCCATTTTGAAATACTTCAGTTAATAAAAATACAATTGTTAGTTCATGTTAGCTCTGTTTTACTGACCTTAATAAAGTGTGAAATGTCAGATGCAGTTCATTTTCAATTTCCAAACATGTTTCCTGCTAACTCTTAATTTCATGTTCTCTGCATGGCACTGTTTTTCATCTGTGAAGCCAGTAGCGGATTTGTCTTGATCTCATGGGGTTTGTATTTATATTGGAGTTTAGATTTCAAACGTCTTATCCAGAAGCACCTCAGCCATCTGATAAGCTGACAACCAATCAAAGCCCCCATTCTCGAGTCCGATTCAATTTCACATGCTCCACTAGTGCTTCTGACTCCCACACACACCTCCGGTCAGATCAGTGTGTGTGTGTGTGTGTGTGTGTGTGTGTGTGTGTGTGTGTGTGTGTGTGTGTGTGTGTGTGTGTGTGTGTGTGTGTGTGTGTGTGTGTGTTGGTGTGTGTGTGTTGTGGTGTGTGTCGCGCATTTATGTAAATATGTTCATTCAAAACCAACACTCAGATTAATCAGGTCAATCTTATCTTTAGCCAGGAAAATTCATTCTGGGCTCAGAGGAAATTAAGGATATGTAAATGGATTCGATATCAAATCAACATGGCATTAAATCAGATAAAAATCTGACGCAAAACACTTCTGCTCTGGTTAAAGTGACGGTTCAAAGTTTCTTTCAAAAACTAAAAGCACATTAGCAAAGCATCTAAAAGGCAATATTTAAACATGGGGATCATCTTAAAGGCAAACAGTTGGTTAAAAAACACAGTCAAAAGATTGGGGTCAGTCAGTTTTCTTTAAAGAAATTAATACTTGCATTCAGCACGAACACATTAAATTGGTCAAAACAAGTGACAGTAAAGACATTTATAATGTAACAAAATATTTCTATTTCAAATAAATAATGTTCTTTGTAATTTTCTATTAATCAAAGAATTAAAGAAAATAAAGAAGTTTCCACAAAAATCTGAAGCAGCAATTTTGTTTTCAACATTGATAATAATCAGAAATGTTTCTTGAGCAACAAATCGAAAATCTTTAATAATATTTCACAATATTCCTGTTTTTACTGTATAAATAAATGCAGACTTGGTGAGCATAATAGACCTCTTTCAAAATGTGTTTGTCATTTCTATTATATATGTATATATATACACAGTATAATATTATATATATATATATATATATATATATATATATATATATATATATATATATATATATTATTTTTATATTATATATATATAATATTTTTTTAAATGGTCTATATTGCATTTATTAATTTTCATTTATTAGTTTTAGTTTATTTAGTTATAGCTATTTTAGTACTTCAACTTAAAGTAAGCGAAGGTATGTGGCACTTATTGTATCTGTTGGCGTTCTTATTATTATTCTCCCGTTTCTTCTTCTTCTTCCGCTCTTGATTCTATAAATGCTTGCGGGAAAGTTATGAAATTTGGCACACAGATAGAGGACAATCTGAACAGTCACCATAGCAGATTTGGTGTCTCTAAATCAATCCCTCTAGCGCCACCAACTGTACATATGATGTCATTTTCCATCATGAAAATATTTTCACCATTTTGAATTTTCCGAAAAACCTACTTTTTAAAAACTTTTAATTTTTTATTTTACTTTTAACTTTTCACAAAAACTGTAACCAGATCATCTTCAGATCATGGCGGCAAAAAGTTATGGAACTCAAGTTGATTTGTCGATCCACACACAAAATTCTACATAGAAAGTGCCAAAATGGACGCAAAGCTATACTGTGTCTCCGCAATGCTTTAGCAAATTCTGACCAAACTTGGTGTGTTTTGACAACCATGACCTGAGGTTACCTGCACAGTTTCCACGCAGTGTCACCAAGTGGTCAGGAGATATGAAAAATCACACATTTGGTGCAGCATGCAGAGTCAAACGATACCCAATTTTCCCACATCGGCCAATTTGCGTGTCGGACATTCTGAATTTTGAAGTAAAATGCTACATTTTATGAAATCATTGGTCGTATCATTACAAAACTGTGTTTTCAACACCATGCCTTAACAGTACTTAAAAAGTATTGGGGCAGCGCCACCTTGAGGTCAACTGTTATAGTCATATTTCCATAAATGCTAATATTTTTTTTATTATATAAGCCTATGGTAATGAAACTGGACTTAATAGATTCCTTGGTTGATGCCGAGAACATAGATACCAATTTTGCCATAGTCGGCTAATCTTCCTACCCTCCATTTTGATTTTCTTTAAAAACCTTCTTTTTCAAACTTTTGTCCGATTTTAAACAGATTTGGGTAAGATCATCTTCAGACTGTGCCGACAAAAAGTTATGGATTTCGTGTAGATAGACAAAACCGTTTTCAAATACCGCAGCAAGAAATTTGAGGCCAAAATGACTCTGTATCTCTGCAATTCTTTGGCATATTGACACTAAACTTGTAGAGCTGAGCGGATGAGCTATTATTTCATCCGTAACTGCGTAACAAAACGCATCATACGTCCGCCATCCATACGCACCAACATTTTTTTGGTCAATTTTCAAAGCCGCACTCGCCCACCATCCGCTTTAAGGTCTATTGCGATGCAAGGCACGAGGCTAGAAAGCTCTTGCCTGTTCTAGAAAGGAGACTGATGTACTTTTCAGATGAAGGTAACAATATTTAACAATGTATATTTTTTAATTTGATTAGTTCAACCGCCACCCGCCCCGAATTTAATTAAAAAACTATTTTTCGTCACGTCATCCTCCCAATCCGCGGCTGTAACCGCCAACTGCGCATCTCTAAAAACTTGTCATTTTACTCTGACCACAAAACATCAATTTGGTCACAACGCCACCTATTGGTCGAAAGTGATAAACCATTAAATCAAATTACTAGTGACTGTATTTATTTTTCAGCCATTTTACCTAAAAAAAATCATCTTAAAATGTCTTTAATTACTCGTTGTTGCAGTTGGTCTGATGCTTCGGACATGTTGGCATGACTAATCGTGTTCTTTATGCTTGGCCCCGATAATTGTTGCTTGCATCTATATTTTTATACTTTATTTCATTTTAGTTGCTTTTTAGCTGCAAAATTGCTTACTTTATTTGAAAAGTAAAAAAAAATGCTTTCAGTTTCAGTCAAGCTTAATTTTTTCCCCGGCATATGGGTTAGTTCAATTTAATACACTTTACAATACGAATTATTTTTATTGGATTTTAACTGTGACAGATGATTGTCAGGGCGTTTACGGTGATGCACGCAACAGATCTGTCCCAACGCTTGCATATATTTTTTTTGGATGTAAGCTTGGGGCGTTTGGCTTACTTATGACCGTTTCTGATTTAGAAGAGTGGTGCATGAGAACTGTTATCATTTGGAGTGAATTCATCACAAATGGTTGGATTATTCATCTACTAAGGGACTATTTCAACTTTGAACATTGTTTGATGAACTATACCATCAGATAAGACTTACACACTTCAATTTTCACTTTATTGAATTGTGCAACCTAATGACCAACTTCTGTAAAACACATATCCGTTACATTGTTTTGTTTATTGTAGCTGATTTTCTATTTTCTTGTATTTACTTTTTGGGTGTTGACCATTTTATTTTATTTTTTTCATGGAAATATATAAAATAATGTAGTTTTTATTCATTTGGTGAGCATCTTTCATTCTTAAACAGCTATTATGCAAACTGAATGCAGAAAGCTCATGCTATCTGCATGTTAACCAGAGCAACATCACTGCTTTGAAATATGAAATGCCTGGGAGACTGAACTAAAAGCTCTCTCTCAAGCTGGGACGTATTGTGGCACGGTACATGCAGTGTAATCACATCAAGAGATTCATTACAAGTGTCCCCTCCAGCGAGGAGATCTACACTCCACCTCCATCCATAAAACATGATCTTCCCTCAGCACAACCGAGAAATGAAGACATCTTATCTCTCTCCGTCCAAATAACACCTATACAAGAGCCGCAAATCTCCTTCACTTGACTTGAAATGCTTGATTTCAAAATAAATATTTAGTCATGCTTTTTTTTGCATCTTTCTTTAATGTGTAATGTTGCCGTTTGAGCATGAAAAACTCCCTCCAGCAGGAATTATTCTCATATCAGTGTCAGTGACTACGTTTACATGCAGTCAATATTCGGGTTATGGTCGGGTTAAGGTCACTATTCGGGTTTCTGAAACATTAGGAATAACCCGTTTACATGCGTGAGCAGAGAGAGTTACTCCTGTATACATGGAATTGCAATATCCCGATGTAAACGGCGACGCACGGTTAGCGTCTGGACGTACGGACAACCTTAAGACGCAATATGTGTCATTTCCGATTCTTCTTCCTGTATCCAAAGACAACAACAGCAGCAGCAGCACGCGGATAATGAATAGTTCGGGGCAGATACAGCGATCGCCTTTGTTTGTGCTTTGATGCTGGTAACATTACTGACCTCGCTCCAGAAGTATGCTGTGCTGCGTCTCGCCATGTTAACTTACGGTATACTATGCGCCGAGAAGTTTCTCTACTCAAAAGACCAAGATTCCTTGCGAACAGAACATGCGCAGAACACAAATCACTATGGGGATATGCCGATACGCGTTTACATGATCAAAAATTCAGGTTAGAAAAGGGGTACCCCAGGTATAATATCCCGGTATTTAAAATCCGGGATATGAGCATATTCGGGTTTTTGCCGGTGTTTACATGGTCGTTCGCGACCGGGTTATTGCTAATACAATAGTGTTTCTGAACTTCCTGAAACGCCTCTATTGTAGTCTTGAGGTTTCTTCCGGGAATGAACACGTCACGATATTCTTCATTTAAATAATTAATATCTAGAATAAAGGGGCGGGGCCTGGTTGATTTACTGTGCGTTCACACGAACGAGAGAGGCGAGGAGAAGTTGAAGTCAGGTCAACTTCATGGTAATAAGCTATGACGCGGTTCGGCGGCAACCAATCGGAATGTAGTGCTCCGTTTGAGAGGATTCCGGAGAAAAATTCTCCCCTTATTAGACATTCTCTGGTAGTGTGTTGTAACTGGTGGTTATGGTAAGGGGCGGGACATTTCCCAAACACACTCAAAGCGCTTGACCAATCACAACAGACTGATTCAGCCGACCAATCAGAGCACAGTGTGCTTTTCAAAAGGAGGGGCTTCATAGAGACAGGAACTAAACAGGGATGCGTTTCCCGTAGATTGCCGCAACTCGCTGCTAAACTATAATAGTGTGATGCATCGTTGAAGAAATAACGACTGTTTCCTAAAACCATACTGTGTCACGCAGGTGTTGGAGTAATAACTTCTTTTAATGAATCTGTTTGAAATCGAATTAATGCTATGTTTTGCTATAAATTACGGACATGGCATCTGAGGACTAGTTCTAATTTTTCTCAGTTATTTTGCTTTATTTCCAGATTCAATCATAGGCTCGTTCTTACGTACTTGAACACGTTCACACATGCGCACTCTTAAAAAACGGTGCTTTAAATCTCTTGACAAACTAAAAGATGTAAATGACATTTGTATATATTAGAAATAAAAGATATAGATTAGGGCTGCTCGATTATGGAAAAAATCATAATCACGATTATTTTGTAACACGATTTCACATGACTTTGGGAACGTGTTGCATTTATTAAAAAGATGTATTTCAACAATTCTTAAAAAAACTAAATTTTAAATTTGAACATTTCTTACTTTAACTATTAAAATAAATAATATAACAGATAATACTTCAATACGTATTTAATAATTCCCAGGTCTACCACTTATAATGCGGGAAATTCCCCCGCAAACATTGATTCACTTTAGCATGTAGATTGTATGAGTAGCCCACACAGAGTATAAAATCAAATCAATCTTTTTAAAACTTTCTCCAAGATGCAATTGACCCTTCGCATGGAGCTTGATTGACAGGTGTTCTGACCAATCATACTTCGCCATCCGCCATTTTGTCCGACAAAGCAGTCAGGAGAGTTAGTAGATTAACATGGGAGGATTTGAACTTGAAAAACTGAATATACTGACGCCTTTCCGCGGTTAAATCAACACTCCTCCTTATGTTCATTCATGTTTATTTGATGCTATAAATGAACTAGAAGGAAGAGATGATCGGTTTACGAGCAGCTTTAACTGATGCTCTACAGCGATCTGTCACGACACATTAAAGAGCCACAAAACGGTAATTATTGTTTACATTTCTTTTTTTTAAATGACCATATTTGAAAGGTGAGACTTTGTTTAATATGTTTAATATCAAAAGTAACCGAAAAGTAACCTGGTCTGTCCTGTCTGTAGGGTTTCCGGCCCATAAGC
Organism: Chrosomus eos; assembly: GCA_036326025.1. Lineage (NCBI taxonomy): Eukaryota > Metazoa > Chordata > Actinopteri > Cypriniformes > Leuciscidae > Chrosomus > Chrosomus eos. The sequence goes on along the minus strand of CM070830.1, from coordinate 2,429,123 downwards.
TCTTTATCAATTTTAAGTTTGGGGATAGATATTCAATAACTATTAATCTATGATCAACAAATTATTGAATACAGTTTGAACCGGGTCCTTACGTTAATAAATTCCCCACAAAGGGGTGTACAGCGTACCCGTCTGTTCAGGGTAAGTATATAACAATTAAACACAACGAATTATGGTTAATTATTAATATACATCCTACACAGAGGAATGGCTGATCTTCAACAATACCAAAGCATTTGACCCCTCCTCGCTCATTCACACGTCCGCCGTGTATTTAGGCTAAAAGGGTACAAATGACTTATGGTCTATTTTAGCTTAAATTAACTGACAATGTTTTGTGCACTTAAACGATTATCAGATTGTAGCTAGGATCTTTTATATTAAAGAGGCTTTGTTATACGAGCAACAACCACAGAGTCAATAAAGTATAAAATGAGGTTTAATGAATGAACTAGACTACATGTAACAGGATATAGATTAAACAAAATGAAATAAAACAATAAGAAAAGAAAACACAAGGAAAATACAATTGCTAGCACAGTTTAGAGTAAACCCTTTAGAGACAGCCACAGGAGATATACTTTACAACGTCTAAAATTTGGTTTGAACAAGTTTTGCATTCAGACCTGTAAGTTCTTGGTGTGCGGGCGGCGTCCAGAGAGATGGAGGGGGGTTTCTTTTGACTCCAAGCGTGGTTGATTCGCGGGAGATTCAAACGTCCTGACTTAGTTCGGTATGCGTGAAGAGAGTCTTTTCACCGGAGTGCTGGAAGACTTACGAAACGCACGTGGAGGTCTCAGTCGGGAGACGAGAGCACTAAGAACAGACTGGCTATGCGCAAAATGAAACGAAGTTAAAGTAAAAACAGGAACATTAAAATAAAATACGAAGATTACAAAGAATACACAGGAACAGGATACACACGGACAGAGAGAGCGATTGTCTCTGTGTTGGAGAATTTAAAGATGAGCTGGGCACGCCTGGGTAAGGCGCGCCGGCCAATGATAATGGCCCATCTCGAGGAGCGCGTACGCCCCCTGAGTGGGTGTTGTTCGGAGTCAATTTGCAACTTTATGATCAAGAAGAAATTAAGCTTGCTTTGGGAAATGGGATTATACATGTGATTATACATTTCACGATATTGATATACAGCTTAATGGATAGATCAGATTAAAAGGGTCACAACCGTATCAAGCATCATACGTTAAAAACATACACGTGCAGAATTACATCTCAAAGCGTATTTTCAGGCACTTATAAGTATTTTACATTCATGAAAACATTCGTAATACAAGTTTGCACATTTACAGTTCGTCTACATGTACTTTAACACACTGAAGATGTTTTAGTAATGACTTAGGATGTAAAAGTCCTACGTTTAGAGTTTCCTGCGTGTGTAAGTATGTGCGTAGGTGTATGTGCGTGAATGTGTATTGCTCTCGGCGGGAAACAGACAAAGCAACGTATGTTCTGCGCTTTCCCCCCCCCCCCCCCTCGTTTCCGTCCGGGGTGGGGAGAAGAAGGCCTGTTTGTTGTCTCAAGAGAAAGAAACCGCTGTTTGGGGAACACTTAAGACAATTTGTCAGCTTTGATGACACCTTTAGGGTGTACTCTCTAGACTTGAAGACGCCAGTTCGGGAGATAGAGGTTCCGAGGGCTGACCACATGGCCTTTTAGGAATGTCTGTTAAAGTTAGGTCCCTTTGTTCTGGATTTAAATTGGTTGCGAGTTCGTGACTCAATAAAAGAGAATTAATGAAAGCTCCCGAGTCCCTACAGTTTCCCCCCTTTCGGGAGATGATGTCCCTGGGGAGAGATCGTCTGCCGACAATCATTGCATGGGAGGATGGAAGGTGAATCATGAATTCGGATAACAGGTGATTATCAGGGCTGAGGGCTTAGCTCAATGAGGTTACCGGCGGCTTCTTGCGTGTTATCCTCCTTTCGGGGGTTTCGTCGGAAGCCTCCGGACACGGCTTTGGAGAGCCTGACGGTAGATGCTCGTGTCTCGTTGAGTCTCCTGTACAGGATGAAAGCCAAGCCCAATGTTAGGATGTGACTGACTACCATAGAGAGGCAGAGCGCAGTGTCTGCTGCGGTCCAGGCTCGGGCAACAGGTGAAGCAGTCAAAGTGGGCTGTCGAGACAAAGCTTGTAGGGCGGAGTCAAGAGGAGCAATGTCAATTAGCTGTGACCCCCCTGTCTCAATTTCCAGTTCCAGCTCTGGACTCAGGGTGAAATTGTGGTCTTTGAAGAAGGAGGGAATTTCCAATTCTGTTTCGTACTCGTGGCTCGGAAGATGATACAATGCCAGATCGTCTACGTGGAGGATGGCACCTTTAGGTACTTGAATCCACATGCTCTGGTTGAGTAGGCTGACACGGGTAGCGGTGTCATGTTGGTCATAGGTGAGAGTGGCAGTGAGTACCGGAGTGTCGACAAGCCACCGGTCACCGATGATCTCTGCTCGGGTTTCTTCCACTTGTATGCGAGGCTTAGCTTCGGCAGGGCAGCGGTTGTCGCTGGACATGGTTTGCAGTCCGCAAATTCCATCAGTGTTGTCTCTAAGGAATGGTTTGCTAGGGCACAGATAATGAATGTCTTTCGTCAAGGTGCACATGTGCAGGTTTGGAGCCAGGTACAGCTGAGGATCGCTGTCGTGGTAGGCTACCACTTCTGGAGTGCGGATCTTGATGTGCGTGTTACCTTTCCAAAACCCGACATTGACAATGTCTTTGAGTCTGTAGATTCGGCTTGACTCGATGATGGGTAAGTTCAGGAGGAATCCCATTTCTCTCTGCTCTGGGTCGACATAGAGTGGGATGGCGCTGCCCAGAGAGTAGGCCAGGTGTACTTGGAGCGGATCAGCTGGCGTGGTGATGGCGGAAGCCAGCACGTTCTGGACAAGGCTCAGAGGTATGAGGTAGGGTGGGATCCTACCCATGGCTAGGCTGTCAATGGAGGAGCTCACCTCCCTTAACATGTCCGTCATCAGGGCGGTGACCAGCTGAGTTTGGGCAAAGTCATTTTGGAAAACAGTGAACAGCTGTTTCATGGAATTCACAGTCTGGTTCAGCATGACGCTGTGGGTGTTGAGAATGACCACAGTTCCCTTTAAGGTCCTTCCGATGGTCTGCAGAGAAGCACTCTGCACGGTGAGCTGCTCTTTTAACTGGGGAATCTCTGTCTGGATTTCAGCCACATGTCGTCTCACGGTGGCTAGGTTAACAGCGTTGACGCTTGACATACCAATGTTGAACAGAGTTCCCACTGCAGCTGCGGCTCCCAGGAGGGCTCCAAGGAACCGTTTGGGGCGGCGGTTGTGTCCGCCTAATTCCGCTTGGGTGACGGTCATCTTTTCAAGTTGGTTTAGCATGTGTCTGACGTCGGCCTCGGCGTGGGCGATGGCATCCTCTGTCCACCGGGCTCCGGCCCAGCTGTACTGGGCTACTGCGCTGGGGTAATGTGCTCTGTACACGTTGCGGGGGTCGAGTCGAACGTACACCTTCTGGGTGTGGGTCCGACAGTTGGTGATCAGGAGGCCTGGTTGTTCTCTCAGCACGATGCCTGTCGACGGGCCAGGTGTGATGACGTCAGGGGGCGGTTGTCCTCTGGTCGACTGAAGGCAGAAGATTGCAAACCATAGCAGCATCCTATTAGAGGTGAAAGGGGAGATGTGGAGAGAGAGGGAGAGAGAGAGAGAAGCAGTGTGTCAGCGAGAGTTGTCCTTGGCGTTGGCAGGACAGTCGTTTCGCTCCTAGGATGGTAAGCAGTTTAGTTTGCATTGGCCCCTCCCCGCCTTTCTCTGCCAGCAGCAGAATGTCTCTTAATTTGGTTGCGGTGAACCCATTTGAGCACTGGGTCTTTCTGTCCCCGGCTCAATTGGATTCGGTACGCCACTGGGGACAGTTTGTCAACAATTTCATGAGGTCCTGTCCAGTGGGGCAGGAATTTCTTTGACAGCCGCTGGGAGGCTGTGCGTGGTGGCTGTGCGAAGCTGTAATACCAGACTCTGTCACCCACGGCCAGTTCCTGGTGTGACGCTTTCCGGTCATAGTAGGCTTTCTGGCCCTCTGCGCTCTTTTGAAGCTGTTGTTGGGCGAAAGCAAAGGTTGATTTCAAATGCTGGTGCAGCTCATCGAGGTACTGATGAGTGGTGCAGGCTGTGATGAGACTGGAGTCCCTGGCTGATACAACAGGTGCAGTGGCAGTGTCATCTGTCGTCCAGTCATTAGTTCAAAGGGAGACACCTGAGTTGAGTCCTGGGGAGTGGCTCTGAGGGCCATTAACACCAGCGGGAGTTTCACATCCCAGTCCTTCTGGTTGGCAGCCACATACTTTCTCAGCATACTGACCACAGTCCTGTTAGAACGTTCAACTTGGCCAGATGAGATCGGTGAAAAACTGATATGTAGTTGAACGTGGACCCCCAGGAGTTTCCAGATCTGCTGCATAATCTCAGCTGTAAAGTGGGTACCTCTGTCTGAGTTGACACTCATTGGCAGTCCGAATCTGGAGAAGATGTGATTCATCAGAAGGTATGCCGTGGTCTGGGCGGTGTCATTGGCTGCTGGAAGACATTCTACCCATTTTGTGAACTGGCACACGACTGTGAGGAAGTACTTGTTGCCCCTTGTTGACCTTGGCAGAGGTCCTACCCAGTCGATTTGGAGGTCTGACCAGGGGAATGTGACTCTTCTGCGTTGCAGTGGAGCTCTGTGATTCGGATTTGCAGGTTGGAACTGACAGCAAATTAGACAGTCTTTGACATATTCCGCCACGTGTTCTTGCATGCGGGGCCAATACGCTACTTGCTTCAGTGTCTTATAGGTGGCACGGGTACCGTGGTGTCCAGCACATGGCGCATCATGAGCATACATCAGCATCACCCCCCTTAGGCACTGAGGGATCACAAGCCTTGGCGCTGTGTTGTCCTCAGGTGCATACCACAGAATGTTGTGAATGACACGCAGCATGTGCTTGATGTCATGCAGCCGTCTGAGGCACGGGTCGTCAGTGAGATCAGACGGTGTGAGTGGGTGGTTGGAGGGGTCAGAGAGGTGGTTTAGAAAAGTCTTTATGGACGTGTCAGAGGCTTGCATGTCTGCTATGTCGTTGTTTGACATCTGCGGAGTCAGAGTGAGAGGCTGGGAAGCAGGCAGTGCGGCCGGAAAAGTTCGTTTGCTGCGGGTTAGCACTGACACATCAAAGGCTGGTGGTTGGGCTGGAGGTGACCATATGTTACCGTGCAGTGCGCCAGTCTTGGCAAGGGCATCGGTTTGGTCATTTAGGTCCTTGTCGAGGCCCGGTTGCTTGGAGTGGCCTTTCACCTTCTTCCAGTAGACAATCATGTCATGTTGTCTAGTCAGGTCGTCACATGCCTGAAACAAGTGTTGGTGTTTGACAGGCTTGCTGTTTGACGTCTTAAAGCCATTTTGTTTCCACCCTGGAAGGTGGCATGTGAAACTTAGTCTGGCATAGTTCGAGTCTGTGCAGATAAGGAATTCTTTGATGTTATGTGTCGCTGCGATTTGCATAGTTATGAGAATCGCTGCCACCTCAGCATATTGTGATGACTGAGGCCCCAGCTTAAAGTGTTGTGGTGGGCATGGCAGATCATTTACCCATAACACACCCGCACCAGCTTGGCGGATGCCCTCTTGGTTGTAGGAACATCCATCGACGTAAGCTGTGGGCATACCTTGGCACGTGTTGTCATCGAAGTATCTGTGACATGTCTGCTGTTGTGGTTCTTCCACATTAGCCGTTACAGGTGGTGCGTTATCAGTGCAGTTCTGGCAGGCAGCCAGGCCGTTGCCTAGCGCAGATTTGTGGTTCTGGGCATACCGTGCTTCGACATTGCGCCCTTGGAGGGCCATTAACCACGTGGCGATGCGGGAATTGGTGACCACGCCATCGCGGATGCGTTGGCTGTTGAGGAACATGACAGGCTGATGACAAGTCTCTATGATAACTTTCTGAGCTCCAATGTAGTTGGAGAACCGTTGTATGGCCCATACAGTGCAAAGCAGCGCTTTTTCACAGTCTGAGAATTTAGTCTCTGGTGGAAGGAGTGTCTTGCTGGCATACGCTACAACTCTTTTGTCTTGATCGTGTCGTTGGTACAGACCAGCGCTGAGACAGTGGTTGGAGAATCCCGCTTCCAAGTAGAATTCTTTTTGTGGGTCAGGGTAGGCCAGACATGGAGCTGTGCACAGATGACGTTTCAGCTCATTCATGGCATTGTCCTGGACGGGTGTCCAGACAAAAGGGCAGTCTTTTTTCAGCAGGGCAGTTAGTGGCTTTGCAATGTCTGAGTAGCTTTCTATGAACTGCCGTGAGTAGTTACACACTCCCAGAAAGCTTCGCAGTTCTGAAAGGTTGGTGGGTGGTTTGATGTTTTGAACAGCTTGTATGCGGCTGGACTGTGGTTCGATGCCTTGCGACCCGATCAGCAGTCCCACGTAGTTGACCTTGGTTCGACACCATTGACCTTTGTGGAGGGCGATCTTGGCGCCTGCAGCTGTTAACTGGTTCAAAACATAGTCTATTTCTGCCAGGTGCTCGGTAACTGTTGTGCTCTTCATCAGCACGTCGTCCACATAGATGAGATTTCCTCTCATTCTCGCATCAGGGCATGCTTTGTTCAGGAAGATGTTAAACTCAGCGGGTGAGTTGGCATAGCCGAAAGGGCACCTGGTGAAAGTGAATTGTCTGTTACCGAACGTGAAAGCTAGCTTGTGCTGGTCTTCTGGATGTACCGGCAGGGTCCAGAAACCTGAAGCTACGTCGAGCGTAGAGAAGATTGTGGCTCCTCTGATTCTGGGTATCTCCTGCTGCAACTGCGTCATCGGCCATCGTGACAGTGGTACCTGTTGATTCAACTTGCGGTAGTCGATCGTGGGGCGCCACCGGCCATTCGGTTTAATTACCGGCCAGATAGGAGCAGAATAGGTGCTATTGCATGGGCGAATGACACCTTTTTGAAGCATAGAGTCAATAATTTCTTGCACCGGTTCATGTGATGCAATGGGGATCTTGTACTGTCTGACAAAGGTGGGAGGAGCGTCAGGGTGCGTTGGAATGCGCACGGTGTGCAGGTGAGTGAGACCACAGTCTAGAGAGTCTTTGGCAAATGACGCTTTGAATTTGTAAAGGACTTGTCTGAGTCTTTGTCGATCTGCATCCTCTTTGATTGCGTCGGCGTCTTTTAGAATTTGCTGAACTTGAGACTCAAATCCTGGATATGGCTCCTCTGTGGGTGAACCGCTCGTGGTGTCTGCAGGCGTGGGTGCAGCAGGTGTTTCCATCTGGCAGATAGGCTGTTTGGAAACTGTGTACACGGCAAGGTGTTGGTCCTCCGTCAGTTCCGTTCTGCAGACTTGATCTTTGTCCATCGGCATGACTGAGGCGATGGAGATGATTTTGAAGGGTGCTGTGTGCAGTGTGTCGCCTGTGCATCCTTCTGGTATCATTGAAGCTGGAATAGGCCCAATGACAGGTAAAGTCAGTTCAAAATCAGGAAAATCATAGCTCACGAGCCATCCTAGCCGATAGGCTTTTGGAATTGCAATGTCCACTGCTATGCAGTTGTTGAAAAGGATGTAGACTGCACGAGATGACAATTCAGTGAGGGGTGTGGCTTCAAGTGTGAGTCCAAGTTCAACGCATTCGGGTGAAGGTTGAAAGAAACCCAGTGTGTTGTTTAGGGTTTGGCCACGTCGTATGTTGAGCCGAACAGCGACCCCTTTGGTGTACGCAGGTACTACAGTTGCCTGTTCGCTGATTAGAGTGCAAACCTCTGGGATGGTTTGGCCTGACAGAAGACTGTCAGTGTGTGTAGTAACAACAGCTGTTTGTAAAGTCAGTGGGGCCCAAAGTACCTCATTAATAAAATCCACATGCGCCTGGAGGCGAATCAGAATGTCTGCTCCAATGTAAACATCGTGGGGCAGGTCCGGAAGGATCAAGAAGTAATGAGTCAGGCACCGATGGTTCCAGTTCAAGTTCAAAGCACAGATACCTTTTGCAGTCACCAGGTTTAATGGGCATGAGTTCAAAGGGAAACGTGTGCGTTTGCTTGCAGAAGGAAGGTTTGGTGTGACTTTAATTAGCTCGTTGAAAAGTGACAGGCTGATAGCACAGTTGTCGGCCCATAGGGCGAGTACAATGTCAGTAGTGGTTACACCATTCAGCTGCAGGTCGGTGGTGACCTTGGGGCAGAAGGACTCAGAGTCTTTGGGGAGTTGAAAAGTGCAGAGTAACGAACTTGAATCTCGCTCAGGTGCAGAGCCTGTGTTCCCATGGCTGGCGGTGACAGTTCCCGTGACCTGACAGTCTGGCTCAGTTGACCTGGGTGGCTGACAGGGAAGAGGTTCTCGCACTTGAGCCCAAATCTTCAGTTGTCTGAAGTCCAGCAGGGGCTCGAAGCGATCTAGTAGATCTTTGCCGATGAGAAGGGGAAACGTGTTCATCTGTGAAATGTACACGGGGTGTATCAAGCTCATGTGACCAAGGGTTAAGTGAAGGGGAGCTATTTGTTCAAGCCGGATGTCAGTTTGGCTGTAAGATCGCACATTCAGCTCACAATTCTGAGATTTCAGAGTTCTGTTCTGTCTGTTAGCTTCAAAACTGAGTCTTTCAAGAGTTCAGCTGATATCAAAGTGAGGTCCGATCCGGTGTCGACCAGAGCTTCGAGCCTCACCACATTTTCCAATGTGATAGAGAGATAAAGTTTGCGTGCTAGTCCTTTTTCGACCAGGTTCCCCAGGAGTTTTAATGTGGGGGCTTGTGTGGCGATCGATAAACAGTTAGGGTCAGTGTCTTGGGATTCGTTGGGGAGACACACGACCAGAACAGCACTTTCTGGTATCTCTGGGGTTTTCTCACTGGTATGCTGTGTTGGATTGTCCGCTTCTGGATGTGCGGTTGTTGACAGCAGTGAGTGGGTGTCACTGTCACTTGGTGTTATGACAGTTGGTTCTGTGGTCTGTGTCAGGAGAACAGTGTTCGTGGTGCTTGGTTCAGTAGGAGGGCTGTCAGGAAGGGTTTTAATCCTTACCCTTAGTCACGCAGAGTCTGGCTTGTCCTCTTTGTCAGTTTTCTTTTGAAGAAGCCCTTTTAGGATCTTCAGGATCTCTGCGGTCTCTGACGTGGACTCACTGTTTTCTTTTGCAGCAGGCTTGGATTTGGGCTTGGATCTGTTAGAGGCCTGCCGAGAGGGAGTTCGCTGCGGGCTGTCTGGACTGGACGTTCTTGTCGCTGGAGTCCGGCTCTGTCTGGGCCGTCGGCTGGTTTCCCAGGTGGCCCCCCTTTTTGGGTGTGGGGGTGCCGTGGGCTGCTGTATGATCTTTCAGGGCGCTCGCCCTGATGCTTAGGACGAGCACCCTCGTAGCTGCGTCGCCCTCTGCTGGCCTGAAACGGTCTTGGCTCGTTATTAGAAAGTCTGTTAGGGTGGTGTCGTGTGGTGCCCTCTAGTGACAGCTCTGGATGCTGATCAGTGATAGGGCAGATAGAGGGAGTTTTTACAGTCTTTTCAGAAACAATTTTCTGCTTGATAAACGCCTTGTGGGCGAGGTCCCTCAGTTGCTGGGTAGACATTGTGCGAGGACAGGCCAGGACCCCTAAGTGATGGCTCACAGTGGGATGCAGGTTGCGGGAGAAACAAAGTTCTGAAGTTAAAGTCCTCCTCCATCCCGGGATCATTCCGTGCCCCGAAGTATGCTTGTCGGAGGCGAGTGTAAAAGGCCTGCGGCGTTTCCAGTCTTGCCTGCTTGAGGCTCATCGCAGTGATGAGTCCTTGATCGGTGTCTGGATCAGAGAATTCCCTGATGAACGCCTGTCGCAGCTGTTGGTAATCCGCTTTGACGGTATCTGGTTGGCGATCCAGAAAACTGCGTACATCCCGACTCGAAGTAATCCGAAGCAGGTATAATCTGTCCCACGGGGTAACATGGGGAACAGTGTATAAGTGGAAGTCAATGTCTTTCAAGTAGGCGTGCACATCGTGGCCTCCAGCAGGATTTGGCGTGAAAGTAGGAATGTTCCTAGCAAGCTTGTCAAGTTCTTTAAAGGCCATGCCGTGGTAAGTGGCAAGGGTTGGCTGTGACGCACCTCCTTTTCCTGAGGGCGAGGGCTCTTGCAGGCTGTCCATTGATGTCTGGGACGGTGGATGTCCGTCTTCTTTCACCGTTCTGTGTTCTTGGCTGAAGTGTGCAGACTGACCGGTCAGGGAGAACTTGGTAGTGTGTGTCTCCCTTTCCCGGTCACTCTGAAGTTTATAAGAGTGTTTTAACTCACGGTGGACAGCGTCGAGCTCATCTTTATAAAGTTCTTTTTGCTGGATAAGTTCATTAATTTCAGCTCTAGCTGCCTTTAAGTGTTTCTCACAGGCTTTGGCTTTGGCGTCTCTTTCTTTTAGTTCATTGTTTGCTCTCTCAAGGAGAGCTTCACCTTGTTGCAGTTTTTCGGTGAGTGTCTCTCTGGCTTTCCTTTCTTTTAATTCCTTTTGATCGGCGTCTAGACGAAGGCTTTCCAGAGCAGTTTGGAGTTCTTCCACTTCCTTCCGTGACTCTGGGTCCGTTTCCTCCTCGTCCTGCTCCTCGTTCTCGAGTAGTAGCTGGTCTAGCCGACTCTGGGTCTTTGCTTGGTCGCGCCGGGCCTCCTCCGCTTGGAGACGTAGAGTTGCCGTCTCCTGTTCCAGGTCGATGGCGTGTCTCTCGTGAAGGCGGGCTTGTGCGACGAGTGTGTGGGCCAGGTTTCCCACGATTTGGGCCCATTCTTTGTGGCTGTAGCTTTGTGTTGGGTCGTGCCTCATCAGCAGGTCCAGGTCGGTGTCCAGCTGCGCCTGGTTCCGGGGCTCGGAGTCGCCGGTATCCTCGGGCAGGACGGTGGCTGTCATGGCCTTCAGCCATGTCTCAAGGCTGTCCCAGTGGGCTGCGGGGCTGGGAGACCGGGACATGCTGGCTTACTGCAGGCGAGAGGAGCACAACACACACAAACACAAACAGACCAAATGCAACTTTGTTCTACAATTTATGCGCTTATACCCTTAATACGGCGATGCCGTTTACGGTACTTTGACTAACTGATGCAGACAGTTAGGTAGGGACAAATTGTTTAGGTCAGCGCAGGGCCTAAATCAAGATTTTGACAGGACCGGAGCCTAGTAGGTCACGGTTGGTGCTAACGGCTCGGCTGTCAGTCTGTTATTTAGCTCTCCTGGGGTGTCTCTGTAGGCTCTGTCTCTGGTGACCTGGAAGGCACAGTTCACACAGAACAGAGAGAAGTAACAGAAGAATAGCAAGAAAACTTAAGGTGAGATTAAACAAAAGGAATTACTGGATCTGTTAAGATAGAGTAAACAATAGTACAGAAATGGTTACGGGGACTAAGAGGGCTTGAGCCGACTATGTGTGGTTTTCTGAGAAAAAGGGGTGGACACTCTTAAATGTCACGGGAGAATATCTAATATTCTTGTGGTTTATACTAAGTGGATGTCTTTGCTTTACCTTAATTTAGCTTGTCTGGGGTGACCTGAAATCACACTAGCGGGAGCCAGCGTCGAGGACAATCTTTCCGTCGCTCCAAGCACTTAACCGAGATGTCCACGGCCTCTCCTGTGCCTCAACCACCATGCGCCCTCCCAAACAACATAGACTTTAACACAACTGGCACGCCCGGGAGGTCACCTGCTTACGACACTGCAAAGGGGACTTTTCCCCAGAACCCTCTTTCGAGTGGCCCCCTATTAGGCCCTGGTTTGTGTACTAGGTCCGAAATTGCCTTGTGTCTTATCGCGTGGTGAGCCTCCCCTTATTGGGAGCGCCAAATTGCTGATGTCTTATTGCGTGCCGCACCAATGGAGAGACAGGGAGGTCCGCGACTCACCCACAGCAAGCGTTGGTTACGCCGGTCAGACGACCCCGCCCACTGGACACCAACCAGATATGACGGTCAGATCACACCAGCGCAAGAGAAATCTACCTGTAGATAACAAATGTGATAGAGAAAGGTGACTCTAGAATTACTTCAAAGCTTACTTTGTCTAAAACAAAATTGAGTATCTGTATGTGTAGAAAATACAAAACCTTGTTACCTAATGGGAGAGAGAGAAGCAGAGAGGGAATTGTGACACTGTTAGTTGTCAGAATAACCTACGGAGAAGGGTCAGTGAGTAAGGCAGGATAAACACAGGAGTAAGTAGGCTGTAGTGGCGGTTTTGGGCCACAAGAGGGGGTACTTTCCAGTGGTTAGCCGGCTAGGGAAACAACTTAATTGGAATTGTAAGTCAACTGGTTTGAATTCAATTCAAATAAGCATAGACGGTGATGTTGAATAACACCTAAGATAGTGTGGGTACCGTCGTGATAGAAATATCACTTTAAGAGACGGCAGGGTTGAGTGCGAGAAAGAGAGAGAGAAAAAAAAATTAATAAAAAAATTATATATTTTTTTTTTTTTTGGAAGAGAAAAATTAATTTTTTTTTTTTTTTTTTTTAAAAAAATTAAAATAAAAAAAAAATAAAATAAAATAAAAAATTAATAAAAAAAAAATTATTAATTAATTTTTTTTGGAAAGACGATTAATAAGAGTTATCAATTTATTAAAACAAATTACCAAACTCATTAATTTATCGAGAAGGAAAAAGGTAAAGAATTTAATAAGATTTATTGATTTATCTGAGGGACAATCAATAACCTTATCCGGACAGAAAACGAAATCAAGTAGAATTATTCGTAACCTAATTCATAAAGTGAAGTGAGAATTTAATTCAGTTTTACCTTCAAAGTTTTCTTTAGACCAATCTGAATGAGACTCTGAAAATTAACGGATGGATTACTTCTAATGCTAATCACGACTGCTGTAAGGTAATCAGTGACAGCCTTAGAACAACCCAACTGAAAATAGGCTGGAATCTCAAACAGAAATCGAGAATTACAAAGAGCTGACTCAGCGTTGAAGGCCACAAGGGGCGTTCCCCGTGAGTCACTTCCTGTGAAGAACTACAACTGACTTAGAAAGGAAAAATTCAGGAGAGAGTGACCTTAACTGGAGCGTCCACACGGTGGCGCTGTTACGCTCACGTCGAAGAAGAGGGTGTGGCGGTGATTTGAGACTGAGGCGCAAGGCTGCGCTCTAGTGTTCAGCAACAGAATCACAACCACACGCTTCAATTGTACCTTTTCAGGGCACGCGCAGAATCCTATATACTGCAAATAATTTAGATTCAGGCGGATTTACAGTGCTATGTTCCACGGGTTTAGTAAAGCAGATTTAATTCACTGCACTTACATAACAATACCAACAGGAATTGACGTCTGTGGTTTAACTCTCAATACATTTATCATTTAGCACTTTAATGATTTAAAATGTTTTGGTTTAACGTTTGGTTAGCTCAGCCAAAGTTGAAACCAGGAGTTTTCGTTAATCTAACGATTATATATATCAGGCCTTATAGGTTGAAAGCAGGAGCATCGCTGCATTCAATTCCTCTATCGCACTGCTCAAAAGATTCTCGTTTTGAAACAGGCTGATCAAAGAAAATATCTTAACATGTAAACGTCTTTACAGAGGTAATATCTCTTTTGTTGCGAACTACAGTTTACATTCAATACTTTAACCGTGAATATCAGTATTACGAACTGTAATTCATTTTAGCAATTACAACGATTACACGCTTAGGTGAATTTAGCAGTTTGTAATGTGCTCAGCTGAAACTTGGCTTTCAGCTTGCAACATGCGCGGCGCGCGGCGCGCTCGCGTTTCTTAATAAAACACAGCAAAAAACACAATATTGCCACTGCATTAATTGCTCACACAACAAAGCTTAAAATAGATGCCCGCATTCTCCACCAAAATTCCTGTAGGGTTTCCGGCCCATAAGCTCTTTATCAATTTTAAGTTTGGGGATAGATATTCAATAACTATTAATCTATGATCAACAAATTATTGAATACAGTTTGAACCGGGTCCTTACGTTAATAAATTCCCCACAAAGGGGTGTACAGCGTACCCGTCTGTTCAGGGTAAGTATATAACAATTAAACACAACGAATTATGGTTAATTATTAATATACATCCTACACAGAGGAATGGCTGATCTTCAACAATACCAAAGCATTTGACCCCTCCTCGCTCATTCACACGTCCGCCGTGTATTTAGGCTAAAAGGGTACAAATGACTTATGGTCTATTTTAGCTTAAATTAACTGACAATGTTTTGTGCACTTAAACGATTATCAGATTGTAGCTAGGATCTTTTATATTAAAGAGGCTTTGTTTACGAGCAACAACCACAGAGTCAATAAAGTATAAAATGAGGTTTAATGAATGAACTAGACTACATGTAACAGGATATAGATTAAACAAAATGAAATAAAACAATAAGAAAAGAAAACACAAGGAAAATACAATTGCTAGCACAGTTTAGAGTAAACCCTTTAGAGACAGCCACAGGAGATATACTTTACAACGTCTAAAATTTGGTTTGAACAAGTTTTGCATTCAGACCTGTAAGTTCTTGGTGTGCGGGCGGCGTCCAGAGAGATGGAGGGGGGTTTCTTTTGACTCCAAGCGTGGTTGATTCGCGGGAGATTCAAACGTCCTGACTTAGTTCGGTATGCGTGAAGAGAGTCTTTTCACCGGAGTGCTGGAAGACTTACGAAACGCACGTGGAGGTCTCAGTCGGGAGACGAGAGCACTAAGAACAGACTGGCTATGCGCAAAATGAAACGAAGTTAAAGTAAAAACAGGAACATTAAAATAAAATACGAAGATTACAAAGAATACACAGGAACAGGATACACACGGACAGAGAGAGCGATTGTCTCTGTGTTGGAGAATTTAAAGATGAGCTGGGCACGCCTGGGTAAGGCGCGCCGGCCAATGATAATGGCCCATCTCGAGGAGCGCGTACGCCCCCTGAGTGGGTGTTGTTCGGAGTCAATTTGCAACTTTATGATCAAGAAGAAATTAAGCTTGCTTTGGGAAATGGGATTATACATGTGATTATACATTTCACGATATTGATATACAGCTTAATGGATAGATCAGATTAAAAGGGTCACAACCGTATCAAGCATCATACGTTAAAAACATACACGTGCAGAATTACATCTCAAAGCGTATTTTCAGGCACTTATAAGTATTTTACATTCATGAAAACATTCGTAATACAAGTTTGCACATTTACAGTTCGTCTACATGTACTTTAACACACTGAAGATGTTTTAGTAATGACTTAGGATGTAAAAGTCCTACGTTTAGAGTTTCCTGCGTGTGTAAGTATGTGCGTAGGTGTATGTGCGTGAATGTGTATTGCTCTCGGCGGGAAACAGACAAAGCAACGTATGTTCTGCGCTTTCCCCCCCCCCCCCTCGTTTCCGTCCGGGGTGGGGAGAAGAAGGCCTGTTTGTTGTCTCAAGAGAAAGAAACCGCTGTTTGGGGAACACTTAAGACAATTTGTCAGCTTTGATGACACCTTTAGGGTGTACTCTCTAGACTTGAAGACGCCAGTTCGGGAGATAGAGGTTCCGAGGGCTGACCACATGGCCTTTTAGGAATGTCTGTTAAAGTTAGGTCCCTTTGTTCTGGATTTAAATTGGTTGCGAGTTCGTGACTCAATAAAAGAGAATTAATGAAAGCTCCCGAGTCCCTACATGTCTGTCAGCGTGTTGTCAGTCTCCTCTCTGCTCCGCGATGTATTTTTCACTGCGTGAGAACATGGTGTGTGCGTAAGAGCGGTCGAAACTACATTCTCGCGTTTAGGAGTCGGGACATGACGGAGATGTCACTTCCAAAATCGGGCCAGCATTGCATCATAACTAAAGTTGATAATTTTCACTTTTTAACTCTTATTAGTTTAAACATTCAAGCTGAGATAGTTTCTAAGAGTTCTTGCAAAACAGAACATGGCAAAATAATCGTCTTTACTCGATTGTACTATTTTGGTAATCGTTGGAAACCAAAATTGAAATTCAATTAATTGCACAGCCCTAATATTGTACTGAATGTAAGCTTGCTTCTTTTGCTCCACATTTCATGCAAACAATAAACTCGCTTTTAACCACAGGTCGAGTTCTGTCGCTCCAAACACACAAGTTTGTGATGCTGTTTGCGAATGTTTGTTGGATATGGTTTCGGGAAACACACCACAGATCAGTTCTGACAGATTGAGAAGAGAGGAGATGCAACAATGTCAAATATGTGTGTTTTTTGAACATTCAAGCATGAAAACCTATTCTAGTAGAGCCCAAAAACAAACTCAAGACTTTGAAAAAGGACTTAAATATGGCCTTTTTTAAAAGGCAAGAGGAATAACTCTAATTTGAAATATCTAATGCTGATTTCAACATTGAAATATCTAATGCAGATTTCAATATTGCAGTGTATTCCTCGATATCTGAGGCTGGATGCATGTCTGCAATATTTGTGCTTAATAAAATATGATGTCATATCTCATTCCACAGATCTTGTCCTGTTCTCTGAGAGTTGTCAGGCAAAAGTGATGCAACACAGTCTTGATGTTTAATTTATTTTAATAAGTGAGTCATACACGTCATTAATGGACAAATTGTGCTTCATTTCTTTGCCTCAGGGTCTGTGGGCTCCCATCACAATAAATTAACCCAAAGAAATAGACAAAATGTCACAAAAAACGCATAGAGACACTTGTATCTTCATCTGCAGTGCACAGATTTGTTAAAAGGCATTTTTAACAATTCAGGTTAAAATTTTACACCTTTCATAATTCTGTAATAATCACTGCCTTCATTAGATGTCATAATGTTTTTTTATGACAGTAATTCAGCATGGATTATCAGGTGTGTGTCTAAATGGTCAAAATACACAAATATATGCTTAAAATGCGAGTATTAATCCAGTTGGTCATGTCTTAAGTGAACATAATCAGTTGAGAGAGAATGAAATGTGTATCAGTATATTGGATCCATGTATTCTGTCTTAAAGGGACAGCAGCCTAATAAACCTGTGTCTGTGTCATTACTGTTAATCAAACAACAACATACAAAAGAGAAAAATCACTCGACTTACTGACTGTTATAGCTTTAAACAGTGAAGATTATTTGTTTTTATTTTACATTAGATTATTCAATTTGTGTAGTAGGCTGTTACCTGAATATTTACTCTGTCACGGGTGAAACAGGAGACGGACAGTTGGTAAGTGAAACAATGTTTATTTTAGGAACAGCAGAAGCAGACGGAGTTATGGTGAGTATCTTAACAGATGATAATTGGATGGACTTAGCCACAGGAATAATCAGAGTCTCTGTTACAGATGATGATGACCCGTCACTGGAAAGGGCTGCAGTAGAACGGCTGGGAACTGGAGACGGCAGATGATGATGAAGATAATCCGATAGGAACAGGTGAATAGCAGGTAAGTTGCAGGTAAGTCTTTGGTATATCATGGAGAGTCTGAGTGTCTATGTAACGACGAGACCAGACAATGACTGTGAGAGTGAGAGTGGTATTTAAGGTGGTGAGATGATGAGGTGCAGGTGATGGTGATTAGAACTCAGGTGATAGTGAACGAGTAAAAGAGTGAGTGGGAGGAGTGAGTGAATGAGTGGGAGGAGAGTGTGGATCTGCTGGAATCCTGACAGTACCCCCCTCCTCCGAGGCGGCTCTTGACGACTGCGAAGAGGGATGAGTTCGACGACGAGGTCTGCCACGGGGCCTGGGAGCTGGGCGATCAGGATGACTGGTGTGAAATTGTTGAAGGAGAGTTGGGTCCAGGATGTCGTCCCGAAGAACCCACGACCGTTCCTCAGGACCGTAGTCCTCCCAGTCTACTAGATATTCCAGCCGAGGACCTCGTCGCCGTGAGTCCAAGATGGTGCGGACTCGGTATATGGACTCGTCCTCTATTGGGATAGGAGGAGGAGGTTCGATGGCCGGGTCAGGTTCTGTAGGAGGAGAGAAGACAGGTTCAATGAATGGTTTTAACAGAGACACATGGAATGATGGAGAGATCCGGTACTGTCGAGGGAGATTGAGTCTGTAGGTGACCTCGTTCAGCTGCCTCTGCACGGTAAATGGACCGATGTATCGAGGACTCAGCTTACGGCAAGGCAGGCGGAGGCGCATGTCCCGGGTCGAAAGCCACACCTTCTGTCCTGGCACATACTGAGATGGTTCGGTCCGATGACGATCCGCTTGGTCCTTGTGTCTCCGCACTGCCTGCTGTAGATGCACGTGAGCCGAGTCCCATACCCCCTCGCTCTGCTGGAACCAGTAGTTTACTGCTGGTACGTCCGAGGGCTCACCAGACCAAGGGAAGAGAGGAGGTTGATAGCCGAGGATACATTGGAAGGGGGTGAGACCGGTGGTGGATTGTTGAAGTGAGTTTTGTGCGTACTCGGCCCACGGAAGGTACTGGCTCCAGCTGTCCTGGTACTGGTGGCAAATAAGTCCGCAGGTAACGTCCTATCTCCTGAATCTTTCGCTCAGTCTGGCCGTTAGTCTGAGGATGGTAACCAGATGACAGGTTTACAGTTACTCCGAGGAGCTTGAAGAAAGCTCGCCAAACTCTTGATATAAACTGAGGGCCTCGATCCGACACTATGTCCTCTGGGATGCCGAAGTTTCGGAATACGTGAGTGAAGAGGGCTTCGGCGGCTTCAAAGGCGGTAGGGAGTCCAGGTAAGGGAATCAATTTACAGGCCTTTGAGAAACGGTCCACGACCACGAAGACACAGGTATGGTTATTAGATCTGGGCAGGTCCGTCATGAAGTCTACCCCAATATGAGACCATGGACGACGAGGAAGCGGAAGAGGGACTAGCTTGCCTTCTGGTAGTCTTCGGGGAGTGTTGGTAACGGCACAGACTGAGCATCCTTTGACGTAGCGAGCAACGTCCTGAGAGATGGTAGGCCACCAGTACCGATTACTGAGGAGCGAGAGGGTACGCCTGCTACCTGGATGTCCAGAGCCCGGAGTGGTATGAGCAGAGTCCAGAAGGGCCGTTCGAAGGTGACGTGGTACGAAGGCGCACCCTTCTGGACCTCCCGGCGGAGCGGGATGAAGGCGGTTCTCTTGGGCTATCTGCTGGTCGATGTTCCAGACGATAGGACTTACAAACACGGCTGGAGGGAGGATAGGTTCTGAGAGAGGGTCCTCACTTGATGGCTGATACAGACGGGATAGAGCATCTGCCTTACAGTTCTTAGAACCGGGTCGGTAGGACACAAGGAAGTCAAAGCGCGTGAAGAATAGTGCCCATCGGGCCTGGCGAGGATTAAGTCTCTTAGCCTCTCTGAGGTACTCCAAATTGCGGTGGTCGGTAATGACCTCGAAGCGATGGTTTGCTCCCTCCAGCCAGTGTCTCCACTCCTCTAATGCCAACTTGATGGCGAGCAGTTCTCGATTTCCAATGTCGTAGTTCCGCTCCGCCGGGGATAGCTTTTTAGAGAAGAAGGCACATGGATGGAGTCTGGGAGGATCACCCTGCCGCTGTGACAGGACCGCCCCAACTCCGGTGGAGGAAGCATCCACCTCTACAACGAAAGGGATCTCAGGGTTCGGATGAACTAGAACTGGGGCGGTCTGGAAGGCTTCCTTTAGGCGTTCGAAGGCAGAGATGGCTTCAGGCGATAAGGACAGAGATTTGGGCCGGCCTCGGAGAGAAGAAGTCAAAGGAGAGCTGATGTGACTGTAGTTGTTGATAAACCTTCGGTAAAAATTGGCAAAACCTAGGAAACGTTGGAGGTCTTTTACCGTAGAGGGTTGAGGCCAGTTTTGGATCGTCTCCACCTTCCTCTGGTCCATCCGAACTCCATGTTGATCGATGAAGTAACCCAGAAACTGAACTGAAGGGGTATGAAACTCACACTTTTCAAGTTTGAGGTAGAGCTTGTGAGCTCGCAGCTTTTCCAGGACAGCAGTGACATGGCGATGGTGTTCAGAGAGAGATGAGGAATAAATGAGGATGTCATCTATGTAGACCACCACAAACTTATTTAGATATTCCCTGAAAACCTCATTCATGTACCCCTGAAAGACTGCTGGGGCGTTGGACAATCCGAAAGGCATTACCCGGTATTCATAATGTCCAGAGGGAGTGATGAACGCCGTCTTCCACTCATCACCCCGACGAATTCTGATGAGATTATAAGCACTGCGAAGATCAAGCTTTGAGAAGATTCGGGCTCCACGCAACTGTTCCAAGGCTGCTGGGACCAGAGGAAGGGGATAGCTGAATTTTACTGTTTGAGAGTTGAGATGGCGATAGTCAATGCACGGCCGCAGGCCTCCGTCCTTTTTTGCCACGAAGAAGAAGCTCGCAGCGGCAGGGGAAGTAGATGGACGAATGAACTCCTGTACGAGGGCTTCCTCCACATACTCCTCCATGGCCTTCTGCTCCGGGATGGACAAAGGGTACACACGGCCTTTAGATAAAGTAGCTCCAGGTAGCAGGTCGATAGCACAGTCCCATGGCCGATGAGGTGGAAGTTTGGTTGCCAACTGTTTACTGAAGACGTCCTGGAACGCCCTGTACTCCACTGGAATTTCCACCTGATGTTGTACCTCGGGACTCTCGATGCTGGTGGAACAGACGGAAATCTCGGATCTTCCCGCAGGAGGTGAGTATACCATGGAGGATTCTTGGCTGACTTTCTTAACTGACGTTAGACAGGAATGGAAACACTGTTCTCCCCAGTGAAGGATTTCTCCAGAGCTCCAGTCGATAGTAGGTTGGTGTTGGATCATCCAAGGGCGTCCCAGGATGAGCTCAGCAGTTGACTCCTCCAGCACCATAAAGGAAATCTCCTCTGAGTGTAGACATCCTACGCGGAGCGTCAGTGTGGGGGTAACGTGACGAATTCGACCTCGACCCAGCGGCTTACCCTGGATAGTCTGTACGCGAAGATCCAGATGACTTCTGAGTTTACGGATATTCAATTTCTGGAGGAGTTGCGTCGATATGAAGTTCCCCGCCGAGCCAGAGTCGAGGAGAGCTTGTGCAGAGACACATACAAGAGGGGTTAGAAGATGAACTGTTGTACGGTTCAGGGTAGCCATCTTGGGTGGAATTTGAATTGTACTCACCGCTGGGCGTTGAGGCCGAATGGGACAGGTGTCGATGAGATGCCCGTTACCTCCACAGTACAAACAGAGACGGTTCTGGATGCGTCGCTGACGTTCCGTGAGAGAGAGATGTGTGGAATCCACTTGCATGGCCTCTGGTGCTGGAGGGGTGACAGATGGAGCCGTGGGCGGAGGATATGCAGCGGTCGTGAGCGTTTCACAGGCCGTCAAACGTTGAGACACTCGGAGGGTCTTTTGAATAAGATTTTCCAGTCCCAACGAATCCTCGTAAACCACAACTAGCTGTCTGATGTTCGGATTGAGACCATGACGAAAGGCAGTGATCAGGGCAGTTTCATTCCAACCACTGGATGCCGCCAGCGTGCGGAATTGGAGAGCATATGTGCTCACAGAGGATTTGCCTTGACGGAGATTAAATAGTTGATCATGTACAGATAAATCCGAAGCAGTCTGTCCAAAAACCTCCTTAAAGTGTTGGATGAAACTTGGTAATGATTTAATCACAGGAGAATCTGAATTCCACAAGGATTGAGCCCACTGGAGAGCTCGGCCGGACAGCAGTGAGGTGATAAAGGCTACGCGAGCTGAATCATTGGTGAATTTATGTGCTTGCATCTGGAAGTAAAGTGAAACTTGAAGTAAAAAACCGCTGCAATCCTCCGCCTCGCCGGAGTATGTCGCTGGTTGGGCCATGGGACTTGCAGAGGCAGCTGACGAAGCAGCGGGTGTTTGCGGAAGTGGTTGTCGGCGGGCTGACTGAAGGATATCCTCGGGAATCATAGGCGGATTAGCTGGTGGTGAAGGAAGTAGCGACTGACGAACAGCTTGAACCAGTTCCAGGAATGGATCAGGAGATGGATTTTCTCCGGGCTCCGTTGGGTTCTGCATTTTGTGGTCTGGTCTTCTGTCACGGGTGAAACAGGAGACGGACAGTTGGTAAGTGAAACAATGTTTATTTTAGGAACAGCAGAAGCAGACGGAGTTATGGTGAGTATCTTAACAGATGATAATTGGATGGACTTAGCCACAGGAATAATCAGAGTCTCTGTTACAGATGATGATGACCCGTCACTGGAAAGGGCTGCAGTAGAACGGCTGGGAACTGGAGACGGCAGATGATGATGAAGATAATCCGATAGGAACAGGTGAATAGCAGGTAAGTTGCAGGTAAGTCTTTGGTATATCATGGAGAGTCTGAGTGTCTATGTAACGACGAGACCAGACAATGACTGTGAGAGTGAGAGTGGTATTTAAGGTGGTGAGATGATGAGGTGCAGGTGATGGTGATTAGAACTCAGGTGATAGTGAACGAGTAAAAGAGTGAGTGGGAGGAGTGAGTGAATGAGTGGGAGGAGAGTGTGGATCTGCTGGAATCCTGACAACTATAGACTTGCATGAATTTTTTTTTCATGTATTTGTCCTATTGTTTGTACTTTGCTTTTTTCTTTTTTATTGTATCACTGAATGTTTACTTATTACCAATAATTTTGAGGACTTTTTTTATTATTATTATTATTTTACTTACATTAGTTAGCCTGCTGTGTCGAAATAGTTTTCTTAGAATTGTAAAAAAGAATTGTCAAAAATATTTTAGATGTCACAACAACCTTATTTACAGCAAATATATATATATATATATATATATATATATATATATATATATAATATATATATATATATAATATATATATATATATATATATATATATATATATATATATATATATATATATATATATATATATATTTGCTATAAATAAGGTTGTTGTGACATCTAAAATATTATATATTTAATTTATTATATTTAATTTAAATTATATATTTAATTTAATATATATATATATATATATATATATATATATATATATATATATATATTAAATTAAATCATTAAATAAATGACTCATAAAAGGTTTTGGTCATATGGACACTCTCAATCGTGTTAAATAATCGTGATTACAATATTGATTAAGGTTTTTGACATAATCGAGCAGCCCTATTTAAACTGTAATACAATAGAAAACTACTAATATACTATACTACAAATGCAGGGCTCAACAATAAGGATCTGTTTTGATTTTCACTATAGCCTCAACACACACAAAAATACTAATTACTAAAAATATTACTTTTTTATTGGTTACGCTTTATATTAAGGTGTCCGTGTTATAGTGTAATTATACATTTAAGTACCGCGTATTAATAATTTACTTCCTATAGGGTTTGGTTCAGGGTTAGTTGCATATAATTATGCATAATTTACTGTTATTAGTAACAACATATATATGAAACAATGACACTGACATAAAGTGTTACCCTTTTTTCTACAAAAAAAACTGATTATAATGATAACAGTCTATTTATGTTAAATTTATCTAATGTAATAATAAGGCATGTAAATGTTACTAAAAAAAAACATTAAATGTAATATAAGACACATAAGATGCATGACAACACAATGACAACCGCCCAAATATCTCACACCCATCAGACATACTGAGTCCTGAAATTAAATTTGAATTTTACTTAATTTAAACTTTTAATTTATTTTGTTTTGATTTAAACTTTGCATTGTAGCAAACTTTTATTTAAACTACAGTCACAATATTGTCATATGCCACTGCCACATGTCATATATAACACTATAACGTCGGACAAAAACAAGATTCAATTGATGGACAAGATCAATATGAGGAATTACAAAGTCTCTTTCACACATTGAACACAATAACAAAGTGTCTGGTAATCAAATACACACTTCCAGAGTTGTTAGGGATTTCAAGTGTGCATTTGTGTTTAAATGAGTTGTGTTCATACTAGTGTCTTCATGTATGCACTATAGAGGCTTAGAGAGTACACTTGATTATACACAAGAGACATGACTGACAATAACTGACCAATTTATGACCGTTTCATCTGTGTTCCTCACTGACAACACAAACCCAACGAGAGGTCCAGTGCAATTTCACCCATTCCCAAAAGAGCAAATATAATTTCCTTTTCCTGAGTGAAATCTATATATTTAATCAGGGTTGGTTTACTTTCAAAAGAGCATCTGTTTGCCTTCAGATTAGTTGTGAAATCTTTACAGAAACGCATTTTATGCGTTGTCCGATGCATTGAACATTCTCAATAAGCACAGTGCTAACAAAACCTCCAATCAAACGTAATGATGCTGACCATATTTCACAAGGTTTTTGCATGCGTTCAATTGCACTTAACTTAATGAACTGCAGGCAACATGAAAATCAGCCCAGTGTTTTTCCAAAGGAGAGAGACACACGCACGCACGCACACATGCACGCACGCACACGCACACACACAATGCCAATGGATTCATGCATGTTATAAGACAACATCATTCCCACACTGCCCTCTCAGAATACTGTGTGTACAAGAAAAACGCAAGCCTTGTATCAATTAATCACTTAATATGTGTGTTGTTTTTTAGACTTAACAGACTTTACATGTGAAAAAATACCTATGGCTTCAAAGCACCTACTGTATGTTTTCAAAACTGGTAGTTAGTATCATTTTAAATTTAGACTTTGATAAAGTATCCAGAAAAAAATTAATCACAGTTTCCACAAATCATCATCTGAAGGATCATGTGACTCTGAAGACTGGAGTAATGATGCTGAAAATTCAGCTTTAATCACGGGAATAAATTACAGTTTAACATATATTCACATAGAGAATCAATCTTATTTTATCAAATTAATGCAGCAGAAGAGACTTCTTTTAAAACCCACAAACCCTTGAAAGAGAACAGAGAGCATTTTGGGAGATGACATTTATGCATGCATGCATTCAAACTTAGATCTGAATCTTGTCGTAATTCTAGTTCAGGACGAAGCATGTGACTGCATACATTAGCTTGATGAAGAATAAATGTCGAATGAAGACGAGTTAACATAAGTGGATGTAAAAGTGAGTGGCTTTAGAGCTGAAACACACAGAAACAGAGACTACACTAAACTACACTTACATACACTAAACCTGAAACGCTTAAATGATTCAGAAGAGTGTCCAAGAAAATAAAAACCTTTTTAAAATAAGGTTTAAGATTCATGTTTTTATGTTGGTTTATGTTTTTTTTTACCATTTTATAGAAAAGTTTTAATTGGATGACCCTAAAAATGTCATGTTGTGTAATCAAGTAGATTTCAACAAGAAGAACAGGAATGACCCAGTTAAGCTAACTATTTATATCTTTCCATTGTGTTTTACTTTGTTTAACAGCCAATCTACTCTATCTGACTCCATTTTAAAATTAATTGTGAAACTATTTGCTTTAAAGTCGGCATTAGGTGGAAGTTGCGCTCATCTTTTATTCCTTATTAATTGGGATCTATATCCGGGTGAAACGCTTCTTGAACAAGAACAAATGTGGGCGGGGCTTGATTGTGTCTGTGGGGAATTGATTGGATGGTTGTGGGTTGCTATTGGCTGATCTCATGTGAGTGACAGGTTATAGCCCCGCCCACATCATCAGATGAGATGCTGCAAAAGGAAGTTATTCTGATTCAAGATTACCAGGAACATGAATTTAAAACAATAATGATGTGCACGGATAAATCATTTATAATAAATACTGCATTTTTTTTTTTAAACGGTCAATTTTGATACTATGGAGACTTTAAGCATTGGTGAACCCTGAATTTGCCATTATGTGGTCTAGGTCTTCTCAGACACACTCTCCATATATATGTGACTGTTTCACAGGATTGCAGCTGCTCTTCGTTCCACTCGACACTGAAAATGACTTGTGACGTTAGTGTGGAAGTTTTTCCAATGCTTCACTTCTTCTGCTATCAGTCTGCACACAGAATCAGGATAAACGGCCTCTCTTTAGAGGGAAAACTGTCTTTACTCGCTACACTCCGAGTAAGTGTAGGCGATATGACCAGAATTCCTATTTTATGATGAGAATATAACGATATATATCACAATATACTTATTTTGTGTTATTTTATCTCATTTCTGTTATTAAAAAGAAGAAAAAAGAAGAACATTAAAAAACAAATGGAATATAACAAAAATATTAATTGAACAATTAAGTTTTACAGGTACAATAGGCGTATTTAACATGTTAGAATAAGTACAGAAATGTAATGAATAAAATGATGCATAGTCTTCACTGTATTAATGAAATACAAATTTATTCTTATTAAAGCTAAAGTTATTCAGTCAAAAGCAGTAATCATTTGCTCTTGTTTGACTCACATTAAAGTAACACCAAGTAACTTTTCCTCTTCGGTCGCCCTACTGGTTGGAAACTAAATTGTCCATTGCCGCTGTCGTAAATAATTTAGCCTACCGTCGCACGCACACTCGCTGTTTACCCAGCACCGGCTTTAGAATGAACGATGTCCACAGACAAGGTAGAGTATGTAACATGATTTCATGAAAGGATGATGTATTGCGACATCAGAAACGAAGAAAAACGAAATAGTGACTATTGTAGCGCTTGACGTAAAGCAGTCGAGTTTTGTAGTTCTTTTTGTGGTCGGGTTCCGACCCGAAACCCGAAGTTACATAGTGCCAGTAAAAGCGATACAGACCCGTCAGGCGATGGCAGAAGTGCCTTTCACCCTGTTACGACTTGATGAACCACTGATAAGATTTTGGAAACATTATTTTAAGGTAAACAATGTTATATAGTGTTGCTTTAATGACACAGATCAGCAGGTTTTTTAGGCTTCTGTCACTTTAAGACCAAACACACGGATCCATTATACTGATACATATCCGGTTTACACCCAACTCTTTACTTTCACTAAAGATAAGCAGCTGTGTTTTACATGAATACTCCACATGATGGACAATTTGACATAATTGCACGTGTATTTGTAGCCTGGATGCCAGCCTGAACCCAGCCCACAACATTTTTTGGTCGGGAAGTTCGGTCTGGACTCGATCCATTGAGGAGTAATTATGATCGGTTCAGAAATCGTCGGGCCAATCAAATTGCCAGGGCGGCTTTATACGATGATGGACAGATGATCTGCAGTTACATAATCATCACGTCATCAAACGTATTTCTTTCAAAAATGCTTTTCGTGTTTGCAAGTACTCCGCGAATCCTTAAATTCTTTCTTCCTTAATAACTCTCATTATTTTTTTAATACTTTTTCCAGAGTGCGTGCAGTTGAGTTCTGTTGACAACTATGCTAACTGCGTTGCTCTGATTGGTTGTCGGTCTATCCAATTGAGTGCAGAGTTTTTTTTTTTTTTTTTCCCTGGTTGGGTTAAGACACGCCTCATAATCAAAGCCCTATGGAGCAGTATCAGACTCACATTCTGACTAGAATATGAGTATGACAAAGTCAGGCTAGTGTATTCGACCATTCAAGCATAATAAGAAGTAAAAGAGAACAGAATTTGCGATCGCATGCTAAGAGACCGCACTGAGTTCTGTTCAATGATTTCGGTTCCTTTTCAGGATATATTGCACTTGAACATTTTTTATATTGTGCTTATATCTCTTTTTAACTTTAAGCATGTCCTGCTCCTCATATATTCTCATTTATGCATTTTATCACTCTGAAGTGTGCTATATTTACATAATTTACACAAATATAGCAAAATCTCTAACGATAGACATTTTATACCGTGATCACAATATATATCGTCATACCACCCAGCCTTAACTCCGAGAAAATTATTTTGTTTTATTGTAAAAGCTGTTTGTTACATTTAAATGCATTTTAAGTTAATTAGAGATTTTCAAAAATCACACAAGACTGAACTAGTCTGATCTAGTTTGAATGGAGTCTGTACGGTGAGTGGTTCAGGCTGAATTAATTGCACATTTTTACAGAACGTACTGTATGAGGAATATCAATAGAGCAAACACTGCAATTATGTCCTGACAGAAGTAGCTTTAGCGGATGACAGAGGTTACGGCAGGCCTTCACTGAAGACAATAACACACTCCTCAGACGCTCACCAGTGTGTGTTCTGCTGTCTTCAGTCCAGTGACATTTAGCATGGACGCAATTTAGTTCTGCAGACATTTGACCTCTACACTGTGAATAAAAGTCTGCAGATGTTTTAACACAGTCTTCTCCATTGTAGCAATGGTAATAAAAGGCTCAAGTCAATGGTAGCCTATAACTAGGACATCAAAATACATCAAAAAAGGCCTGTGTTTAAGATTTAATTGCACATAAAATTTCCATCCATTTAGAAATGGATGGAATGGATAAACTAAAAATGATGGATTTTGATTGGTAACACTTTACAATACGGTTTCATTAGTTCATGTTGATACATTAACAAACTTTATCTAACAATGAGCAATACATTTGTTACAGAATTTATTAATATTTGTTACTGTTAGTTAATAATTATACAACATTTCATTGTTAGTTCATGTTAGTTGAGTTCAGGTCAATTAAATAATAATAAGATATATATTTTGACAACGACGACTAACAAAGACTAAAAAGCAGGGGAATAAATAAACAGAGGAGATAACAAGGGACAGGTGGAGATGATTAAGCGTCATAGAAAAAAACAATGCTAGCTATGGCAACAAACAAGGATAATTATGGGCACAAACAACGCAGCAATGGAAACAAAGGAAACAGGAACAAATGACAAAGAATGAAACACTGAAACAAGGGGATCAGGAAATGCACTTTAAAATAAAAGTCCCACAACACAAAACCAGGAAAACAAGACAGACTGAAGCTTTTCAGTGGGTCTCGGTCCACTTCCAAACGAACTCTGGTGCGGTTCGACTGAAACATGGACCAAAGACATCTAAACAAACCAAAAACAGGACATGATGTCACAAGATGCGACCCTAAAAAGGACAGAATCGCGATAGTCGAGATGTTGCCCATTATAATTCAGTTCAGGCGTCAGAACCACATCTCATTGCAGAAGATCTGCT
This sequence comes from Chrosomus eos, assembly GCA_036326025.1. NCBI lineage: Eukaryota > Metazoa > Chordata > Actinopteri > Cypriniformes > Leuciscidae > Chrosomus > Chrosomus eos. Next base: position 2,400,151 of record CM070830.1, on the reverse strand, counting down.
TTTGTGTGTAACGGAGGAATTACTGGTGCCGTTTTTACTCTTTTACACATTTCATAAGCTCTTTGTGATTCTCACCATGTACAAACATAGGCTACAATGAGCGCATTGAGCCAAAACACAGCATTGTTTCAGAGGTTTGGTAAGTTTAGTCCATATAGTTATACAGCCATTAGTTTGGTATCTTTAGGTTGGGTGTTAAAAATTAACACTAAGCAAACCAGGACTAAATGTATAATTTAGAGCAAAAGAACCGCACTACAAGTATGAACACAATCTTAAAGGATTAGTTCACTTTTAAAAATAACTTTTGCTGATAATTTACTCACCCCCATGTCATCCAAGATGTCCATGTCTTTCTTTCTTCAGTCGAAAAGAAATTAAGGTTTTTGATGAAAACATTCCAGGATTTTTCTCCATATAATAGACTTCAATGGGACCCAAACGGTTCAAGGTCCAAATGACAGTTTCAGTGCAGCTTCAAAGGGCTTTAAACGACACCAGACGATGAATAAGGGTCTTATCTAGCCAAACCATCGGACATTTCAAAAATAAATAAAACAGTTTAAGTTTTATAAGCACAAATGCTCGTTTGTGATGTCACGTGATACGCAATTACGTTGAAAAGGTCACAAAGTGCATCACAGAACAGAGCAAGACGAGCATTTGTGCTTATAAAACTTAAACTGTTTTATTTATTTTTGAAATGTCCGATGGTTTGGCTAGATAAGACCCTTATTCATCGTCTGGTGTCGTTTAAAGCCCTTTGAAGCTGCACTGAAACTGTCATTTGGACCTTGAACCGTTTGGGTCCCATTGAAATCCATTATATGAGAAAAAATCCTGGAATGTTTTTCATCAAAAACCTTCATTTCTTTTCGACTGAAGAAAGAATGACATGGACATCTTGGATGACATGGGGGTGAGTAAATTATCAGCAAAAGTTTTTTTAAAAGTGAACTAATCCTTTAAGTTTATTAGTTGATGTTAAAACTGTGTAATTCGAATGGATGGAAATGTTCTATGCAATTCAAATACATAACTCTTAAACGCAGACGAGATGATGCTTCATCCAAGCGTTTTAACCGGTCTCACACAGCAGGTCTAAAGTGCAGCAGAAGCACAGAGTCACTGCTCAAAGTGGCACATTTCTCTTTGTTTCAGTAGAAAAACAGACCTCTGGGAGAGAAAGCAAGCAGAAAAGGATTGAAGAAACAGCGAGACTCCACAAAGCCTGCTGGGTTTGACCGCTGCTCAAAGAAACCTAATGAAACCACCGGAGGAATCAGGCAAGCAAAGCCCTGCGCCGTGCCATCAGACCGCAGAAACACTCAACCCAACCTTATCAAACATCCAGACTCCAGCAAAAACTAAATCCACATGTGTTGTTATTCCCCCAAAGTGCACTTCCAGAGCTTCATTAACATATCAGTCAAACCTTGTGGCTTAACAATCAAGATCTGAGGTTAGAAGGGCCGACAAAGAGCTCGGACATCCACAACCTCCAAACATCTCTTTCTGATCCTAATAGCACATCCCAGGATCCTTCAAGGACAGATTCCTCTTCTTTATTCTCTTTGGAGTGCTTTCTATCTTTGATGTGACGAAGCAGAAGATGAAAGCTCCTGCTAATAATGAACTAGTGAGCAGCTCGTGTGCGGTTTTCTGACACGGTGCAAAGCTGACAAGACATGAGACTGAACACTTCATTGGAGAAAGTAATGGGTGGTCACGATATCATGGGCCACAACTCTGGGTCAGTCACAGTCGACAGCACGTAATGATGATTTCTTAAAGGAATAGTTTTAAAGTCTGAGGAAGCGCTGAATGAAATTGCCTCTTGACTGAAAGTAAAGTAAAGTTAAACACTAGGAGGGGCCGCAAGATAACTTTAACTTATTTAAATGTAGTTATTAAAGGTGCCCTAGAATGTGAAATTGAATTTATGTTGGCATAGTTAAATAACAAGAGTTCAGTACATGGACATGACATACAGTGAGTCTCAAACACCATTGTTTTCTCCTTATTTAAATCTCGTTTTTAAAAAACACCCCTGAAAAACAGGCGAATCTCCACATAATACCGACTGTGACGCAATAGTCGGGATCATTAATATGTACGCCTCCAAAGATTTGCATATGCCAGCCCTCAATGCCAGGCGGAACTGCGCAGCCGAAGCGTAGCAGTAGCTCAGTGTTTGGATGTACACATGAACACAAAAGTATTTTTTAGTTCCTTCATCCGAGCCTCTGAAGAAACAATGTGTTAATTTTATTTTCTCTGGAAATTTCCAAACATTTCACCGACGACTGTTTCCTCAACATGGGCCAATACAGAGCTGGCCTCGGATCGAGCTACCAAACACTTTCTGATGAGTAATTGTTCAAGTTCAGACAGGTAATCTTTCTCTCAAAATCGTTCAATGCTGTTTATGCATCAGTAAGTCAGTGACTAAAATATCAATGACTAAAATATCAACTTATTGACTAAAATAAGTGACTAAAATATCACTTATTTTGACTAAAATATCAACTTCACATCGTTTCTTTTAGTAGGATGAAAAAAAAACTTTTTTTATAGTGAATAAATTATATACTGAAAGCGATCAAAGAACAATCTTTCCACAGCGCGAGTTTATCTGGACAACTCCTTATGAAATCAATGACGCTGTTACACTGCACAACGAAGCTCTTACTGTATGTACATCATCGTGTTTGCATTGGTGAAAGCATTAGAGAGAGTGCAGAAACTGCTTTGCAATGATTAGATCTTCATTCTCGCGATCAACAGACTGTCATCTGCTCAATGCTCATCACGGCAACATTTTATGTGATGGGAATAGACTAAATACTTTAAAAACATCTCACGATTCGTTAATCTCGATAGCTGTAATAGTTAAAACGTATAACAGCTGTAGTAAAAGTATTCGAGAGAGTTTCACATGTCATATTTCATATGCAAGCATGTCAGCCAATCACAGCAGTGGCCGGTTCTCACAGCAGCCAATCACAGCAGTGGGCGGTTCTCACAGCAGACACGCCCCTTCAAACAGAGTGTTCAAATCAGAGACTAAAATCAGGCTAGGAAAAATGCCTTTTATTTCTAAATTATGACTATTTTTGATCTAAAAAACATACTAACATTATAAGGGCAACCCAGGAAACATTATAAAATAATAAAAAAAAACATTCTAGGGCACCTTTAAAATATTATATGTGTGTATGCTGTGTCATATTTAAAAAAATTAGCTTGTATGGCTTATATAAGAGGAATATGGAGGGAAAAACAGCTCAAACTTAGCAAAAATATGTAGTTTGCTCCAGATGCTGATATTTATATGGACAAAAAGTGATGAAATTCTGATGCTTGTAATGTAATATAAATATCAATATCTGCCAATAATATGTCTTAGTAAGTAGATATTTGAATGCTTAGTTTCATAAGCAAAGCTTTAAAACATATAATGCAATGCAATGCAATGATGATTGAGAGATGAACTAATAAACCGTCCTCATAAGCCTGATGATCATATTTGATTATCTTAATTAAAAAAGAAAAACTAAAAAAATTAAAACAATCAAGTAAACAAAAAATTTATGCTTTTTACATTTGCCTATTTTTTTTTTTGGCTGTATAGCCACAGTGAATGGTGTAGGATTTACTTTCTTATGTACTTTCCTTGTAGTCTCTTGAGCACCTGTCCTAGACGCTGAACGAAAATGCACTGGCAATTCCAGTCAGAATGATCTTTCAGAGAAGAAAATTGCAATAAATTGCATTAAAGCACTTTAAAAACTTGGACTACTATGAAAACTGTCCGCTGACAACAGAGAGACCGCTTTTAAACTCTGCTGTTAGGGGTGATGGTTCATTTACTGACTCTGCTAAGACATACTTCCAGCAGTTTTGAGGTTGCACACTGTGGAAATAAATATCCAGAATGACTGTCGAGCTGCCTTTCCAACGGCTTTTAATATGCATGAAAATCTAATGATGCTGTGGGATGCCAGCATGGATATTCATAGGGGTTTTGTAGAAGTGAACAGATCAACTGAGGTTTTAAATGAAGGATTGATCAAATTATCATTTTACTGACACAAAATTTGATATATGGGATATTAAAATGGATTATGCATCTAAAAAATAAGATGTAATACTTTACAATAAGTTCCCATTAGTTAACATTAACAACGAGCAAAAAAAAAAAAAAGCTCTGCAAAGAAACAAATTATTCTCTATATCAGTGTCAGTGTTTCTGAACTCCTGAAACGCCTCCATTGTAGTCTTTAGTTTTCTTGAACGGACACGTCACAATATTCCTCATTTAAATAATTAATATGCAGAATAAAGGGGCGGGGACTGGTTGAGTTAGTTAGTAGTGTGTTAAACTAGCGGTTATGGTAAGGGGCGGGACATTTCCCAAACACACTCAAAGCGCTCGACCAATCACAACACACTGATCCAGCCGACCAATCAGAGCACAGTGTGCTTTTCAGAAGGAGGGGCTTCATAGAGACAGGAAGTAAACAGAGCGTTACTGACAGACTGGGAAGAGAGGAGCCGCAACAATGGAGAATATGAGGAAAATAATCAACATTCAAGCATGAAAACAGACTCTAGTAGAGCCCAAAAACAACATCAAGACTTTGAAGAAGTAACAAGGGAGAATAAGAAGAATTTCATACAGCACTCGAAGGGTTCAATAAAACTTTTAAACTACAGATGAAAAGATAAGTGCAGTAGAAACACTCAAGACTTCCATTAAAAGTCTCTCTTTTAGGTTTATAGGTCAAGTCTCTATACTAATGTAAGTCTGAACAATGATAAAAATAAAAAAAAATTAAGTGCAGGCCATTACCTTTTAACCTTTCGAAAAGCTCTAATCTATAGCTCTATTGTATGTCACTCAAGAGAACTAACAATGCTTTTGACACTTTTGGGAGGGGTTTTCTGAAGCTACAGTGCCGAATGAAGGGACGTAAAGGTGCAAACGGTTCAAAGGATTTGTGCTTCTATCATACTGACCTTATCAAGATCACATCGGCCAACACACTTCAGATCATCAGAGAGCGGAGGGGAAAAGGTCAACTCATCATCATCATGTCATGAGAGGAACAGAATACACTGAGCTGATCTGTGCTGTAACCGAGACCGCTCGCCCTCAGTGACTAACAGACCCGAATAGACAAGGCTGTGAATAGTAAAAAGGTAATGGGTAATGGTGATGAGGAGAAAGCAGCACAACACCTCGTGACGGGTGACACTCTCTGAACCGCAGCTCGCACACGCAGGGTTCGGACAACATCAATTTATAATTGTTGGTTTTTTTTCCTGTTCAATTCATTCATTTGAATGTATGTTCCATTGAATTTGACATAAATTGTAAAATAATATACATGACAAAACAAAAATGATGAAATTATTAGATTTTTTAAATATTAATAATGCATATTACGTTCAAAGGTTTAGGGTCGGTAAGATTTTTAAAATGTTTTTGAAAAAAGTATCTTCTGCTTACCAAGGCTGCATTAATCTGATTAAAAAAATAAAGTAAAATCAGGAATATTGTGAAATATTATTATAATATATATATATATTTATACTCTCTGAACCTCAGCTCGCACAAGCAGGTTCAGACAACATCAATTTATAATTGATTTTTTTTTTCCCTGTTCAATCATTTGAATGTATATTCATTGAATTTGACATAAATGTTAAAATAATATACATGACAAAACATTAAATTATGAAATTATTTAGATTTTTTTATTGTTTATATTAATAATGCATATTCAGTTCAAAAGTTTGGGGTTGGTAAGATTTATGTAAATGTTTTTGAAAAAAAGTATCTTCTGCTTACCAAGGCTGCATTAATTTGATTAAAAAAATAAAGTAAAATCAGGAATATTGTGAAATATTATTATAATTTAGAATAACTGTTTTTTATGTGAATATATAGTAAAGTGTAATTTATTCCTGTGATCAAAGCTGAATTTTCAGCATCATTACTCCAGTCTTCAGTGTCACATGATCCTTCAGAAATCACTATAATATGATGATCTGATGCTCAAGAAACATTTGATTATTATATCAGTGTTAAGAAAATTTTTAGGATTCTTTGATGAAAAGTTAAAAACAGCATTTATTTGAAATAGAATCTTTTTGTAACATTATAATTGTCACTTTTGGTCGATTTTATGTCTCCTTGCTGAATCAAAGTATAATATTTTTCCTTCTTTATTAAATGTACTAACCCCAAACATTTGAGTGGTAGTGTGTATTTTTGATCATAATCACTTTTATAATCGCATTAAAGGTAATTTTCCAATAATGAAAAATGTGTTGCATATGATTTAACACAAAAAATGGAAAGTACGTAGATTTGATGATCTCTATTAAAACAAACTATCTGCACACCGTTTTAACCATGTTGTGCAGATTTTTCTCGTTTATTTCAATATAATAATTGCAAATCAATTGATCACTCTGTTGCATTTGTCAATGATGACCCATCAAGAGTAATTATCAGTTAATTCTCTTAGTGACCTCGTACCTTCCTCTTAACCCTGTGCTAAAGCACAGCGCTCTATTGATCTCGTCTCATTCTGATCATTCATTCTGAAAAATGCTTGTCCATTTATTGAAGAGTCGGCTGGAAAGCTCAAAAAATCTAATTCAGGCTGAAAAGAACAAGCAATGAGTCACTGTAATTGAGGAAAACATCTGATGTCTTTCACATACAGACTCAAAACACACTGAATTCACAGCTGGTGTTTTTCCTGAGGTCTTCCATCGGCAGTCAAGACCTCTGAGAGAATGTGCCGGATTTTAGATGGGACATTGAGGACAGCCGAGGTCACAGTATGAACACACACACACACACACACACACACACACACACACACACACACACACACACACACACACACACACACACACACACACACTACCTGTCGTCTATATTCACCTCACTCATGCTGCTCGTCGCTCAGGAACGATGAAAGTGATCGGCGCTGGAATGATTAACAAACGCATGCGAGGGGCGACTGGCCGACTGAGACGTGATCAAGTGCTGCCGAAAGCGCTCGTGATAAAGAGGAAAATAAAGGCAGCATGGTACAAATGCAAAGGAGAAAGAGTAGATGAAAAGCACATGAGGCAAGAGACTTTTAAAGTGTCATAAAACCAGCACAGTTTGAGCAGAGAGAGGGAAACTAGAAATAATCATCATCCGTCACTTTGACAGAATTGTTCATTTTCCATTTCTGAATGCAGATTTCATTTTGATACAGCCGATATTAAAGTCAGCATGAAATCAGAACTGATCATTCTTATGTGTTTTTTAAAGGGGACATATTATACCCCTTTTTACAAGATGTAAAATAAGTCTCTGATGTCCCCAGTGTGTGTATGTGAAGTTTTAGCTCAAAATACCACGGATCATTTTTATAGCATGTTAAAATTGCCACTTTTTAGGGGTGAGCAAAAACGTGCAATTTTTGTGTGTCACTTTAAATGCAAATGAGCTGTTGCTCCCCGCCCCCCTTTCAAGAAGAGGGCGGAGCTTCAAGAGTTCATACCGGCAACACAATAAATGCAGCATGGAGATTAATTAATTAATTAGGTTAATTACGGTCACCTTGCTTTTATCCACTATTAGTACAAGCCTGTTGTAGAGGACCCCGTCCGAATGATGAACAAAACTTTACTGATGAGTTTTATGACGTTTATTGTACATCACATAAAAGATAAGGCGTCCGTTTTCACTCATTCACCCATTCATTTCAATGGAGCGCTGGCGACATACAGCGACAGTGACCGTTGGCGACAGAATGTGGGCGTATCCAGAGACAAGAGACAAGCGACAAAAGTTGAGAAATTTCAACTTTATGCAAATGAGAAGCGATTTTCGCAAGCGACAACCAATAGGAAAGTAGACTCTCAGTGGAGCTCACGTCACCGTCTCGAGTGCAGGCAAGACAGAGGAGTGCGAGGGCGATTTCACTGTTGATTTGACATTTGACAATAACATTAGAGCGACAGCACTACAAACGCCCAGAAGCGACTTCACAGTACAGAGACTAGCGACATGTAGCGACAAAATCGCTGGCGGTGTGAACGGGGCTTAAGTGCTTAAAGGTGCCATGTGTAATAATTGAGGTAAAAATATCCAAAAAATTACCTACACGCATCAAAAGAATGAGAAGAAATAAGGGCGATGATGTCATTAAAAAAATTACAAGTTATAGTGTTGCAGAGATATCAACCTAAATTAGCATTAGCATTACTAGCCCCGGCCCGACAGGTGTTGTAATACCAGTTTCGGCCATGGGAGGCGGTATGCGGGCAACATACAAAACCACCAGCCAAACTGCAACACACGAATAACTCGCACTGCTTGTATCTCTTTAATCTCTGTAGCTGTGTCCCAATGTGAAGGCTGCATCCTCCGAAGACCGCATTTGAAGGCCGCTTGGCCGCATTTGAAGGCCGATTGCGTCACAGCGGCGCGACGAAGGCTGTCCCAATTCAAAGGCTGCATCTTTGAAGGCCGCATTTGAAGGCCGATTGCGTCACCCGCGGAGTTATGAAGGCTGTCCCAATTCAATTCAGCATCCTTCGAAGGCCGTATTGGAAGGCCGGTTGCGTCATCGCGGCACGACGAAGGCTACCCTGATTCAAAAGCGACGCCAAATGCACCCTTCGTTTCCCTGTGAAAGGAAGGATACATAAATGGATCCTTAGCGGCCTATCCTACCCTGATCTACCCCATAATTCATTGCGCACCGGTGACAACAGCATTTTTAGTGCAGCATTTGGTGTGTAGCCTACAGTTCAAATTCAAATGTTGGCGTTCAACTTTGCATTTTAAAAATACAAAAACCGTTCATTTTTCGTTGTTCAATTACGGGTTAAAAAATGAAAAACGAATGGATGCAAATTTACATGGATTATCAAACTAAAGATAGTAGTTATCACTATTTTAGTGATAGTTTTTAGATTAAAGTATTTGATTTTACTAGTATTTTGATTGACAATCAAACTTTTCTCCAAATACATTATTTGAAATATTTAATAATAGGCTATATAATTGCTTCCATTCGTTTTTCTTTTTTAACCCCTAATTGAAAAACTAAAAATGAACGATTGTTGTATTTTTAAAAGGCAAAGTTGAACACCAACATTTGAACTGTAGGCTACACAAATGCTGCAAAACAAACAACAAAAAAAAAACACCTTTTGCCCCTTTATTAAACATTTAAAATATTCACAAATTACTATGGAAAAAATGTCGATTAGACAGGCCAGATTAGAACCTGTAACTTATATTTTTTTTCCGCAGTGCTGAATGAGAAGAGCCATGTCTCTGGAACCATGATTTATGATAATAAATGTGTCTGAATTAATAACGTGGCATTTTAATTGTTCGTTTAAGTGATAATTTCAAGCTTTAGGCTAGGTATATTTTGTTTAAATTCATTTTTGAGACGCGCTTGAGTTCACAGAGATCATGAAAGCGTGATTGATTGTTTTATTTTATTTTACAAAAGGACAACGTTTTCTTGTTATGTGAATTTGGACAAATAAAAGTAGTTGCGAATGATGTAGGCTATTATTCTTTTCTGTATGACCAGAAATTATAGAGTAGCCTAGCCCTAGGCCTATTTTTCAAGTTGTTTCCACTGTTTATAATGCAAGTGTCCGCGGCCGCTCCTTCATGCCATGCAGTGCACGCTCACACTCCCACACACTTGCGTCAAAATCTTGTTTTTATTTGTGATAATCTTAGCCCTGTATTATGACTGACATTTGACGAATTTCTTTGTTCCTTTTTTTGAAAAAAAAAAAAGCGCATTCTAAATGTGTAGCCTATGTAGGCTAATAATATTATTATCATTTGCGTTGAGTTCACTGAAGACAGTAGGCTGATATGTTAATCATAAAATAATGTATGAATGTTTTATTTTTATATAACCTAATCTTGTGTTTGTGTTATATTTATTTTTTAAATGTGAAGTCTTTTTTTGCTTAGGCTTATTCTATTATACTGAGCTTTTTCCTCCTATAAAATTTGACTTTAAAGACAAGTGGCCTAAATGTCGTTTTTTAGAAAATTCAAGAAATATTAAGTTTAAACATAATGAAATGCATCCCGCATAAACAGGAGGCCAGGTTGGCACAGACGAGGCCACAAATCCGTGAGTTTACAAACCTTTAGGAACAGATTGGAAAACCCGAGTAGGCCTACTGTAAATAAATTCACCATGGTCCATTTATGTACATACAAAAAAAAGAATAGCCAATAGCCTTGAACCTTTTATATATAGGCCTATATATATATATATATATATATATATATATATATATATATATATATATATATATATATATACGTAAATTAACGCCCAATATTTGAACAGTTTAATCCGGCAATTCAGTCAGTAGGCTACGCAGCCTCTGAATTCGACGCAGTAAACCAGCTCTGGCCACTGTTTTGGCTAAACCGAAAACACATGAGTCAAACATCCTCACATATCCTCCAGTAAAATATAAAACATAAAAATGACAATAGCCAATTCAGGCTCCATAGCTGTTTACTCAATTATAACAAATTAATGATCAGGAGGGCAGCTGTCTCTCGCACTGTTGCTATAGGCGCCAGGAGCGGTAATCGGGAACACCTGGATGCTCAATTAGGAAATCCTACGAAGGCTACATGGTGCGTCCTTCGAAGGCCGAATAGGCTGCATCCTCCGAAGTCCGCGGCCTTCGGAGGATGCAGCCTTCACATTGGGACACAGCTTAAAAATCTCCAAATGCTCCACGTGAAACTGCGGTCTTACTATCGTGTCAAGTGATTTGATTAATATGCGCGAGGGAGAGAGAGCAGGACCGCTCTCGTGTTGTTTGAAGACGTGAGAGTGCGCGCGCGCGGCCGGGTCTCTCTCCTCTCCTCTCCTCTCTCTCTCTCTCTCTCTCTCTCCTCTCTCTCCTCTCCTCTCTCCTCTCCTCTCTCTCCTCTCTCCTCTCTCTCTCCTCCTCTCTCTCCTCTCTCTCTCTACGCCCTGTCAGCGCAGCGCACGTCATTCTATCTACATCCCTCATCCATCAAATAGCTTTCGACAAACACTATTTCGTTTTTGGATTGACACCTACTACTCTGGTCTGCCAACTCTTCTATAACTGCCCCCATCTGGTATGGATCTTGGAGTCTGATTGATTTTTCATACGGCACCTTTTCAAAGGAAGCACAAAAGCGCGCAGTCATTTACTACACCCCATGTCGATCAAATGTATGCTTTCCGTGACAAAGGAAATTATGAGTTTGATAGAAATTCCAACTCAAACTAAAATGACTTCAATAGGTGACCAAACGTTCAAGGTAAACTGCATTTCCAGTCCTGTAAGGATTTCGGACAAGACATTGATTTTTCTAGACAAACCACGCCATTTCAAAAGTAATTAGTTTCAGCTTTTTAAAAAAGCTTTGCTCCTGATGCAGTTCTGACTCCTCCCCATGTCATCCAAGATGCCAATTCTTTTTTCGAGTCATTCTTCAAAACGAAATTAATGATTATGATGAAAAAAGATTTGTTCCATATTGTGACGATTCGGGACCAAACGGTCACGAACGTCCACAAGAACAGTAGCAAGGCAGCATTATGTGCTTATAAAACTACAACATATTAATTTATTTTGAAATACGTGATTTCAATAAATAATTAAACGTTTGTTTTAAAGCCAACTGCACTGACCTGTGCCTTTGACCTTGACACGTTTGGTCCCATTGAAGTCCATAAATGGAAAAAATCTTCGAATTTTTTCCAACAAAAAATGCCTAAAATTGTTCTTTTCTGAACATGATAAGGAAAAAGAACAGAGGAAACAATGTGACATGCTTTGGTTCGTAAACATGGGCGGTGAGTGGTCCTAACAATTAAAAACCATGCAAAAGTATTTTTTAAAAAGTGACATGAATCTTCTTAGTAAATTATCAGCAAATGTATAAAAGTAAAGGAGTTTCTCTCTCTCCCTTTCATTATCATCAACATACACAGCCAATTACACAAAACACTCGTCACAACTAACAGTAAACAAATATATACACACCTTATGCATTTTCACGGGTGCTAAATAAACGGGTAAACTTTAAATTGTTAAACAACTGCAATAAAGGGCACGCTCTCCCTCATTACTGTCGTGACCAGTATCGCTCGGGACTCAGCATCTCAATAGCAATCATACATTATCAAATATTTCATGTTAATTTGTGTGGCTCTGTCAGCATTGTGAGGAAACACCTGTATTTTTGCGCCGTGCAGCAGAACATGAGCTGCTCATGTTTCAATACGGTGTCAAATCACAGTGCCTCTCATAGGAAAAGGTCACATGCAGATATGAATAATTATAAGACAGTGGCTTCTCATAGGATTAGGCCACGGAGGCTCATGAATAATTGTGTACCTTTTGACTTCAAACCCGGAAGAAAAGCAACACACACAAAAAAACTAAATAAACTCATTCCTCTTGAAATACATAATGATGGATTGTAACATTATCTTCAATCATTAAAAAGAGACATTATTTATGATTCGGCAAACACTTTACAATAAGGTTACTAAGAATGAACAATACTTCTTCAGCATTTATTAATCTTAGTTAATAATATTAATTTAAACATTTACTAATACGTTAATAAAATCAAAGGTTGTATTTGTTAACATTAGTTAATGCACTGTGAACTAACATGAACAAAGCTGTATTTTTATTAACTAACATTAACAACGATTCATAAATACCGTAACAAATGTATTCTTCATTGTATTCCTCATTAGTTAATACATTAAATAATGAACCTTATTGTAAAGTGTTACCAATGATTCTTAATTTCTTTCGAGATGTGATCTAGAAAGGGACATGTGGACTTGAATAATGCAGAAATTAAAGAGACGTGGTCAAGAGAGATAAAGACTAATGTTAACTAATGAATCGTATTGTAAAGTGTTACCAATGATTCTTTATTGCTTTAAAAAATGTGATATAAAGGGACATGAGGACTTGAGTAATAATGTAAAGTAATCGTGAGAGGAAAGACTCACCGGGAATGTTGTGAATGGTGATGGCCAGTATCAGAAGAACGACTCGCCGCCAGCTGCTTGCTGATTGGCTCGTCACATCAGGTGGTTTCGCACTCACTTCCTGTTCCTCTGCATGGCTGGTGTTGGGACCCCGACGTCTCTGGTACACCTCTCCATTCTCCACTTTATCTGGAAGAGAAACAGAAAAGGCATGTCAAACATCTTCTTAAATGTCATTTTTTGGCAAATTATCCACTGAAAGGATCAATATAACAACAATTCATTAGTCTGTTGCACAATCACATAAATCAGGGTTTTAAATGTATTTAGACCTTGTTAACAGGGTTGTAAAGACAATAAAACAGCACAGTTTGAGGTTGATTAATATTTTCTATAACACTTCCTTTCACTGACCGTTTGTTGAAGTCAAGTCACCTGTATTAATGTGAAATCAAAGCAGATTCACTGTAATAAACTGGAAAATAACAGTTGCATTAATGTTTGTTTTCAATAATAAAACAAAATGAATTTCAGCTGCTCTACAGAAGACACCAGTGCTGTTATTCAGCGAAATTTAGTTCAATGTTATTTCAGTTTATTTCAATAACGACTTGCATAGTTCTTTAGTTATGAAACAAACTCAATTCAACTAAAGCAGATATACAGAGGAACCTAAAAACAAGACCTGCTTTTGTACCTTGTACATGAAAAATGGCAATTATCAAACCAAACAAAAAGTGAAATATAAACTATTAAGCAATCAGTCGTTCAGTCACAGATTGTGCACGTCAGAAAATTACTCTTTTCAATGCATCCAATAAATCAATCATGTAGTCAAATTATTTTCCCACAATCAATATGAACACGTGCTAATAATCAGCAGCAGATTTGAGCAGAACGATTGACTCTTTTCAAAGCCGAGCTTTTATCCTCCTAAAGGACCCTCAAATCTCACACTGCATTTATCCTAGCTTTTATCCTTTTTTAAAATGGCAATCGTCAAATAATTTCTTTTAAAAAATGATATCCAGAGTACATCTGAAACACATGCCACCAATTACCTGTCACTTTACAGCGTAATTATGTATGTGTGCGGTGAGAATTAGCAAATAGAAGAGAATGACCCTGAATTGTTCCTCACTAAAATTAAATCCCTCAGACTGGGCAGAAGAACATGTCGATAATATAGTTTCAATTTCTCCCAACCACGCATGGAGGAATATAATGAATGCAGATTGCTTGGGCTTAAAGGTCATGAGGAGCACATCCGTCATGCGTGATCTGAGCGTGTACAGTTTTCGGTCCGGAAAGACGGCAGTAGTTTTTAGATGAGGGCAGAGGTGAGTTCACATGTGGAATATAAAATATCATTTCAGTTAGGAGACCGACGGATCGCTTGAATAAATCATGAGTGATGGACAACATGTGAAGGCGATGCTTCATGAATGGTATCACTGTCACACCACTGGAAACCTGATTTCACCAAGTGCAACATGTTCATGGATCAACATCTTTGTTATTACCGGCGTATCCTTCCAATCAATGGATTTGAGGGACAGTTTTCGGCTTGCGAGCAGTGTTAGGTGCTTCTACATAAGTGTTATTCACCGACCATTTCACTCTGATTTTAGAGATAGTTTATGAGTAGGTTTAGGGGTAGGGATATGGTTAGGACTAAATTTTCAGACAGTAGTGTTGTTACAGGATCAACAAAATATGTTGATCCACGAACATGTCTGGATCTAAATGTCCATGTTACGATGGATGGATGGATGGATGGATGGATGGATGGATGGATGGATGGATGGAGATGGATGGATGGATGGATGGATGGATGGATGGATGATGGATGGATGGATGGATGGATGGTGGATGGATGGATGGATGGGGGATGGATGGATGGATGGATGGATGGATGGATGGATGGATGGGAAAGGAAGAGGATGGATGGATGGGAAAGGAAGGGATGGGGATGGATGGGAAAGGGATGGATGGATGAGAAAGAAAGGGATGGATGGGTGGGAACGGAAGGGATGGGAACGGATGGGAAAGGAAGGGGATGGATGGATGGATGGATGGATGGATGGGAAAGGAAGGGATGGATGGATGGGAATGGATGGGAAAGGAAGGGGATGGATGGATGGGAAAGGAAGGGATGGGGATGGATGGATGGATGGGAAAGGAATGGGATGGATGGATGGGAAAGGAAGGGATGGGGATGGATGGGAAAGGAAGGGATGGATGGGGAAGGAAGGGATGTGGATGGATGGGAAAGGAAGGGATGGATAGATAGGAAAGGAAGGAATTGATGGATGGGAAAGCAATGGATGGATGGATGAATGGGAAAGCAAGGGATGGATTGATGAATGGGAAAGGAAGGGGTGGGCATTGATGGGAAAAGAAGGGATGGGATGGATGGGAAAGGAAGGGATCGGGATGGGAAAGGAAGGGATGGGATGGGATGGGATGGATGGATGAATGAATGAATGAATGAATGAATGGATGGATGGATGGATGGATGGATGGATGGATGGATGGATGGGAAAGGAAGGGATGGGGATGGATGGGAAAGGGATGGATGGATGAGAAAGAAAGGGATGGATGAGTGGGAACGGAAGGGATGGGAACGGATGGGAAAGGAAGGGGATGGATGGATGGGAATGGATGGGAAAGGAATGGGATGGATGGATGGGAAAGGAAGGGATGGGGATGGATGGATGGATGGGAAAGGAATGGGATGGATGGATGGGAAAGGAAGGGATGGGGATGGATGGGAAAGGAAGGGATGGATAGATAGGAAAGGAAGGAATTGATGGATGGGAAAGCAATGGATGGATTGATGAATGGGAAAGGAAGGGGTGGGCATTGATGGGAAAGGAAGGGATGGGATGGATGGGAAAGGAAGGGATCGGGATGGGAAATGAAGGGATGGGATGGGATGGGATGGATGGATGGATGGATGGATGGATGGATGAATGAATGAATGAATGAATGGATGGATGGATGGATGGATGGATGGATGGATGGATGGAAAGGAAGGGAAAGGGGATGGTTGGATGGATGGATGGATGGATGGGAAAGGAAGGGATGGATGGGAAAGGAAGGGATGGATGGATGTATGGAAAAGGAAGGGATGGATGGGAAAGGAAGGGATGGGCATTGATGGGAAAGGAAAGGATGGGGATGGATGGGAAAGGAAGGGATGGGATGGATGAATGGATGGAAGGATGGATGGATGGGAAAAGAAGGGAAAGGGGATGGATGGAAGGATGGATGGATGGGAAAGGAAGGGATAGGATGGATGAATGGATGGAAGGATGGATGGATGGGAAAAGAAGGGAAAGGGGATGGATGGAAGGATGGGGATGGATGGGAAAGGAAGGGATGGGATGGATGAATGGATGGAAGGATGGATGGATGGGAAAAGAAGGGAAAGGGGATGGATGGAAGGATGGGGATGGATGGGAAAGGAAGGGATGGGATGGATGAATGGATGGAAGGATGGATGGATGGGAAAGGAAGGGAAGGGGATGGATGGTTGGTTGGATGGATGAATGGGAAAGGAAGGGAAGGGGATGGATGGTTGGTTGGATGGATGAATGGGAAAGGAAGGGAAGGGGATGGATGGATGTGAATGTAATTTATTTCATATTCAGGTGGAGTGTAAATCATCCCGCCATTTTCAATGATTTGTTGTAAAGTCTCAGGTTGGCCAACACAATATCTCTAAAAAATAATCAATAAAAAAAAATCCTAAATAGTCAAAACTATCTGTCCAAGGCACTGCTCTGTCACTATATAATGGGTAGATGCTAAGATGTTGCAATGAAATTCCAGATTGTTAGATTTGAGCCCCGTTTACACGAAGGGAAGACGCAGATATTTCCCTGCGATTCGGCCTCTCATTTACACGAAAACCCCGTTTTTATCACAGAAAACGATTATTTCTAAAAACTCAGGCCAAAGTGGAGATTTCTGATAACGCTGGTTATGTGTTGCCGTGTCGACTGGGAGAAACAGGGTTTTAGGTTCTCAAACGTCACATTATGCGCCAGAAAATGCTTAACGTCATGTGATCGCCCAGTTTGGGATAGATGATGGCGCTCGACGGGCGTATTTATGCAGGATTATGTAAATGACAACTTTCTTGAAAGCGATGTTGTGTGTACAATGTTATTATTGAAAACGGAGGGGGGGGGGGGGGCCTTGTTCCCATCATTGTGGGAAAACCTTCCCACAATGATGCTAGGTTTAATATGTGGGAGGTTGCAATGCAGTTGTTAAAGTGTTTTGGGAGATTTCTTGCCAAAAAGTATCAAACAAGTCCATCTGCAAATCTCTGATACTCTGAACCCTAGATATGACTCTGTACTTTCCTTGTTTTATCGTCTGCCAGGCAAAAATGGCTTGGAAAAGTAATAGCACACCCCTTCACAAGCCATGCAAATTGAGATATCATTCATGTTCACAGCTCGCCTTACCGAGCATCACTAATAATTACTTGTTTTATGGATCTACAAAGCAGAACTGCACTCAGGCAAACAGCATCTCTGTCAGTAACAAACACCCAATAAACACACACACACACACACACACACACACACACACACACACACACAGCTCCAGCGACACACACTCAATCTCTGAGGAACTTCTCCAGCTTCAACATATCATTTAAACATCATATAAGGTCACATATAAACCAAAAAAATATCTTCAACTCAAACATATTATTATTTAAAGTTCACGTCAGAATGCCAAAGAACAGCAGGCTACTATTTGTGCCGCTCAAACTCTCCACGGGCGTCCGGTTTTTCTGTTGATTACTGCTTGTTTGATGGTTTTCTTGACATTATGCAAATTTCTGTTCAAGCAGCTCCATCCCATATCACTTATTTATTTGCATATGTTTCGTTTGGCACCAGGAGGCTCAAATCTGTCTTCAGCAATCAGTCATAAGTCACTTTCGGGAAAAAAAAATTAAAAATTATACTTGCACAATTTGTGGCGAAAAGAGAAAGACTAGAATGTGACAATTTAATAACTCAATAACTAATTAGAGAACTTTCTGGCCCTGAACACTTCATGACAACGGAGGTATATAATTAAAATGACTAAAATTGTCAATGCATGCATGAGTGATGTGAAACAAACAAAAAGTTTAACTTTTTTTAAGAAAGTAAGCCTCTTTCGCTCACCAAGGCTGTTTTTGGTACAGTAAAAATACTAATATTGTGAAATATTATTACAATTTAAAATTGATGTTTTCTATGTGAATATACAGTAAAGTGAAATTTATATTTCTGTGATGAAAGCTGAATATTCGGCATCATTACTCCAGTCTTCAGTGTCACATGATCCTTCAAAAATCACTATAATATTATGATTTCATGCTTAAAAAATATATATTATTATTATTATCAATGTTGAAAACAGTTGTGCTGCTTCATCTTTCTGTGTTCTTTTTTTCAGGATTCTTTGATTAATAGAAAGTTAAAATGAAAAGGATTTATTTAAAATAGGAAACTTTTGTTACATTATAAATGTCTTTACTGTCACTTTTGTTCAATTTAACGCATCTTTGATAAATAAAAGTATTAATGAAAAAAAACTGTCATGGCTTTAAAATACCTGAAATAAAAGCACCATAAAAGTATGTAAATAAAAGTAAATATGATGCACTATGTGTCATTGTTTGGAGCTTGATAGCCGCCGTCGATGGAAAAGTTCAGTTTGAACATCTCCTTTTGTGTTTGAGCTTGCTTGATATGAGTTTTCAGATATAATATATTGATCCTGACAAATACATTATAATTTTATTCATACAAAAAAACATCCATTGTATGGAAGCAAAATGTTTTTAACCAGGAAAAAGCATCAGATTTCAGCGCCCTCTACTGGCCACAGTTGACACCCGATGGGCTGTGGCGTTTTGACCCAGTTTGGGGTCACTGTAACGACTATAATCTAATCACACAGCACACACACTCCTTCCTTATATTCTCCCACAACTCCTCCTCTATTTTATGCCGAAGGATTGTTGAAATCAGAAACGTAATACTCAATGTGAATATTTCACATCTGTTATGAGCTTTCTGGTCTTTTGTCTAGTCACTCAAATGCAGCTATTACAAGCAATGTCACGAACGGACACACACACACACACACACACACACACACACACACACACACACACACACACACACACACACATGTTGGTGCAACAGCATTATGAGGACATTCCATAGGCGTAATGGTTTTTATACCGGACAAACTATATATTCTGTCCCCCTACACTGCCCCTGTCCCTAAACCTACCCATCACATGAGACATGCTGCATTTTTAATTTTTTAATAAAACATTGTTTTTTATGTTTTTTAAGCCATTTGATTTATGAGGACTTTTGAAATGTCCTCATAAACCACCCATAAGTTGTAACACCAGTGTAATACACAAGTCATTATACAAATTTGTGTCCTCATAAATCACATAAACCAACCCACACACACACACACACACACACAAACACACACACACACACACACACACACACACACACACACACACACACACACACACACACACACACAGGTACATGGCACACACACCCCTTCTCAGCTGTCAGTCAAGCTGAGAGCTTCAGCCAGAGGAAAAGAAAGATCTTGTTATAATAACCCATATCCATAATTTCATCTCACAAAATGTCATTACTGATGTGTTAGATTGAGTATAGAGAAGCGCATACACATATCTATACATCAAACACTGTTGAAAACCTCATACATCTCTGTCACTCCACAATCATTTGATGAATGGAGAACCGTGTGTCCACAACATCTGAGCATCTGAATGCTATAAAACATTTATAAAAATGTAATAAATTAATTGAATATCAAAAATATAACACGGATATATCGTTACACAATTTAACTATTATGGATAAATATAAATTATATATATTATAGAATTTAAAAGATTCTATATATAACTATTATACTAAATATTATATATATATATATATATATATATATATAAATATATATATATATATATATATTTAATAATAAATTGTTTTATTGTTTTGTTGTTGTTTTATAAATTGTTTTTGCACCCATTTTTAATGAGCTAAACTTTCTATGTACACAAAAGGCCATTTCTCTCAAATATTGTTCACAAATCTGTCTAAATCTGTGTTAGTGAGCACTTCTCCTTTGCCGAGATAACCCATCCACCTCACAGGTGTGGCATACCAAGATGCTGATTAGACAGCATGATTATTGCACAGGTGTGCCTTAGGCTGTCCACAATAAAAGGCCACTTTAAAATGTGCAATTTATTAGCACAATGCTTGTCTGAGAGAACGCTGTGATGGAAATTTCACCTTTCTAAAATGAAACCGCAGTCTTGATAACGCAGTGATCCTGTGGATCTTCCCTATGAGGCTCAGCAACCATAGAAACACACGTCATACACATGCATACATTCATATTGTATATTCATCATGTGTCGGCCGCTGCCGTCTACGCGTGTGTGTATTCATGGATTCACGCCACCAGCATATTCTCTGCATAATGCAGCAGCTTTCTGTTAACACAGAGGAGACTGACGAAAGTAAAGCGTACACGCTGCTTTTAACCTTATCTCACCTTATTTGTGCTTATGTGATCAGGCATTGAAAACGAGAAACGTAACACATGGCGTTATGAAGAAAAGCACACGGAGATCTGTATTCATTAGACCTGCGATCGCTCTGAAAGCACACGCTGCCCTTGAGGCTTTCAGGTCTTTGTTTCTGATTGTGTCTGCAGAGATGATCACACTGGCAAAACTACTTTAAAATATTCCTTTTCAATGAGGAAGATGATGCAAAGTGGGCAATCAGTCAATGTTTTATTATTGTGTGTAGAATTAAACTAAACTTAAATGCATTTCATGACTGTAAAAACAAACTAATGGTGTGTTCACACTTGGCAGGTTTGGTTCGATTAAAATGAACTCTGGTGTGAACGCTGGCATTTAAAGGGGCTATGCGTAGGTTTTTACTTAAAAAAATCTTTAAGATAGAGTTTTCATTTGTACATTTATGAGCCAACCATATTGTAATAGAAAGAATGACACCTTGACTGTCCACCACGGGCGCCTCTATCAGCCTGTAGGCTCAATTGTGTGTGGAGGAGTCGGGTCTGAATTGGCGCGAAAATTTGGGCTTACATCCGTACGGCAGCCATTAGTAAGCAGCGGCAATCGCTAGCAGTGTTTCAAATGGACCCTGCGGACGGAAAGAAGCGGCCAGCCTCCAGCACAATTCAGACACACACGAAAACTCCTCGTAAGTTTAAAAAAAAAAAGCCTTATCTAGTGCGGCCAACGAGCGTGCGAGCGCACCGAGAACGAGCATAGACTGACTGCAGTTTCTCTAACGGCCACTGGTGTCAGTAACGCTTAGACATTTCAGTACTTCTGTAATGCTCCTTTAAATCCACCAAACAAGCGGCCTATAAAAAGCCTATAAATCTTTAAAAGATGGGTCTTGGTCCACTTCCAAACGAACTCTGGTGCGGTTCGACTGCAATATGAAGGTAACGCGGACCAAAGACATCTAAACAGGACATGATGTCACAAGATGTGTCCCTAAAAAGGACAGAATCTCAATACTCGAGATGTTGCCCATTATAGTTCAGTTCAGGCGTCAGAACCGCTTCTCATTGCAGAAGATCTGCGTTTGTGTGTAACGGAGGAATTACTGGTGCCGTTTTTACTCTTTTACACATTTCACAAGCTCTTTGTGATTCTCAGATGGTAAAAACACCACAAACATACAACGAGCACATTGAGCCAGAACACAGCATTGTTTTGGATGTTCTGTCACAAAATATATGTCATGAAAGCCATTATTTTGTTTTGTATTAAAATATGTATTTTCAAATAGCGAATCCGCCATATCGCGAGCGCAACTGGCATTTAAAGGGAATTGGAGACGAGACTCTGATTGGTTTATTGGACATAAAGCCCAAAACACACACATTACTCATTAAGAGAATAGGGACAACCCTTTTAGATCATGCGCCGGGAGCGCCGACCATTTTTCCCGTCGCTAAACTAGCAAAAGAGGATTCAGACACGCCATAAGTGCTCTGCGCTTTAAACCATGTGCTTAGATTGTTAAAATACGGCCCTCAGTCTTAAACTAAATGAAAAATTCAAAACAATCAACTTGTGTCCAGTGATGCGGCTACTTCAATCACATGCAAATGAGCAATATATGATGCATCATGCACAGCACACATTTATTTCCTCTGCATACAATGTTTATTTCTAACAGCATGAAATTTCTCATCAAACATAACAATACTATGATGTTTTGTGTTCAGGTTTTCACAAGCGATGCATGAACCAATGAAGCTCCAGCTGTCAGTGTGAATGTGGCACAGGTTTATATCTCTTGTCTATTGATCAAGTTGCGTCTGGTTTGCACTCGGGGTCACGTGTCATTGACTACAGTATAAACACCGCAAGTCGACACAAACGCACACACTCACGTACACAAAGCCCTGACCTTCAGCTGTCTGAAGAACACTTCCAGAGCTGTTCGATGTCAAATCATAAGTGTTATTTCACAGGGATTTGACTTCTATTTTCTAAGTGAAAATGTGTTTAGGGAAGGGCTTTGTGTTCCATCTATCTATTATATATATATACAGTACTGTGCAAAAGTCTTAGGCATGTTAGTATGTTCGCCCCAAAAAATGGTTTTAAGCCAGTAATTTGTATCTTTTGCTGTAGTGTGTTTGTTGGAAATATCAGTTTACATTTCCAAACATTTATTTGGCCATTAATTGTAATAATACAGTGAGATTTTTAAATGCACATGGAGTCTGACAACAGCTGGTATAATCCACTCAGAGATCTTATCTCACCATCATCAAGTCCATCTGGGATTACATGAAGAAACAAAAAACTGAGACAGAATAAATCTAGAAGAACTGTAGCATTGTCTCCAAGGCTCTTGAAGAAACATGCCTGCAAAGCTACAGTACTGGGAAAAGTTTTAGGCACTTGTGTAAAAATGCTTTGAAGTGATGAGGCTTTAAAAAATAATGTCATAAATAGATTTTATTTATCAATTAACTTCTATTAACTAAATCAAATCAATATTTGGTGTGACCACCCTTTGTGTTTAAAACAGTTTTTTTTCCCCAGGTACACTTGCACATAGTTTTTCAGGTAGAGCCTTGGAGACGTTGCCGAAATTCTTTTGGATTTAGTCTGTCTCAGTTTTTTCTGTTTCGTCATGTGTAATCCCAGATGGACTCGATGATGGTGAGATCAGATGATCCTGATCATACTGGCTGTTGTCAGACTCCTTGTGCATACACAAATTTCACCGGATTATTACAATTAATGGCAAAATGACTGTTTGGAAATGTAAACTGATTTTTCCTACTGACACACTACAGCAAATTATATAAATAACCGGCTTAAAACCATTTATGAAGGGCGAAAATACTAGCACGCCTAAAGCCTTGTTTATACTCGACGCGTCCGCACGAGCGTGAGTCTCCGCTGACTGCGCGCGCCCCTCTCCAAACGGACAAGGCGTTTATACTTGACGCACTCGCCGTCGTGCTATTCTGTGAAACGACAGGGGGCGACTCGGAGTAATTCTCCTCTAAACCACCAGGAATCAGCAGTGCAGAAGTAGTTTGCCGTTTATTAGTAGTTTATTAATTGCTGATTCATAAAAGAGTAATAAATGCAGTAGGTTTATTGTAGCCTACTTTCACTGCATGTAAACTAAACAACTGAAGCCTTATTGAAAAGTTTTTAAACCTTAATTTCATCAGCAGGGCTTACTTCTGTTATTGTATGCTTATTTTGTAAATGTAACCATTACTTTAGACAAGTGCAAACTGGGTGCTTAATGCAAATGTGTTCCTATTCACAAAATGAGAGGCTTTTATGGTCGCCCATCAATGCAAATGTATCTGTGTATAGCAGGATCATAAACATGCTGGTACAGACGTACCAGTTCGGCCAGATTCGGCTCGAAGTCGTTCATCTTCGGATGCGGCGCCGCGCGCAAAGTTACAAAAAGTGCCGTGCACACCGCCAGGCGAAATGGGGTCTTGCGCACCCAACGCGCACGACCGCCCACACCGCAATGACGTCATTTTTGCCGCGCGCGCTTCGCGCTCTTGCGGACGCGTCAAGTATAAACCAGGCTTAAGACTTTTGCACAGTCTGTATATATATATATATATATATATATATATATATATATATATATATATACACAGTACATATATACACATACACACACATATATAAGTTTGGGGTCGGTAAGATTTTTTATGTTTTTAAAAGAAGTCTCTTCTGCTCACCAAGGCTGCATTAATTTGATTAAAAAATAAAGTAAAATCAGTAATATTGTGAAATATTATTTAAATGTAAATCAGCTGTTTTCTAAGTGAATATATAGTAAAGTGTAATTTATTCCTGTGATCAAAGCTGAATTTATCGTCATTACTCCAGTCTTCAGTGTCACATGATCCTTCAGAAATCACTATAATATGATGATCTGATGCTCAAGATACATTTATGATTATTATCGCAGTAAAAAAATTCACACACTTCATAATTTTGTGCAAACCGTGATTCATTATTTTATTTTTTTTTAGGATTCTTTGAAAGTTCAAGAGAAAAGCATTTAATCAAAAAAGAAATATTTTGCATTGTTATAAATGTCTTTACTGTCACTTTTGATCAATTTAATGCGTCCTTTCTGAAGAAAAGTATTAATTTCTTTAAAAAAAAAATCGTATTGACTCCAAACTTTTGACCGGTAGTGTAATATATATATATATATACACACACACACACACACACACACACACACACACACACACACACACACGGCACTGCAACTGATAATATGTATCACCATTGGGAATTTCTCTCTCATCATCAGAGGCTTATGATAAGAATCACAATACCTCAATAATTGCATGAGCTGATTACTCAAGATCTGATATCCCATGATCCTCCTGATGTAATTAAAATCAAATTATTAAAAACATTGTTTGCAATGCAGGAATCATCTACAAACAACTATCGACCTCGTTTGTTAAGTGAATCAGTCATTTCAGTGGCAGAATAAAGAAAGCTCACACTCACAGTTCTGCATTTTCCTTCGAGGACTAAAGCCAGTTCATGTTTGGCATCAACTCAAATGTGTTCAACTCAACAGAAAAAGGATTACATTATTAAAATGCAAATATGAAGGGAGAAGACATTGTGCATCAGAAACTGCCTCGATCAAAGCAAACAAGCTCATCTCTGATATTTACTTAACTCACCATGAAAACCATTCACTACTTCTGCAATAACCAGTCCGTTTTTAGGGCATGTCTGGAAATTAATCAGATGGGTTACAAAACAAAAAGTTTCTTTCATCACAGTAGCTCGACTTTTTAATTTTTTGGAGATGTTGCTGAAGATGAACTCAAGTTTGATCACGGTCAACAAATATAACTAAACCATCATTGTTCAGTCATTTTTACAGGGTTGATATGACATGCACTCAGTGTGCCTGTGCCATATTTCTGTAAAATTATATTGCATTGCTTTTTGCAACACTTTCAAAGTGAAATGTGCAGTGAATGACGCTAAAAGCACGTTCAGTTTAATCTGAAACATGAACGTGAATCTGGCAGTTTTATTACATCGGTTGTTGAAAGTATCGCGGCAGTTTGTAAATGAAATGTCCGGTGAGTGACGCTAAAAGGTTTGAAAATAACCCAGCACTAAAGCTGACCGATAGTGAAGCAAACAAGAGATAAAAACATATTTGCTGAAGCAACCGTGTCATTTTGAGCTCTTTTATCGTGACTGGTGTTTCACGGGACTCGTACTCGAGCGCTTCAACCTTAACCTTCAACTCACAGAGGGTAGAGAGAGTTTATACAGCATAAACACACACACACATCTGATGCAAATGTCAAAATGTGTTATTTTACAAATCATGCATTATGGGAAAAGTGTTTTCAGCTCATAACAGTCTGGTGCAGGAACCTTTTTTAAAGCTACACTGTGTAACTTTTTTAGTTTATTCTTAGCTAAAAACACTTAGTTCTTTCAAAAATATATGTGCTCATTAATGTATATTTACTTCGTTCAAGTAAGTATTCTCGTGAGTGTATAATATGCCATTGAAAATACATATGGGTAAGGGGTTCTAATGTCGGTCGCCATGTTGCCCCTCCATCTTGAAAGTACATTAGCCAAAGAGGGACATACCCGTTAATTCAAGCTTCGCCTTTCGCGTTTTAACACGCGTGGGTTAGCACTCGAACTGCCTAGCACTCGAACTGGAAGCCATGTTAATCTTGGACTACATTGGCCACCGTAGGAGTTAAAACGAAATCGGAATTGAGAGGAACAGAAACTAATATTCACTGGATGGTCATATACCTTTTCACCGCTAGATGGGGGTAAAAATCACACAGTGTAGCTTTAAGGCGAGACACAGCAGGCAAAAACATCTGGCTCATCTGCTTTTTCACTGGTCAATTTTGAGATTTTGGGATATTTGTCTTCAACAACATGTCTTCTTTCGGACTTCTGGTGAAAAAAAGTCCGAAATACACATTAAGGTCTTTATTTTACTACACTTTTTCTGTTTGCGTGTGTAGATTTCTCATAAATTCATCAAAAGTTGTCGTTATAAATCATCGTCATCACACACACCGTTAGAAAGCTCTCGCTCTCCTGCTAAATATCCAAATATGGTAATTTCCTTTCATCAGCAACCAATCGTGAAAGTAAAAGGGGGGATTTAACTCTAAATGCTCGATCTCATTGGCTGATGCTAAATCTTTAAAGCCCGTTTTCTCAAAATGACTTTTCTCTCAAACTCCAAGTCACCTGTATACACAAAATTTCCCAGTCTTGTACCTAGTTATATTATGAAGACATTTACAGAGGGATTTGTAAATATATTATTCCTAGCCTGATTTATATAACATTTTATTCAAAAAAACATGGCGAAAATCTTTTTTTAAGGCTATTGTCTATTGCAGGGGTCTCCAACCTTTTTTCATTTGAGAGCTACTTTTTAAAAACGAAAGTGGCCGAGAGTATATGTATCATATTAACTCTATAGTCTACTCTCATATGCAACTACGTAAAAAGTACGCTGTTTCACCTTAAATCGAGAATTTTTTTTAAAAAATTGTACTTGCATAATACTTACACAATATTGTTGGTCATACTAAACTGAAACGGCAGTAAAACAAGTTTTTTTGTCACGCCTGATTGTCATCCCTTAAATGTCCAGATGAGAAAGAACTAAATATTTTTTTAATAATAAATATACATTAAAACTTTGGCCATTTAACATACTGTAAACAATACACACATGTAAAAGTTCAAATAAAGTTTAACAAAAAATGGTTATAAAATTAAACTCACATATTATCAGCCTTTAAATCATGTTTATTAAAGAATCATGTTCAAAGATAAATACTACATATACAATCAATGCACATAGTTTCTATGTCGAACAAATTAATATTAGTTCCATGTTGCCTTTTTTACATAACATTAAAATTATGACTTAAAACTGAATGTCCAGATTTTCAAAGCTACGTGATTGTATGTCAAACGTGCATACCCACGACAGTTCAAATAAAACCGGTTGACAATAAGGTTGTTATACAAGAACGGAACCCTCAAAATTTCAGCCTAATCATATAAAAAGAGTCAGATATAATTACTAGACAATTTACATTAATGCCATTACTTATCTTTGGAATCATAATAGTATAGGGTTGCACCACTATTTCGGCCCTTGCTTTTATAACCTCCGGAAATTTATTCACTTCTCCGGACACTAATGTCTTATTCTGAAGTTTTCGTAATTATTATGTTACAAACGTATTTGCTGCCTGGCTTACCAACGCAAATTGAAAGACTTGCGTGTTAGATTTGCTAGTGTGCTGTGTGTTAAGAACATCCCTAAAAGAACTTGCATGCATATTATACGTTGAGATTTAATCGCTTCGCCTAGAAAAATTGAGCGCTGGTTCATTTTGAATGCGCTTGCCGCGGTCCTACATTGAAAAACGAACTTGAGCACGCAAAAGATGCGATATGTCAACGCCTTGGCGAGTACCAAAATCAGGCCACGGCTACGGTAGCTCGCGAGACACGTGTTGGAGACACCTGGTTATTGTATATTTGATTTACAGATACAAAGTAGTATCCATAAATCTCGTATTTCCCCACTAATTGTGAAACAAAGAAAAAATATTTGACTGGCTTTATCAATACTCAGATTTCGTTTTAAAATATATGCTATTAGCGCATATTTAATTAACAATGCTCATTTGCATATTAAACATAAATTACAGAAAACTTGTATACATTTTTCTCATCTTAATGTAGGTATCAACTGGGAAGTTCATGGTGATATCTGCTAGTTAAAAAAAAAACCTATTCACCTGTATGTCTCGCCTTAAGAAAATAATCTGCTCTGTATCAAACTGTGTGAAGAGAATCAAGTTGCAGCTGGAAACTGCAGAGAATACTTTGTTTAAGTACAGTGGCAAAAATGTTTTCCAGGTTAGTGGCAAATAGTTGAAAGATACTAGAGTTTTGTTTGGGTCATTTAGCAGCGTGTAAACTAGATATTAGCTGTGAAAAATGTCAAGCACACATTCAGAGACGGGGAATTACAATACATCAATAAACTAATAAGCAGGAGAAATTACCAGAGGTCTCTCAGCAGCTCATAACATCTGCCATACACTCCAGGCACATATTTTAACATAATGTGAACAACATGATAGAGAATTCATTATGAAATTACTGAGCAGTAATAAACAGCCTAGCAAACATCTCTGGTATTTTGAGAATGGAAAAGAACAATCATGTCTTGGTTTATTTGCAGTAAAAGTGCAATTATATTCTGAATAATTGTTTATACTATAAAGCATTTAATTTTTTTTTTAAATCAAAGCTAAAGTTGGCCTTTTTTTTTTTATCAACCAATCGGATTTTAGGTTTATGACTTGATGAGTTAATGAGTTATTTACCGTAATAGTTAAGACTATATTTGACAGGTAAACTGTTCCAGGTCCATCCAGGAACAAACTTGCCAAAGTAATATATATATATATATATTCTTTTTTTTTTTTTATTGCTTTTCTTGCTCCATTTGCCAAACGCTATATCTATTTGCCAAGATATCTTACCTTGAGGCAATCATGATGACGCTGTGTGTTTACTGTATGTTTACTGAAGGCCTGCTGTTAGTGCAATATGACAAATGTTCATGTGGTGAAGACGGCCAAGTTACGATCGGCTCAGCACGAGCATCTCATCATCTCTGGATCGAGAAACGAGAGATAATGCCCCAGGCCTGTTGTGTTTCTAGGCAAATACTCCTCCTGATGAGCTCCAGCTCCATCTTTACCTTCAAATACATCTCGCATAACAGGAGCAGTCTCAGGGGGAATCTCTCAAAGACACAATAAGAGAATAAACAGAGAATATTCCCGGCTCTTTCTCAGAATAACACATGCAAACATAAACTCAGGCGGGCCGCGACAACAAACATGATATTTTCCCGTTGAGCAAATAGAGAAGGTCTTTGATTTGTCCAATTACTAGTAAATAATTCAACAGTCGTATTTTCATTTTTTCCGTAATTGTTAAGCCTTTAAGATTTGAGCCGCATGAAAACACACTCTTCATCTGAAAGAAGGAGGACACGGTTTACTGTCAGCTTCATTTGAGTTTTTAACAGCTACAATATTCAATAACAACCTCTTTGATTCTGTAAGACTCAGTAGGATTCATTAAAAAATGTAGGTATTAAGCCAATAAAGCTATGAAAAAAATATGTTTAACTCCTGATTTCTGTTGAAACATATTAAGAATTAAGGAATCAAATCTTAAATAAATAAACATTTATCTTTAAAAAACAAATGTAGTGTAATACACAGTAGAGGTCAAAATTAGAGAACAATTAAGAAACACTTGATTATTTTCAATTGTTAATCTTCATTGTTTGACATTTTGAGGGATATTCGCTGTGGATATACCATTGCTCGATGTGAGAATCTAGTGATGTGATTCAAGCAATGAAGATTAACAATATTTCTGAAAATAATCAAGTGTTTCTTAATTTTTCTCTAATTTTGACCTCTACTGTATATATACACACAATTAAATAAATTGATAAATTAAATAATTATTTTTAAATGATCTATTAATACTAATAAAAATAACAATAAGTGTCCAGTCACCATTTTTTTTTCAATCTTGAATGACAAATCAATAAAGCATTTGGCAAAATAGAGTAATATTATTCATATATATATATATATATATATATATATATATATATATATATATAATATATATATATATATATATATATATATATATATATATATATATATATATATATATATATATATACACTACATTGTTTTTTAAAGATAAATGTTTATTTATTTAAAATTTTATCAATTATATATATATATATATATAAAGGGTGCTTTATCCATTTGTCATTCAAGATTTCTTTCAAATGTAACTGTAAACTTTTGTCTTAAACTCAGGATGGCCAAATGTTGCTTTTATCCCAAGATTTAATATGAAACGACACAAAAGGATCATGGCAAACACACATCTTCACTTGTACACCACACACACCTCTCTCTACATCTGGACATGTCTGATGGATGATGTAAACTGTGATGGCTGGAGAGGGAAATCACCCAGAAAGGAAAACACACAATAATAAGCAGATTTATGAAAACACAGTCTATGAAGCCTCTATACAAAATTCATTATTAAAGGTATTCTTAATGGATCCAAAATGCGTTTTAAATAAGTCTAACCACAGTTATACATTATATTTATATCCTATTGTTTGGTAAACAGTGTAATATATTGAAACAATTGACCAACATTAACTTCCTTTACTATATTATGTATTATCTTTAACCCATGGTTTGGCTAGATAAGACCCTTATTCATCGTCTGGTGTCGTTTAAAGCCCTTTGAAGCTGCACTGAAACTGTCATTTGGACCTTGAACCGTTTGGGTCCCATTGAAGTCCATTATTTGGAGAAAAATCCTGGAATGTTTTCATTAAAAACCTTCATTTCTTTTCGACTGAAGAAAGAAAGACATGGACATCTTGGATGACATGGGGGTGAGTAAATTATCAGCAAAAGTTTTTTTTTTTAAAGTCAACTAATCCTTTAAGTAACATATTTACATTTATTAACAAATATTTTTATGATGTGCTGAGACATTATGAATACCTTCCTAATACATTGCATACACAGGCTTCATGGAAACTGATTTCTTCCAGTTTGGAGATCAATCATCAAGAGAAACAGATTTGAGAATAGCGGAAGAAAGAATTGTTAAAAACACCATTTCCTTTTAAGCCCTTTATGTGATCGTGTGCAAACACAGAATATTTGCCAAGCTGAGGGTGATTTAAAGATGCGTCTCTGTAAGCCTGTAATGTGGTGTGAGATGTAATGGTGGTCAGATATAATAACCTCCTCTGTATCAGTCTTCATTTCATGCTGGGTAACCCACTGCAGTCCCGACACACCTGAGGTTCTCCATCGCTCACGGTAAAGTTGCGCTCTCTGAACTGAAGCCATGAGCTTTACTCACGTTTATCAGCACTGATGAAAATAACTAAATATTTAATCTGCACATTGATTTTATATTCATTTTCTGTGAGTTTGCAATTTATGTAACGCTGCTACCGACATTTGGGACACATATAAACAATGTTTGAAATACCTCTTCTAGCAATTAATATAATAATCATCAAAGTAAAACAGACAAAATTAATAAAAGCAAATTGAAAAATAAGCTGCTAGCTCATTAGGAATTAATGTTATTTGTAGAAAAAAATGAAGATTAAATATTATATCATAAATAAATAAATAAATACTTTAATTTCATGTATTTACTTATAAATGATAAATAAATAATTGCATTTTTTTATTTTATACATAAATATAAATGAATAATACATTCATTATATGTACAGTATTAACTTGTTGACTTAAGTAACCATCACTTAATGAAATAAATTATTAAAATAAAACAATTTATTATTTGTAGAATTGTTTTGATGTTTGTTTATACAGTTACTTGAACTCATAAATAAATAATTTCACTTTCATTTATTGAAAAAAAATTTTTTTTCTAGTAGCCTACCACTTTTATGATAATGCATAAATAATACATCAAAAATGTATTTACTTGTTCACTAACCATAATTAATTTAATGATATACATTATTTAAATAAAACTATTTAATTTAATTGTTTTGATGTTTGATCATAGTTACTTAAATACATCATGCCTACTTTTATTTATTTATTTATTTATTTATTTATTTATTTATTTATGTAATAAAAACAATAAAGTAGTTTATTCTGGTATTGCTTTTCTGATAGATAAAAAAATAAATGCATTCACACAGGATTTTTTTTTCTGTGGGTAATAATTACTGATAGTCATTATATATATAAAAAAAAGACCAATGAGTAATTTTAATACTGTGTGAAAATGGTTTATTGCAGTAGCTGAATACAATTATGAAATTAATACCATTAACTATAGCAAAAAATGTGATAATTACACCGAACTGACATTCCATTTAGTCAATTTACTCATTTCCTTGAATAAGCTTTATTTTATATATAAATGCTGTATTTATGCGCGTGTGCAGATGTTGATAATGTCATCCAGCTGTCAGAAGCGGTTTATCACTCGTTCAGCATGTAATGTTTTCACACTCGTTTAGCTCTGATAATTAGCCTGTGTGGATTCTGCCTCAGGAATTACAGCGTTTAACAATGTTCTCTGTACAGGGACTTCATAAAATCCATGTTTTATGAGTCATTTGAACTACATTTCTTTGGGAATCTCCGACATCAAAGTGAAAAAGC
The DNA here is from genome assembly GCA_036326025.1 of Chrosomus eos. NCBI lineage: Eukaryota > Metazoa > Chordata > Actinopteri > Cypriniformes > Leuciscidae > Chrosomus > Chrosomus eos. The sequence continues at coordinate 2,367,077 of CM070830.1, read as the reverse complement.
TATTAGCTTAATGGGTGAAGAAGAAAAGTCATTTCAGTTTCTGCATGATGGAATATTCAGAAAAGCTGATATAAGTCCGATATTATGCAATAATGCTACCAGATATGCCAAATATGGGAGCTAAAATGTAGTATCTCTTTAGTGTGAATTATTGTAATATATTATTGTACTAAAACTTCAATTGAACAAAATTGTACTAACTTACTAAAAGATGATTTGAAATTATGTATTTCTCTGTTTAGCTTTAAAAAAATTAAAAAAGAAAATTGTTAATGATTATTCAGTTATTATGTAAATTTTGTTAATATCATGTAAAAAAATGTGTATGTGCATTATTGTATAATTATGTATACTGTTTTTTATAATTTATAATGCTGATTCTTCAGGTATGGTTAAATAGGGTAGGCAAATATAAGCCTTGGCTTCAGCCTACTCCTTTTTTTTTGGTTATTTCATTGTAAATTTACCAGAAAAATAAAAAATCAAATCAAATCAATTGTTGATGCCTGAAAAAAAAAACTGACTTTATTTTTTTTCCTTACTTTTTTGGCATGTTTTATTCCATTCATTTTAATATTTATTTCTTTGTTACCATAAATATCACCTAAAGCACTCTTGAACTCTGCGTGTGTCTGATTCACATGTGCTCTTCTCATGGTGGTAAACCTCAAAAGTTATCGTAATATTTCCATAAATAATGCATTAAGCACCACTTGAGATAACTGTGTGTTCCTTCTGTGCAAAAAAGCAATTGAGAAGAAGACCCACCACCAGCACTTCTTAGCACACACACATTAAAGAGACATAAGAGAAGTCTCAGAAGAGCCCAGAGAAATCCCTAAAAATAGTGAGCTTGTCCATTACAAAAGATCCAGGAATGTGATTCAGAAGCGCAAGGAAAGCCAACAGATCCCAGAGAGAGCCATCAGACAGCGCACACACATCTAACACTGGGCTTTTGCTATTCAGTCCCTCCAGAAAAACACCATTATGTGATCGCATGATTCAATGCATAATCAGCATATTTCATCGCATAAAATTGCATAAATATCCCGCATATTCCATCGCATTTTTTAAGAAAACGTGCCGCATAATCAAGGATTTTTGCCCGCAACAATCACAAAAAACTGTTTTTCTGGAAGGACTGGTTATAGTGTGAGAGAAGAGAGTGGGGTCGTGAAGAAGAGCTTGCCTGAGTGAACTCCTGCTCTACCTATCCTGATGGACATCTGCTCTTCCTCATCCTCCTCTTCCTCATACAGGCCAGCCAGAGAGCTCTTCTTCCTCTTCTTATTGCCAAGTTTATCATCCGACGGCAGCGCTAGAGCCATGTGAGGGTCCGACACGATACCCTGCAAAAAACAATCGAGTGGACACATATAAACACATTCCAAATGGCATTGAATGGTGAACTTTTGAATGAGATCTCATCTTAAAAAATAAAAAATAAAAAAATCTGACATGCTGCATCAGTGCCTTTGAAAAGCCTTGCACTGTGTTTTTGATTTTCAAGGCATAGTGACACGATTTGTCTAGATGTCAACCAAGAAAATATCTCCCTACACAAACACAGAATGCCAATGGGGTTTCGGTCACGGTTATCGACCTATATATATATATATATTTGTCTTTAGAAAAAGATTAGCTTTTGAAAACAGAAGCACAGTGAAATTGCAGGCATCTATTTGAGAGCTGTCATTAATAAAGGACCTGGGGCTGTTGCATTCGCTCTGAATAAGTAAAGGCATAGAGAGAGATGTGACATTAAGAAGTCAACACGGGGTAAAATCTATTGCAAAAAGAAAAACATACACGCCGCCAGCCTGAAATTGAGCTGAATAATGGATGACACACTAAGAAATGTTAACCATTTCTCTACATTTTAATATGATAATTAAATAAATGATATAAATCACACTGTACGATGACTGACCATTTAAAACAAAGAAAATGCTGCCTAATTCTACTTGACTTCACTTTTTAAAAAAAACATTTGCTGATAATTTACTCACCCCCATGTCATCCAAGATGTCCATGTCTTTCTTTCTTCAGTCGAAAAGAAATTAAGGTTTTTGATCGTTTGATCAAAAACGTCCCAGGATTTTTCTCCATATAATGGACTTCAATGGGACCCAAACGGTTCAAGGTCCAAAAGACAGTTTCAGTGCAGCTTCAAAGGGCTTTAAACGACACCAGACGACGAATAAGGGTCTTATCTAGCCAAACCATCACTCATTTCAAAAATAAATAAAAAAGTTTAAGTTTTATAAGCACAAATGCTCGCCTTGCTCTGTCCTGTGATGCACGTTCATTCGTGACCTTTAAACGTAATTGCGTATTACGGACGTCACATGAACACGGCATCACAGAACAGAGCAAGGCGAGCATTTGGCTTATAAAACGTAAACTTTGTTATTTATTTTTGAAATGAGCGATGGTTTGGCTAGATAAGACCCTTATTCATCGTCTGGTGTCGTTTAAAGCCCTTTGAAGCTGCACTGAAACTGTCATTTGGACCTTGAACCGTTTGGGTCCCATTGAAGTCCATTATATGGAGAAAAATCCTGGAATGTTTTCATCAAAAACCTTCATTTCTTTTCGACGGAAGAAAGAAAGACATGGACATCTTGGATGACATGGGGGTGAGTAAATTATCAGCAAAAGTTTTTTTAAAAGTGAACTAATCCTTTAAATGTGATATTTCAGCTAAACTTTCCTGTATTGATATGACTTCACTGAATACGCCTCATCTCAACGCAAACTCTTAATAATGTCATCATCTGTTCACTGGGATGTGTGTGGAAAACCATGCTGGAGTCAAATTATGAGCAGATGTGAGCATAACTGCAGACAAAACAAAAAACACTGAATGCGTATCTTCCATTAGAGCAGAAGGAGACGTGGTTTCTTATATTGATCATTTGCTCTTTATGGGTAAGAGTCAAAAAGCATCAGTTTTTTTCCAAATGTGGAATTGGACACTTCATGCACTCGACTGTTGCCATTTTATATACATAGCGGTGACAAAATAACCTTATAAAATGCATACACTGTTATTATACACTATTTATATTAATATTATGAACTGTTATTATTACTATTTAATATAATAAATATATAGCTTTTTTATGTGCAATCTCCCGGTTTCCATTATCTATGATTTTTTCCTGTTAATATGGGTTAACAAGATAATATTCACTTTATGTATGTATGTATGTATGTATGCAAGTATGTCATGTTATGTATGCATGTATGTGTTATGTAAGGTATGCATGTATGGTATGTTTGTTGTATGTATGCATGTATGTTGTATGTATGTATGTATGCATGTATGTATGTATGTATGTATGTATGTATGTATGTATGTATGTATGTATGTATGTATGGTATGCATGTATGGTATGTTTGTTGTATGTATGTATGTATGTATGTATGCATGGTATGCATGTATGCAAAGTATGTATGTATGTATGTATGTATGTATGTATGTATGTATGTACGTATGTATGTATGTATGCAAGTATGTTATGTTATGTTTGTTGTATGTATGTATGTATGTATGTATGTATGTATGTATGTATGTATGTATGTATGTGTATGTGTGTGTGTATGTATGTATGTATGTATGCATGATATGATGTATGTATGTATGTAATGTATGTATGTATGTATGTATGTATGTATGTATGCATGTATGTATGTATGTATGCATGTATGCATGTATGTATGTATGTATGCATGCATGTATGTATGTATGTATGTATGTATGTATGTATGTATGTATGTATGTATGTATGTATGTATGTATGTATGTATGTATGTATGTATGTATGTATGAATGTATGTATGTTTGTATGTATGATATGTATGT
>CM070830.1:2333206-2358206 GCA_036326025.1 Chrosomus eos | reverse complement strand
CTCGCACTAAAAACCTCAACTAGCTGGTTAAAGGTCATTGCATGCTGTAGGTTATATTGAAACACCAGTAGGTGGCGTGTGAGTGATTCGTTGTTTTATTCATTCAATCAATTCGTTTTAAAAGCCCTGATTCAATCAGGAACGAAACAATGTCTTCACGAACAAGTCATTGAAAATTATCTTTTAAAAAACTTTGATTTATTCAGGATGCATCAACAAATGAGTGTATATGAGTGTGTCATTGAATTATTCACTCAAATGATTCACTCAAAACAACAGATTCATTTTGGAACAAAACAAGTGACTCTTTGGCTGTGTCTGAAAGCTTAAAAGTCCCCCTGTAGTAATAATTTTATACCTTAAAACTCACATTTGATCACCAAAATTACATATTTAAATGTTTTTCCTTAAAAAAAAACTATCCATGCCTTAAAATGGCTTGAATGTAACACTCATTCCTTCAGGAAAGACACCAGTGACTATCTCTATAAGGGAGCCAGAGATTCATTCAAACAAACAATTTAGTCAACAACACTGATTCATTTGGAAAAGAAAATGAGAAGCTGCCTGCAAACAAAATCGCATACTTCCCTACTATAAAGTATAGTAGGCGAAAAACAGAAGTATGTCTGAATTTACAGTAAAGAGGCAAATAGTACACAGACTGAAGTGTATACATACGATGGACACTATCCCATGAGGCCACAGGAGAGGATTTGTGAATGACAGTGAAACAACTGAACCTGGTAGGTCACATGATAATGACAACATGGCAAATGCGCATCCAGAACACATTCATACTATACAGAACATACTTTTTTGGCAGTCGCAGAATAATTACTTATTCAAAATAATGACCTACTCAAGGGAGTGCGTGATTTCGGATGCAGCCGCTGCCTTTATGGCTACGTTTACTATTTCCGTCCAAATCTGATTTTTATGCAAATCCGATTGAAATATGATCAGATTTAGCTAGTGTGAACGTCAAAAAATGCGATTTTTACAAATCCGTTTCAAGCTACATTCATTTGTGGTTTGAAATCCTATTCAAATCGCATTTCTGGAAATCCGCATCTGGTTTTCCACGTGTTTTATGTGACTTTCTAACACACATAAAACGTAAACGCAGGGCACCAAAAATAGCCTGATGAAAAATCAATCATCATATCATAGTCATAATAGTTATAATGCCGATATTATTTCAGTATAGAAATATTATTAGGCACTTTTTAGGGATTTATATAACAAAACAGGCGGAACAAGAGCATTTAATTGCTCTAGAAAGTAACCATGGTGCCGCCGCCGGCCCTCCCCCAAAAACACACTCAACTACCCAAGCTCAGTGGACCATTGGATTGGCAAACATAAACAGGGGGGGGGGCATCATAGGATCAAGGAATCAAGGAATTACTGCGTAGTTGTTATAGGAAACATGCTGAAAGTTGCTGCCGAAACAAGGGTGCGTTGTTGCAAAGTGCCAGACGAGCAGAAAATTCCGATATGTTTCGTATATGTAACGGAGACATGTTTTGAGACCGGTGGAGAGTAGTCAAGCGCGGCTAAACATTGTCATGCTGTAAATTAGACAACATCAGTATTGCAAACTCCTCCATGTTGCGGTTGTTGACATGCCTATTGCAACGTCATTGCTATAGAAACCAATGCAGATATTCCAGAAAACGAAAGAGCAGCATGGACACACACATCAGTTGCGATACACAGTGGACGTCAATCATTTTAGATCAGATTCCAATCGGACGCAAAAATAATCAGATTTGGATTGACAGTCTGAATGTAGACTATGAGTGAGTCAGTGAAGACTGTTGCTTTTTTGCTTTTTATTTTGAAAAACTTTTTTTCTTCCACAGCAAAGGGACCACATCACTATCTATTCACATCAAATCTATTCTCACTCTGGTGTGAGAAATCAAGCTCAGAGACAGCGTGATGACTAGAGAATACTGTCAGAGATTGAAAGAGCAGGGTGGAGAAGTGCATGTGTGCGGACTGGGATTTCTCAAGCGGATCTACTGAGGAAAAAGATTAGAAAAGAGTCAGAAGTTACAGTTTTTAAAGAACAAAAAGCACCAGTGGACCAATGATCAACTCAGGGACGAGCATTACCACAGGCCATGGTGTGGCCCAAAAAATATCCCTTTTAGTTATTCTTTTAATATTAAATGCAGTGGCATAACATATCGATGTCCAGCAATCGATTTAAATAGTATATTGTGTTTAATTTGTCGTTTAATGAGATACCAGACACCAGACTCTCGTACATTTCATTTGTACATAAAGTCTGGCACCGCTCATTGACAAGCGTTAACTTCCTTGTAGGCAGGTAAACTATTGAAGTCTAAAACTATTGGATCTGCCATAACCAATCGCTAACGTTTGGGCCAGTGATGCGCGGGTCAATGTATAAACAACCCGCACCTGACCGACCTTTTCAACTAACCCGCAACTCGGACCGCAAAAAAAGAAAGAAAATATTGTACCCGACCCGCTTCCTGACCCGCATTTTATAGTCATCGTAGCGTCATTGGGCCATAGATGTAAGAACTAGGGGTCCTACGTCTAGGATCAACTAAATAGCATCACAAGAAGTACACATGACAAAGCCAGCACTTTGGTCATTATCTTTCATTATTTCGCCAAATGTCTCCCACACTTTGCTCTTTCTATTTGTGTATTTGCGGAGCTTCCACTTAGTCTTCACCTTTCCTCTCTCCGTCTCCATCTCTCTGCAGACTGAGCTCGTGTGTCATCCTCAGCCAGTTATTCAGCCAATAAAGTGTAGGCCTATGTATTTCATAGACAATTGTGTCTAGTACTATATAAATTACAAAGGTTTAATTGGCATCTTTATTTTCAAACGACCCGACCGCAACCCGAATATCATTAAAAATATTTTTGGATGACTCGTAACCGCAGGTACCCGCTCATTTTGGATCAACCCGCGCATCACTGGTTTGGTCGTGACGTATGTCATATGTCAAACTTTTAGGTTTGGAGGAGGGCCACAACATCATTTTTTGCCAGCAACAAAACTAAGCAATGATTGTTCTTGCTCCGGCTTTAACTTCTTGATATTCAGCAGCGTTGCCACAACGGACCGCAACGGTTCGCTGATTGGCCCGGTAAAAAATTAACTGGAGAAAACCAAAGTCTACAGCAGAATCCCAGACGTATACTGAAGGAAAATTAGAATTGAGCTGAAGTGCGTAGGAGGGCGGAGCCAGGCTAATCTAATATGTGTTGGTGCCATTTTCACGTGAAGAAATACTCAGATCCGATCCGACAATTTTTTCTATGTATTTTAATGGTCCAGTGGCAGAACTTTTGCCAAGCATGTCAGAGGTTCTGGGTTCTAATCCGCACTCGTATCATTTTTTTTTTCCTCATTAAAGAGACTATATGCGTTTTTCTGAAATTTAAACTCGCGACTGACACCTGTGGCTAAAAAACAGAACTGCTCTTCCTTTCTGCTCGCTCTCGCAGCCAGGGTTGCCAGGTCTGCACAACAAAACCAGCCCAATTGCTCATCAAAACTAACCCAATCACGGCCAAAAATAGTCAAATAGCGTTCCCGGGTGTTTCCCCGATAACAATCATGTTCCAGTGAGTAAAACAATCGCATCAACCCGTGCACTACACAAACAACCCGCGGAAAGTGCAGGCATACGGACCTGGCAACACTGCTCGCAGCGCTGTACGTGCGTGCACACTTCACAAGTCATCTGCTGCCTGCAAGGAGGTCAACGTTATGTTTACAGAGGTAAGAACAGTCAAAAACATATATTGTTTGAGATAAGTTTGCAAGTGTAGGCTACTTGCTGACTAGCGGTGGTGGCAGAGTGATCTAAACGTTTAACATGAACGCACTTGACGTCACATCCGCAGACAGCGCGGGAAAAATCCGACCCGACAGAAAATAGGAAAAGTAGGATACAGGCTTATAGGTGCACCCACTGTGAGCGGACAAGGTGTCAGTATGCTCAACGGGAGATGTTTGAGTCATAAATGGTAAAATAAAAAGGCTATTGTTACGTTTATTTTGGGGAAAAAGTTCCATATAGTCCCTTTAAAACCGATGATGTGTGAGTTTTGAAATAATATAATTTTTTTGGTACTCAAAAGTTTTTGGAGAAGAAATCATTCTCAACAACTGTCTCTCATGTTTGATGAGGCCAAAAGGGTGATCTTGATGGACTGGAAGTCCATTGTACCACCCAGCTTTCATAAATGGCTGGCCTCAAGCTCGAAAGGATTCGTTTTTCTAAAGCTGATGCTTCTAAAAAATTTGATAAAGTCTGGGGCCCCTTCCTTAAGTATCTTTCTAACGGTGTGTTCACACCGAACGTGAATATAATTATTTGCGCGAGTAGATTACATACAAAGTCAATGCAAAGACGCAAATTGGGCGACGCGTTTGCCGTGCAAGTTGAAAAATTTAAACTCGAGCGAATGTTCAAGTGTCTAACTAGACGCGATAGACGCGTATTTGATGCTCTATTCGCGTTCGGTCTGAACACACCATAAGAGTTGAAATATGTTTGGGCATATATGTAATATGGATGACTTATCTCTTTTTATTTCTCCATTGTCTTCATTGACTCCAATTTTTTTGTTTAAGTTTGATTAAGTGATTTAAAGTGTAATTTCTTTCTCTCTGTCTGGTGCGGGGTGGGGTTGTTTTTGTTTTTATTTTATTTTATGTATAACATTCTTTTTGTAAACATTTTGTTAGACTTGGATATGTTTTGTATTTGTATAAAAAACTGCTACAAATAAAATTATACAAAATTAAAAAAAAAAAAAAAAAATTATGTGAAGCAGTTGTTGTATATCAGGCAGGGACACGTTTGTGTGATTTCACCGGAGCGAATAGAGAGCCTCCGCAACGGATTAAAGCGCGCGTCCGTGTGAATTAGGATCGTCATCACTGCGTCAAAATATTTCTCAAACGGCAGTGCCCCCCCGCCGATGACCCAATGCCCCTCCAGGAGATCTGCTCTGGCGCCGACTATGAATCAACTGTTTACAGAAATACATGCACATCGGCTCATCACAAGGTCTCGCTCCAATCAGATCAAAGCCTCATTCATTACGAGAGCATAATGAGATCTGCTTGATTAGTTAGACTCCACAGCTGGACTGCCTGAACAATGACAGATGTGCACAGGCGTATGAGCTCAGATTAGTGTGTGACTTATGCGAGGTTCAAAGAGAGGGATCCGACAAATGGAGATGGATATAACATTGGTATGGATCATTACTGGTGCTCAGAATATCTGTATTAGACATCATCACCCACAGATAAAAGGTAAAGGTACTACCACAGTCTGAGACAACCAGTGACAATGCTTCTAGGTTCTCATTTTATTTATTTCTCAATATAAAATCTGTTATTAGCATAACAATCTGACTGATGATCATGTTATCCAGCATGATTTGAGAATCCAAAGAGCATTTTAGCTTAAATGTCACAAATGAGCTCATTATGTCCATTATTTCACAATCTAGTAGTCAATCATTTTATCTCTTTATCCTTGAAAAAATTCCCGTCGTGCTTTAAAATACATTGAATGTAACTCGACACACTATGCGGTTCAATGAATATGCAAATAAGCCCCGCCTCCACTCACTCACTCAGAGATCCACTGGTTGACGATCACACGTTGATCTGATTGGTTACAAGGTAGTTTTTGACGTCAGAAACACCAGCGATTTCAAAGCGTGTTTTTGAGACTGTCTTTGGTTCACTGCAGTTTTAAAGGTCCCATGACATGGATTATTTTATTATTTTAGAATGTTTCCTGGTTTGCCCTTATGATGTTAGTATGTTTTTTAGATCAAAAATTGTCATTGGCTGCTGTGAGACTTCAGTGTAACTGGCCACTGCTGTGATTGGCTGCTGTGAGACTTCAGTGTAACTGGCCACTGCTGTGATTGGCTGCTGTAAAACTTCAGTGTAACTGGCCACTGCTGTGATTGGCTGACATGCTTGCATATGAAATGGCTAGCATTACATGTGGAACTCTCTCGTAAACTTTTACTATTACAGATATAAGTTTTTACTTTTACAGCAATCAGAATTAACGAATCGTGAGAAGTTTTTAAAGTATTTAGACCTATTCCCATCACATAAAAGGTTGCAGTGATGATTGAGCAGATGACACACTGCTGATCGCGTGAATAAAGATCTTATCATTACAACGCAGTTTCTGCACTCTCTCTAATGCTTTCACCAATGCAAACATGATGTAAACACAGTAAGAGCTTCATTGTGCAGTGTAACATGCGTCATTGACTTCATAACGAGTTGTCCAGATAAACTCGTGCTGTGTGATTGACAGCTTGGGCGATTGAAAAGGGATTGTTCTTTGATCGCTTTCTGTATATATTTTAATCACATTTTAAATAAGATTATTTTCATCCTACTAGGAGAAACGATGTGAAGTTGACATTTTAGTCACTGGCTTGATTTACTGATTCATAAACAGTATTGAATGATTTTGAGAGAACTGAACTTGAACAATTACACATCAGAAATGCACATAACATATTGGTTCTTCAGAGGCTCGGATGAAAGAACTAAAAAAATTCCTTTGTGTTCATTTGTACATCCAAACACTGAGCAACTGCCATGCTTCGCTCGTTTGCAAGCCATGATGTCTCTCGAGGAAAAAATTATATTGTGCTCGTGTAGCTCATTTTCTCATGGGCGAGCCAAATTCTCTTACCGGGGAAAGCAGAGAAAGGGGGGGGGTAACCTTTTCAAAGGCAGAGAAACATAGCCAAAGCTCGGTTTACACCGATTGAAATTTTTAGACACTAGGGGACCATATACGGGCTAGGGGGACTAATATTAAATAGTGTTACTAATGTTAAATAGTATTAAATGTTAAAAAACCTCAGAAAGTGAAAATTTCACTTTCACCCGAATCGCTCTTAAGCTAAGACTCCTACGTAAAAGATTTAAAGCTAAATTAAGAGTTTTCTGAGAGGAATCTTAGATTCTTTATGAATACGGGCCCTGATCTTCAAGATCTCTCATCAATACGCCCAATATTATCATCTCAGCCATCTTCAAGACCAACAAATCTCAGTCTCATAATATCAAATTTCCATTCTCAAATTGGACATGCTGTCCATCTCTTCCCAATCTTCCTTTCATCCTTAAAAATCTATTTCACCATCTATTTTTGAGTCTCATTTCAAAATGGAGCACCCCACTTAAGATACACATTTCTCCGATTTGGAGAGCGTTTTAATGGATTTGGTGGCCGTGGAGAGATACATGACCCAGATGTCATTCCTCGAATCTACACAAAGCCAGCAACCTTGAGTGACACATGAAATGCGAAGATGAACAGATGCTTTCAATGCTTATTATAAGCAGCATGACGGACACTTCAGTTCTAGGACACACTCCTACACCAACCCGCTCTCGCTCGACCACATGTGGAGAGAACATGTTGAAGCTATAAGACTCCAGACACACACTCTGACCCAGTAAAACCCGTTCCTGCAAGCCCTTCTCTCAGAAACACACTGCGGAGGAATGGAAGAAATAGAAGATACAACATCTCCTTTTCAAGATAGCCGTCTCAGAGCAATGCGGTTTGAAGTCGCTGATCATTGATACACGGCATGAAAAGGACTCTCATATTGGCAATCTTAACAATCTGCAATAATTAGACGACGACGTCTTTCGTTGCTCAAATTCTCATTGATCCTGAAGCCAGTGAAGTGTGCAAAAAGAAAACAGCAAATCCACCTTCAGACGTCTGAGATTGAAAATATAACATCACGTACATACAAATATTTCTTTTTCATCACTCATGGAGAATTAATTAAAAGCTGTGTTGAAATATAGAATATGGGGAAGATGCCTAGTTTAAGAACAGGTCGCATTGCCTTTTAAATTGTGAAATATTTAGAGAGCATGTAGAGGCATCGTCATTTATTACAGGAAATAAATGGAAGCAATTGTTATAACACAAAATTGAAGAAAAAAACCCAAGGGAATGAGGAACTATTGGGTCATGTCATTTTGACAGAAAAAAAATACATGTAAAATGCATCAAAGCTGGCAGTCATTGTTCTTTTTTCTTTCTTTTTTTTCTTTTAGTAATATTTACAGTTCTTGCTGTTTTTATCTATACTACATTAATATTATTCTTACTTGCATTGTTTTGTAATATACTAGTATGTTTTTTGTTTGTTGATTTGTTTTTTGTTGTTGAATCAGAGGGTAAGAAATACCTCTGCTTAATTTCATCCGTATTTCATTGGTCTATATATCGAAACAAACACTGTATTGTCTTTATTATTTCTCTGTTTGGAAAAAACATCAATAAAAAGAGTTAAACTAAACTGTATCAGTTATCTCATCAATCAATCAATCCATCCATCCATCTAAAAAAAATATTTATTTAATTTAAAATCTATTTAATCTCAAAACTAAACTCAAGACTAATAAAGCATTTAATAAATGTGCTGAAATAAGTTACTGACATCATATTATATCGGAGAGCATGTTTTAGCATGACTGATGGTCATGCAAGATGTTAAATATCACTGCAATATGTGTGTTTCCCATAGCCCTGGCTGACCTTTCCACATTAAGATGGTCATAAAGGTACAAAAATCAAAGCAGTGCCTGACAAACTACTCCAAAAAGCAGCCACATCTCAAGAGCACGTCATGTGTCGTTTCAGAAAAAGCTTTTAGACGGACTCCTCAACACAAAGTAAATGCTATCAGCTCGCAACAGGGAGAGAATGAAGACCATTTAGAGTTACTGTATGAGCGAGTGCAACCGAGTTTTGTTCAAATCAAGAAAAAGAGGAAATCTGGCCACAAAGCGAATCATACAGCAGTTATTAAAAAACACAAAAGCTCACCTTTATATGCCTGCATGGTGGCATTTTCATGCAAATATATTCAGAAACGCCAGCACTGGTTTGTGGATCATCAGTATTACAACATCTGGATGAAAGCACTGGCTGGGTCTTGGCAGAGACTCTGGTCACTGCAATGTTATATTCTGCATTGATTTGAATATAGGCGGCATTCAAAAGACAGAAATAATAATAGATCGAGACAATTATGGGATTCGCCCCACAGCAACAATGTCCTGACAATTATGTAAATATGTAAATATATGCGCCTGAGAATAAAACAAACAGGATTTTAGTGTCCAATCATGTTTTGTGCTGTCAAGAGCTTTTGTTCACTTTCAAGATCAATATGCAATGTGGTAATATAATTAATTATATAACTTAATAATTAATTATAAAAGCACTAATAAAATGATAACAATATAATTAGTTAATATATATATACAGGTGAAACTCGAAAAATTTGAATACTGTGCAAAAGTTTAGTTTTGATGATTATGGCTTACAGCTTATGAAAAACCCAAATTCAAAATCTCCGAAAATACGTATATTTCATGAAATCAATAAAAAAAAGGATTTTAAATACAGAAATGTCGGCCCTCTGAAAAGTATAACCATGCATATATACATATACTAACTATATTAGTTTCACCTTTTAATTTGAATTATTGAAATACATTAACGTATTCTAATTTTTCGAGTTTAACCTGTAAATATTTTTCTTTTTTAGGGCTGTAGATATGAGTTAACTTAATTTGTTATAGGGGAAAATAACGTGTTCAAATTTATAATGCATTTAACACGCGCCTCAGATGTTGATCATCTTAATTTTAAAGTTGATTGATGAACATGAAGCCGGGGAACAGCTCTGTGTGATAGAGTCGATATAAATGCAGTTATGGCCCTTAAATTCAAGATATCAGGGCAAAAATGCCCCTGTCTGAGTTTCTGTCTCATATTTATATCATGATCGAGGTAAGCAATACCACACGAGTAATGGGCGTAATATCACACTAGTGCTGTTTTTGTCCTGCATAGCAAAAGTGCAAATGTGATATTGATTTTTTTTTTCAACAATTCAATAAATAAGAAGTTAATATTGTTTTTTTGACACAATGTTGTCTGCTTTTGCTCAATTTTGCCAATAAAAATATTACCCATAATATTTACTGTGCTTCGTTTCTGAATGAATCCAAGTTGAGCGAATCAATCGGGTGAACCAACGATTCAATGACTCGTTCATAAAGAGAGCCATTTACTTCATTCCTGAATGAATCAACCGTTTGAACGAATGAATGACTCAATGACTCACTCTTTTAGACGTTTACCATCACCTAACTGGCAGTTTTAGTTTCTTATTTAGAGCATAATTTCATTAAAATAATAATAATTTTATATTTCTATATTAATAAAAAAAAAAAAACATTAAAGGTTCACCCAAAAATAAAAATTCTGCCATAATTTACTCTATTTGATGCTTTTCTCATTTAACACAATAATGACTTTAAATGATATTTTGGGGGTAATTTCTCAGCCAAATTTTATGTGTGTTAATTTGTGATTAATTAGATTAATTATATAATGTAATTAATTTAAATCAAACAAAATTTAAATCACTTGACAGCCTCAATATACACTACCGTTCAAAAGTTTGGGGTCAATATACGATTTTTTTTTTTTTTAAGAAATTAATACTTTTCTTCAGAAAGGATGCATTAAATTGATCAAAAGTGACAGTAAAGACATTTATAATAATTTTTACTGGAGGAAAAGAAAACCGGGACACTGCACATCACTGAACGGGAGTTGGAGGACCATATAAAAACTCAGACAAGCGACGAACTTAGGGAAATCCCCATTGGATCATTAAAGTTCGATACCACCCCTCCAAAATGGTCCGAAATCAATCATGTGGTGTCCCGAGCAAGAGCTGCCTCAGCAGCCGGACCAAATGGGGTATCATATAAGGTCTACAAGAGATGCCCCATGACCTTGAGGCTTCTGTGGAAAATGATGAGTGTTGCCTGGAAAACTAAATCTATCCCACCTGCATGGTGCAAGGCATTCACCACTTTCATCCCGAAAGAAAAAGACTCCCGAAACATCAACCAATTCAGAGGCAGACGCTTCTGAATGTGGAAGGGAAAATTTTCTTTTCAGTGATGGCGAGCCGTTTGTCCAACTACCTCCTGGCCAACAAGTACATAGACACCAGCTGTCAGAAGGCAGGCGTACCAGGGTTTTCAGGCTGCGTGGAGCACTCAATGATGATCTGGGAACAGATCCAAACAGCCAAACGCAACAAGTCAGACCTCCATGTAGTTTGGCTCGATCTGGCTAATGCCTATGGGTCCATTCCCCACCAGCTCATCTGGTACTCCCTCAACTTCTTCCACATCCCACAATGCATCCAGAGTCTCATAACCACCTACTTCAGTAACCTCCAAGTGTGCTACTCTACATCAACAGCCACAACTGGGTGGTACCAACAGCAGAAGGGAATAGCCATGGGTTGTTCAATCTCCCCAATTCTCTTCACAGCAGCCTTTGAGGTCATCCTAGTTGGAGGAAGACAGTTGGTTAAAGGAATCAGATCACCAGCAGGGCAGCGACTTCCGGCCATCAGATGCTACATGGATGACGTCACCACACTCCTACAGACAGCAGCGTGCACTCACAGACTCCTAAAGAGATTTGAGGAACTGTTGACATGGGCCAGGATGAAGATAAAGCCATCCAAATCCCGCAGTGTCTCAATCCGCAAAGGAGCCAGGAGAGACGACATCTCCTTCACAGTGGATGGCGAGGAGATTCCACGCCTGGCAGAACAGCCGGTGAAAAGCTTAGGAAGGCTATACACAGCTGACCTGTCAGACAAAAACATGGCATTCTCGGTGACTGCACAGCTCACTGCTGGTCTGAAGAAGATCGACCAAAGCCCTCTACCTGGCAAGTTTAAGGTCTGGTGCTACCAGTTCACCCTGTTCCACCGCCTCATGTGGCCCTTAAAGCTGTGTGACATCCCCTCTTCAGCAGTTCTGAAGATGGATGCTAAGGCAAACAATTATATCCGGAAGTGGCTAGGCCTTCCCCGATGCCTGTCAAGGGCAGCTCTATTCGGAAGGAACACCTTAAGACTTCCGCTGAAAACCATCAGCTTGGGCTATAAACTGGAGAAGGTGAGACTGCTGTTCGAACTAAAAGATTCACCTGACCCAATGGTACAGAGTACCAAAGTCCAAGTCAGAACAGGAAGAAGATGGGACGCATCACAGGCGTTAGACCAGGCCATAACCCGGCTGAAACACCAGGAAGTCGTAGGGGCGGTGCAATATGGCACGGCAGGTTTTGGATGGCGAACACCACCCAAGCCATGGTCCAAAGCCTCAAGGGAGGAAAGGAAACAGCTTGTGATTTCAGAAGTCAGAAGGGGGGAAGATGAGGGATACAAGGTCATGGCAGTAACCCAATCCCAGCAAGGCAGATGGACCACCTGGGAGGCTGTCACCGACAGGTCCATCACGTGGTCTGATCTATGGAGGTTGCCCCAAGCAAGGCTAAGTTTCTTGATCAGAGCCACATATGACACTCTCCCTAGCCCCCAAAACCTGCACCGCTGGTATGGTACAGAGGAGCCCTGCCAGCTCTGCGGCCACCAATGCCCTAGCCTCCAGCACATCCTCTCCAGCTGTAAGACTGCGCTGACCCAGGGGCGCTACGGGTGGCGTCACGACAGAGTCTTGCGAAAGCTAGCAGAAGCCATCGAAGCACGCAGGCTCGAAGTGAACCGTGCCAGCCCAACAACATCTCACCCGCCAATCCAGTTTGTTAGACAAGGGGGAGAGGCACTCAGTAGCACAGTAAGCGAGAGGTCTTTGCTGATACCCGGAGGCGAGTGGGCCCTTAGAGCCGACCTGGATCGCCAGCTGAAGTTCCCCCAGGAGATCGCCATAACCTCCCTCCGACCAGACATCGTGATTTGGTCCATCACCACGAAGACCGTCGTTATGGCCGAACTGACTGTGCCATGGGAGGATGGGCTGGAGGCTGCCTTTGAAAGGAAAAAGGAGAGGTATGCGGAACTGGCAGCTGCATGCGCACAAGCTGGGTGGAGAGCATACACCTACCCAGTGGAAGTTGGTTGCAGGGGCTTCACTGGAACCTCCATCCAGCGACTCCTCAAGACCCTTGGCATCAGAGGTGCCAAACTGGAGAGAGTACTCAAAGAGCTGGCAGAAGAGGCAGAACAAGGGAGTTTTTGGCTCTGGCTCCGAAGAAAGGACAAGGCTTGGGGCAAAGACGGATCCTAAGGCTGACTGCAGGGGGCGGCAGGGAGACGTCCCTGCCGCTGCTCCACCACCCGGAGGTGTTCCGGGATTAAAGGAGCGAAACACCAGTGAAGGGCGGCTCCCGGCTGACGACCCTGCAGCCGGTCCAAAGGCACTGGCGGAAGTGCGTCAGGCAGAAATGCCTTGCAGGTGGTCTCACCTGTGCTTACAACTAGTTTATAAAACTTTCAAAGAATCCTGAAAAAAATGAATCACGGTTTGCACAAAAATATGAAGCAGCAAAACTGTTTTCAACTGTGATAATAATCATAAATGTTTCTTGATCATCATATTATAGTGATTTCTGAAGGATCATGTGACACTGAAGACTGGAGTAATGATGATAAATTCAGCTTTGATCACAGGAATAAATTACACTTTACTATATATTCACATAGAAAACAGCTGATTTATAATATTTCACAATATTATTGGGTTTGTTTTGTATTTTTAATCAAATAAATGCAGCCTTGGTGAGCAGAAGAGACTTCTTTTAAAAACATTAAAAATCTTCCGACCCCAAACTTTTGAACAGCAGTGTATATATTATACGGACGGACAAACGGATAGATAGATGGATAGATCACTTTTGTCCTTTAACATGCAACATAGTTTTTCAATTCCAGAAGGGCAGAAACTGAAACAAAGGGCAGGATTGGTGCTCCAGGCGACAGCAGATGATGTTTACACAACCACAGGCATCTGACGAGTCCCACAAACTTATTGTGCCAAATAAACGGGGTGAGATTGGGTCAAGCATACCCGCGGCTAATGTTTCATATCACAGATGCATGAATGAGTTCACTACACACATGAATGCTGTTAAATGAGCCGCAGCCAATGGCGTTTGTGATCAGCTTGACCTCTGACCTGAGGTGACTAATAGCATGAAATAGAGCACTCCATCAAGCCTGTGTTTATTTGAGGAGAAAACAGAGTAACAACCGATCATCAGTCAGTTATACAGCGATCAACCGCAAAACTGTTATTTATCTCAGACATCAGGCGCAACGAATGACTGACGCAGTTCACACACAAAAAGGGGCAAGAAGAAGTAGAAATGTGCCGAGGTCACCATAAAATCTAAATTGTTTATGGAATATTTACGTATTAGCGATTTATCCATGCACATCTTTTTTTGTTTTAATTCATAGCCTCGTAATGTTGAATCAGAATAAGTTCCGCTTACAGCTTCTCTTCTCTGATGATGTGGGCGGGGCTATAACCTGTCACTCACATGAGAGCAGCCAATAGCAAACCATGACCATCCAATCAATTCCCTACAGACAAAATAAAGCCCCGCCCACATTTGTTCTTGTTCTTGTTGTTTTCTTAAGAAATGTGATGGAATATGCGGGATATTTATGCAATTTTATGCGATGAAATTGGGGGAAATTGCAAAAACTGCGGTTTGATGAAAAAGAGAAAGTGATTCCCCTGTTCCCTGTTCTCACTAGGCTACTATCTTAATGTAAAGAGTCATTTCTTATTACTTCCTATGATAAGCAAGCACACTACATCACAGAAAGTGCTGGAATATTTCAGTTCATCTTGTTTTATTTCAGATATTAATAAACACATCAAACTTACAAAACATTGATGAGTCAAACAAGTTCTGGAGCTTTATAAAAGGAATATGCTACAACTTCTGTAAAAATGAATAAAATATAAAAAATAAAATGTGTGCTTCCTGTTTTACAGTTTTTCGATGATGTTCACGTCGCGTAATTACGTCACTTCATAACGTTCCCATGGCAACGGGAGAAACGGCGGCTCTTGTGTGAAGCAAACGCAACATTTCTCAACTTTCTGCTGAGATATATGTGACTTTTTTGCAACGAAAATGCGGGGATTATGAAATCATGCATATTGTGAGCGGAAATCTGCAATTTATGCGGCGAAAGTGTGGCGTATTTGAAAAAATGCCCCCGCATAAATATGCAGACTTTGGCTGATTATGATTGAATCATGCGATCAAATAATCACGTTTTTCTGGAGGGACTGAATAAAAAGTGACTTTAAGGAGTTATGCTTGTAAACACCATAAGTTTAATGTTGATTATGGTTGCTCAGCAACATCATAATATGGAGGATTAATATAGAATGTTAGAAGCTGATACTAATATAGAACCTCAAGGTGTTTTTTTTACCACTTTAAAAAAATTTTTGTGTATAATCAAATCAAATGACATTCAACAACTACACTTTTTTTGTAAAATTACCAAAACAAATTTAGGTTTTGCCAAATAATTTAGGTATATATTTTATGTATATTTATTTATTTTATAGTGTTTTATGTTTCTTTGTGAATATTTTGTTTAGATTTTTAATAATTACATTTTTAATAAGTTGTTTAATTTATTAATGAGCGTTTAGACCCTCATTTATCTCAAGAAAACATCAAAAACTGAAGAATTACTATGAGTGCAGCATGATAATATACACACATTCACGCTACTCAGGCTTCATTGTAAATATTTATTCTCAAGTATTTAATCACTAAACTATTCTATAACAAATATTAACATATATTATTTAATATATAGACAATTTTGTAATTTACTGAAGAAAAACAACTATTGCGATATATACCACAGTATAAAATAGCTCGTACTGTGATGTGGGATTTTCACAATCGCACACATCACAGCACTAGAACAAGAAACATGAGCAAAAACTGCCTCAAATAAAAATCAACATTAATTATTTAGTGATGGAGTAATTAGTGAGCAGATTTTAAGTTCATAAAGGCCCACTAATAGTTTAAAAGTTAGGGTTTATTATTTAGTAATAATATTGAATTGACTGCACTATCAGATAAGAAGAAAACTTGATCTAAACTGAATAATGAAATTGTCTTCTGTAGAGCTGCTTTACAGCTGAATTAAATTAGTTCATAATTGATTAACTTTGCAACATTGACACAATTATTGAACTGAATTGAGTTAAAGAGCTGATTTATAGATGAAATTAAACTTGTTTCATAATTGATCAATGTGCAACATTAACACTATGATTGCTTCAAAGAAGCTTATAGACAAAGCACTATAGAAATAAATGCATGGCCTGACTTGGGAGAATCCTAGAATTATTCCCACAGAATAATATTTAAAAAATGCCAACTCTGATCATTCAAACGACTCATTTTCCGCTCTGGTTCTTTGCTTGAAAAAGCCAAGAAAGTGTTTCGGACTTATGAAGGTAAATTAGTAGCAAAACTCAAGAGCACGTAGATGTGAATTTGAGAACTTGTACAATAAATATTTGTTGTACATAAATTGGGTACATAAAATAAATTGGAGCTGTGAATGTACATTTTAGCATACAAGTACGAATATGTATTGTACAAGTTCTCAAATTCACATCTACGTGCTCTCGAGTTTTGCTACTAATTTACCTTCATACGGACTTGTGTGAAAACTAATTCTGTTTACGGTCCACAAACCCACACTATTCAAGCTGATCCATCACTGCAAAACATGCTTTTCTTTCTTTGTATTTTTGTCTCGTTTCCAGTCCAAATATCTAAAAATTCTTAAAATCAAGATGCATTTACTAGATGAGTACAATTACAGAAGATATTATGTCCTGTTTTCCGGGGGAATTAATCAAAATGAAGTGAGTTGATGCTTAAAAAAAGCAAAATGATCTGCCAGTGGGGTCAGAAAAATAATCTTAATTCAAACAGAAACAAGATTATTTTTCTCAACCCATTGGCAGATAATTTTGCTTTTTTTTTAAGCAAAAACTCTCTTAATTTTGATACATTTCCCCAGAAAACAAGACTTAATATCTCATGTCATTTTATTACTTTAGTAAATGCATTTTGATTGAAGAATTTTTAGATATTTGGACTGGAAACGAGACAAAAACACAAAGTAAGAAAAGCATTTTTTGCAGTGATGGATCAGCTTGAATAGTGTGGGTTTGTGGACCGTAAACAGAATTAGTTTTCACACAAGTCCGTATGAAGGTAAATTAGTAGCAAAACTCGAGAGCACGTAGATGTGAATTTGAGAACTTGTACAATAAATATTCGTACTTGTATGCTAAAATTTACACTCACAGCTCCAATGTGAAATAAGGCAGAGATGAAGGAGCACAGCAGTGCAGGACAGATCCTCTCGAGTCCTCCTCAGATATGAGCATCTTCAGTGCCAGTGTGAGTCAGTCTGAGGTCTGGTCCACCGAGCCCTTGAGTTACACTTATATAACCACCGGCACAGAGAACAACATGTCAAACATGCACGTCAAGACCTGATCAATGCATGAAATCATCAGCTAACGCAGCGCCGGCTTATAATGCACGCTGGCGATGCTCGAGGCAAAGCTGCACAGAAAACCAGTCATTTTCCCCACTCTCCTGCAGATATTTATAGCCCTCTGATGGAGACGTGTGAATTAGGATTTATGGGGGGGGCCGGAAGGGTCTCGCCGATCCTGCGGCGACAGAAAAGAGTTCAGAAGATATGCAAATGTCCATGCATTTATCACCGCACGACATTTCAGTTCCAAAACCCACGATTTATTCGAATACATTCACGTTAAAGGCTGTTTAAAAGGGCAGCTCACCCAAAAATTATATTGTGTCATATTTGTACAAGCTCTGAAATAGACAAAGCTGAATGAAATACAAATCTGGAGCATTAAAGGTTCAATGTGTAATAATTTTGAGTATCTATTAACAGAAATATGCAATATGACATCCATAACTATGTTTTCAGTGGTGTATAAAGAACTTATAAACCGTAATGTTTTTATTACCTTAGAATGAGGCATTTATATCTCCATAACCGCGGGAATCCCCTTCTATGAAGGTCGTCATATTGTGACGTCATGGTTCTAACCGTGGCCGACAGCGAACACACAGCGCGTTTTGCCGCAGAAAGCTAGAAGAAGCTAGTCATAGACACCGTGAGTAGTGGCTTTTCCCTTGTCAGTGGTGTAAAATATGTAGTTGTATTGTGTCATGTAACTTAGTTCTTCTCCCTCGCTGTGTTATGGCTTTGCTGGGGATAAATGTGCTGGTTATGTTCGTGAGACAGCTGATTACTCTTGTCATTGACCGTAAAACAGATACTGGAATCAGCTACCCGTCGATCGCGGTCGACAACTCGATCTTGGAAACATTTTAAGTCGATCACGAAGAGTTTTCACAGAAAAAAAGCCTATTGTGTGTAGTAAATGGTGTCTAGGGGATGCGGAGGCGCGCGCTGTTACAATCACGTCATTTTTGCCGGACGCACCTTTCATGCAGACGCATCGACTATAAACAAGGCTTTACGCTTTAACCAGCTCAGCCACAGTAACAGCTCATATTAGCCAGCTAAACCCTGTTAGAAAAATATATATAGTTGGATAGTTTCATGTGGTTCTTCTCCCTCGCTGTATTATGGTTTTGCTATGTGGGGAGAAATGTGCTGGTTACGTTTGTCAGACAATCAGCTGATTACTATTATTATATTATATATTAAGACCCTTGATCCTCACCTGACTATGGCTTTGTAAACTGTATCCATGATGTGGTTTATAATGGACTGTGGTACAGAAACTTGGCTTACTCTGGCTATTCTCTGCTTTCTCAGATGACGATGTTTGTCCCGTTTTAGCCACCGTAGCTTCTTCAAACGGGAGGGGTGAGCAGTGGGCGGGGCCATTAGTGCAAACTCGCAACCGAACCGCTAGATGCTGCTAAAAATCACACACTGCACCTTTAAAGCCATTTGTCACTAAAAACTTCACTCTCATATTTTCAATGAATATTGTCTTTCTGTTTGTTCGTCACATAAAGCAATCATATGACTTCTGTAGTGTTACAAATGTATTAAAATGTTTAATTTAGATTCCAATACAATAGTATTTTATATTGAGAGAAATTTTATATCTCCCTAGCTTGACTACATCAGGCTTCGTACTTCCACTCAATCCGTTTTCCTCCGGCCTGAAAACAGCCGGCCAATCAGCGAACAGAAGGCGGGCTGAGAGCCGTGACGTAGTCGTTAAGCGCCGAGTTAAAGATTAGGTCAGGGAAATCGAAAATGGCCGCGGATATGGAGACGCGGATGCAATTCGCTCTGTTGTGGAGAATATTCCCGGCATTAGCAAACTGAAGCCCGAACAAGAAGAGTGTGTATTAAACATGTTGTGATGTTGTGGCCCTACTCCCTTTGGGAAAAGTTTAATTTATCAACTGTTACCGATCGTCAGCGAGAGACCGGGAAGCCTTTTGACAGGTCAGTGTCTCCTTTCTTTTCCAGTTCTTAAATATTGCCATGTCATGCTGTAATCTTCCAATCAAGTTGCAGCATTTCCGACAGACTCGAGATGAACAGAGAGCCGTGTTTAACAGAACTAATCCTAACTTTGACAGTTGGCTGCAAATATTTTCTTGTTTCTCTCTACTGTCAAATATCAGTTTAGAGGCCCTGATTGTACCGTGGATGCGTAGATTTACTTCACATAATCTGCAAAAGTCGTTCACAACCATGTTCACTCCGGTATTTCTCTCGATGGTTTCGTTTTCGCATCATACATGTGTTTACAGTGGAAGTTCGATGCGGCTGAACTGGCGCATAACACACGTCATAACCAAACGTTATGTGATTGGCTTACGGTTAACCAGTGATTTTATACTTCAGACAGATGAGAAGTTTATTGTATGCATCATCTTTTTACTACTTTAATATTCATTTTATAACTGTATATTTTTTTTAATTTTCCTTGCTTTTATTTATATTCCTTTCTATGTAAAGCACTTTGAATTGCCATAGTGTATGAAATGTGCTATATAAATAAACTTGTCTTTTCTAAATCTGCGCAGATTTGGCATACACGAACTTCCATGCATTTTTACCTGCATTTGGGTGTTAATTTCAAACCCTGAATGTAATGTAGTTTAATGTAATGTTAAAACTTTTGGACACATAAAGATTGTAAAAATTGTAGTTGGCCAAAGAGAGAGAAGGTACATCAGTCTAAGACGTACACATCTCTTACTCAAGACATTAAAACAAACACACAGAAGATTGCAGCGTGTTAAAAGAGATTCGTTGATCTTAGTCATGTCCAATAAATCAAGAAAGAGTGTATTTCCCTCTCTAACACATGCTAACTATGAGCGATGAAGACATCAGAGTGACAAAAGATCAATGACTGATCTTAAAATCTCATTTGACTAAAAAGCGGAATACAGACATGCACACACAGATATTTGCAAAGAAATGTATGCAAAAAAATAATTAATATGGCACAAAGGGAAAGTCAGCAATATATCGAAATGCATTAACCATTTGCAATTCTGATGACTCAAAGGGATGTCAATATGCATTTATGTAAAACAATTTGACATCACAAACCCTAACTCACATTTACAGTAAACACAGCATTGGACCTTTTTGTAAAATATTATCTGAATATTCATATTTTTATTTCCATATATAGAGCAGTTTTCACAAACAAATCAATTCTTAAGCCTACTTTAGATTTCTTTGCATTGAATCTCAACTGCCTGATTTTTTTAATTGCAAAAGTAACAATATTATCGCCCAGCACTTAATACAAAGTTGGAGATATATCAGTATATACAGTGCTTAGCATAAGTGAATACACCCATGCTGGAAATTGGAAATTGATCCAAAAATATCACACACTCTTCACCATATCTATAGATCGGGTATGGTTTTATTTTCAGTTAGTCTAATCGCTGGTTTGATTTGCATTGAGAGATGATCTTATGGAAATTTCCCCATGCCGATCTCCTGTATAGTGAAGAGTGTGTGATGATGTGGGATAGTTTAATCCCAAAGGCCAAGGGAACTTTATCGGGATGCATATTATCCCGGATCCATGAAATAACTGGCCTTTAAAAATAAAAATCTGCTGTCTTTATGGGAATTTAATTCAATTCAATTCAATTTATTAATGGATAGCCCCTTCAGATGCAACATCTCTTCATATTTCAAAAAAAAAAAGGGATGCCAATCATACATTAAAACCCCATAAACACAACCATACAATGAATAATGAGGAAACATAAAAGAGACATAAGAAGAACCTAGGTTAAATCAACAGGAGATAAATCAATTAGACAATTCCATAAAACAAAAGACAATTACAAGCATTACTATTCAGTCCAACATCAATAGCATGCACACACAGTGTTTAAATATTAGAATAAAGTTAACTTGAATCTACAAAAAGATAAGATGGACCTCAAGAAAAGAGGAAGATTATTCCAATCACTAGAAGCTTTGTAGTGAAAAGATTTTCGACCAGTGGCTGAAACGATTCCTGGTACGGTAAAGACGAGAGATTGCATATCTCTAAGAGGAGAACTACGTGGAACCAAGCGTTCTCTCTCAGAATGGAGGACATTTGAAGTAGGCACATTTGAAAATAAAAATAAACCAATGAAAGTCTCTTCTTGATTTCAGCTGAAGCCAATTCAACGATGCTTACATTAAGCAATGATGTGTTTTAAAAGGACATCTCAAAACAAATCTACATAAAGAATTAAAAACAACATTAAGTGGCTTAAAGGAGTAGTTCACTTTTAAAAAAACTTTTGCTGATAATTTACTCACCCCCATGTCATCCAAGATGTCCATGTCTTTCTTTCTTCAGTCGAAAAGAAATTAAGGTTTTTGATGAAAACATTCCAGGATTTTTCTCCATATAATGGACTTCAATGGGACCCAAACGGTTCAAGGTCCAAATGACAGTTTCAGTGCAGCTTCAAAGGGCTTTAAACGACACCAGACGATGAATAAGGGTCTTATCTAGCCAAACCATCGCTCATTTCAAAAATAAATAACAAAGTTTACGTTTTTTAAGCACAAATGCTCGCCTTGCTCTGTTCTGTGATGAGCGTTCGTGACTGTCCTGTTCGAACTCGTTCATCAAAATTAACAAATCTTTTTTCGAGTCATGACTCGAAGGGTCCTAAATAAGACCCTTATTCATCGTCTGGTGTCGTTTAAAGCCCTTTGAAGCTGCACTGAAACTGTCATTTGGACCTTGAACCGTTTGGGTCCCATTGAAGTCCATTATATGGAGAAAAATCCTGGAATGTTTTCATCAAAAAGCTTCATTTCTTTTCGACTGTAGAAAGAAAGACATGGACATCTTGGATGACATGGGGTGAGTAAATTATCCGCAAAAGTTTTTTTAAAAGTGAACTACTCCTTTAAGAGCAGCATCACTAGTGTTCATGTAGATAATATCAGCGTAGTCGATAATGGGCAATTAACCTTTTCCTAACTTCAAATGTAAAGCAATTGACAGATCTATAAAGTGTACTGAGACAGCCATATATTCTCTTTGTAATATAGTCAATATGAGGTTTAAAGGTAAGCTCGGAATCCACCCACAACCCAAGATACTTAAATATTTCAGATTTCACCATAGAAGACCCATTAGCAAAATACAGTTTTAAGTTAAGTGCACATGGACTTCTATGCCTCGTTCCAAACAACATACAACAGGACTTGTCCATATTCAACACTGGATTATTTAACACAGGGGTGTCCTGACTTAAGCTATTTTAAAGAAGAACATTTATTTATTTACGATATATTATTCATTCATAAAGGAAATTGGTGTCCTTAAAGGTTGGATTTTTCCTCATTTTTTTAATTAAGGCATTAAGATCAATTTCCAAAAGACGGTTTTTTATTCCTCTTTTTAGTCAACTTTAGCATGTGTACTTATGCCAAGCACTATAAATATATATATCCAATATAATAAGTATACATTATACTCATGTAAAGCCATACATATTATAAAGCAAATCTCAGCTGTGTTTGTTTATATCGTCTCTAAATGTAAACTATAGTATCGCCCAGCTCTAATCTGCTAAATGCCACAATAGAAGATATTAGGTTATTATAAACATTCAAATCATGAATTTCAGTAAATCTGCTTTGAAACAATGTCTTGTGAAAAGCGCTATACAACTATATATTTGATTTTAATATAGTTTAAAGCAGAATACAAAACTCAAAATGCATTTCTTATTGACATATGAAATGCATAATAATAATAGTTATAATTTATACTTTATTCTTAAATTTTATTTGACTTGCATGTATTTATTTTTAAATTATTTTTAAAAAATTTATTATTTATTTTATTTGTTTAAAATATGAGATGTTTTTCAAAAAGGGTAGGCATTATAAGCAAGAGCTTCAGCCTACACCTGTTTCAGACAGAAGTAAATATGCTGTAGTTTGTCAGCTGAACTGCGTTGAAACTAAGTTGTCTGTCTGAAATAAACCAAAATGTTTAAGGATCAACCTGCAAATTACTATATTAAATCTAATTGGATTCAAAGTGCACATTTAAAGATGAGAAATCAAATTTTCTTTGAGCTTTTGACATCTAAGAGGTCATCATATAAGAATATCCTGTAAGTTTCAGAACTGAAAACGTCCTTGTTAGTCCAATAAATGCTTTTATTGACACCAGCCTCAGCAAACAACTCGTTTTTCAAAGTGGGGAACTATGACGTCAAAGAGGATAAAACACCCCCCCCCCCCCCCCCCCCCCCCCCCCCCCCCCCCCCGCAGAAGAAGATCAACGCCTGCTTCAACACGGCCGGTTTAGCCCCGCCCACCGATTCGCGCATTACACGCATAGCTAAATAACATAGATGCCTACCTCGTGATGACAAACCGGATCGAGCTATCGAGCAATAAACATGCCGTTTACAAAATATTGTGCAGTGCCTGTGTGTGGAAGAAGACAGTCGCTGCATAAGCTTCCTCTGGAGTCCAATAGGAATGCTTAAACTTTATTTTTAATGATGTTCCAGCTGATGTGGGTCCGTTTGTTCGCTTCATTTCACGAGGATTGTTTTGTAAACAAGACACCGGTCGAGACTGGATTTGCAGACCGATTAAGATTAAAAAACGGTGCTGTGCCTTCTATATTGGATCCACTTATGTGAGTAAAAATTTTATTTAAAAAATAATAATAATCTGATAGGCTAGTATTGCATTGTTACAGATCGTTTGATATCTAATAATTATGTGTGTACGTGTGTATCAGTCTAATCGTTACTGACGAGTGAGTTGAAACTCATTATAATATGCAAAACTGATATCCACTCACATCAGTGGGCGTTTACTTCCAAGTCTTCAGTCCGAGACGCCCATAAAAACCGAGCGTTTTTCAGCTAGGCTCAAAACTAGGGTAGAAAATAGCCTATTACTTATTAATTTTGATGTTTTTGAATGTAAAAACCAAGCGAACGTCATAAGTTTACCTCAGACAACATATATATTTTTTTAAAAAGCCAGTTCATGACCCCTTTAAACAATTAAAGTCTCAGGAGATGTTTCACCTCATCAGATCTACGGCTAAATCCTCCATACACACTGAACACGGTCCGATTATACACATGTGATTACAGCTGAACTCTAATCTACACACGCCACATCAAAAATCACAATAGTCTCAATGTATGCCATATGCCATATGTCTGAATGTCTCGATATACGGAGAGATTCAGGTCTGCTTTTACAGTTTGAGGGTTTTGCATCGACTGGCAGACGGACAGAAGCCGGCGTGAACAGGGAAAAACTGCTCCAGGATGTTGGGTTATTCAAGTGCTGCCAGTCACTTTGCTGGACTGCTGTAAAACGAATGTCGTGCTGATGGCATCAAACACACACACAGGCGTCCCACAGGCACACTCAAAACACACATGATTGTTTTTCCCAAATCTCAACCCATTACCCAATGACATTCCCTGCCTAGGAAAAA
>CM070830.1:2313206-2328206 GCA_036326025.1 Chrosomus eos | reverse complement strand
TTCTGCTAAAACAGACAACGGCAGCATAATCAGGCGTTCTTCCGCATTTAAGACGCTTAATGAGAGTGATATTGAAGCACCAAATTTAGTACACAATAATATAGGCCTACCCTATTAATAAAGCATATGTTATAGAGGAAACATTAGATCAGATTATGAACAACACCCATAGAAAACCATTATAAAACGCTTAACGTGCAATCGCGCATTGCATGTTCTGTATTGGCTACTGAGTTTAAACATCACCGTTACTGCTTAAGCTTTTTCTTTATAATATGCTCTATGGGAGGAAAACTATATAGGCTACAGACAAGAGACTACATGAACGCAACGCACGGCGTTTCAAGCTAATAACATTTTAGAATTTTAAAATACAGGCCAGTTGATTTTCAATTAATATTTCATGTCGATATACAATGGTTGCATATTGTTAAAACTCATCGTGCTATAGGCCTACTATAGCCTATAACAGTGGCTTAAGGGTCAAGGGAAAACAAACGTACTGCGAAAATCGTCTTTAATATTTAAAAACAGACATTTTCAAATTCCAAAGCTTTTATACTATGTATACAATGTGTAGTCAGATAAAAATAAGCATATAATATGAACGCAACTGCGAAATTTCACCTTTTTTTAACAGGAAGGAATTTTTAATTAACTTGAAACGCCGTGCGTTGCTTTCATCATGATTCACTCAAATGAATCATGTCTGTAGGCTATATAGTTTTCCTCCCATAGAGCATATTATAAAGAAAAAGCTTAACGTCAATGCAGTAAGACGGTGATATTTAAACTCAGTAGCCAATACACCTTACTGAACAGAACATGCAACGCGCGATTGCACGTTAAGCGTTTTATAATGGTTTTCTATGGGTGTTGTTCATAATCTGATCTAATGTTTGCCTATATAACGTATGCTTTATTAATAGGGTAGGCCTATATTATTGTGTACTAAATTTGGTGCTTCAATATCACTCTCATTAAGCGTCTTAAATGCGGAAGAACGCCTGATTATGCTGCCGTTGTCTGTTTTAGCAGAATACTGCCATCTAGTGGTAGCAGGTTTTCTCAGACAGCTGTGTGTGGATCGTGCAAGGCGAAACCCGCGAAATGAAAGTCTCAAAATCCAAATGAATCAAAATAGGATCGACTCAGAAACGAGTCAATGAATGCACGCGTGTCACCTGATCCACACATGCACATCTTCTGTGTTGTAGGTGCAAATGATGATACACTAATACAAAGGAAAACATTTGTATTCACAAAAATGTCTCTATTTGTACAAAATGCTTCACATTCATTCAATTTTGAATTTTGCACACACAAGTTGAAAGGCATGGATAAAACATTTCTGCAACATGTATCAAGTTCATTGATAAGTGTGCTTGTACGTGTTAATCATTTTGATACTATAATCATCCCATAGATGATCACATGACTTCAGCTTATATCTGACCTGGACCACAAAACCAGTTACGTGGGTCAATTGTTTTAAATTGAGCTGAATAAATAAGCTTTCCATTGATGTCTGGTTTGTTAGGACAATATTTGGCCGATATGCAACTATTTGAAAATTTGAAGGTGCAAAAAAATCGAAACATTGAGAAAAATCAATTATGTTCACGATTTTCTGCATCCACTCACAACAATATATTTTTATATAATATATTAAAAATATATTTTTGTGAGTGAATGCAGAAAAATTTATTTACCGTATTTTAAATATTTACCGTATATTTACGATAGGAATTTTACAAAATATCTTCATGGAACATCATCTTTACTTAATATCCTAATGATTTTGGGCATAAAAGAAAAATCAATAATTTTGACCCACAAATATTCCCGTGCGACTTGTGTTCACATATTATCATATACAGTAACCTGTAAAAAAACTACAAAATGAGTTATTATCAAAATAATTATCCGTTTAAGAGTCTAAAAAAATTTAAATGGATTTTGGGAAAAAATAAAACGGATTATATACAGGGCCCAAACCATGCACTTTAAAACGCATCGTCATGTAAATAAACAGCCAAAACGTATAAAAACTAGGGCTGGGGTAAACGATTATTAGCTAAACGATTAGTTGGGGGATTATTTTATCGATTAGTCGACTAATCTAACGACTAATTGGACGATTAAAATAAAGATTATTTTTCTGCTGCTCGATTAATAAAAAAACATAATGTATCTCAAATAAATACGAACTAGCGTACTGAATCATGATACTGTATAAGCTGGCTAACGTTAGCCTAATGTTATGTATTTGAACACCGTCATTAGAACTAAGCGTCAAAACCGTGTTATTAAAATATTTTTTACAAACATTTTTTATCATAGAGAATTTTTAAATACTAATATCAGCTTACGAGGGAAACGGAGGCAGATTTAATGGTGCATCTGCTTCTGCTGGAGATGATTCGGGAGAGTCTGTTCCCCTTTACCGATCAGAGCGCGCGCTGACACGGAGCAAAGCCTTGTTTATACTCGACGCGTCCGCACGAGCGCGAAGGTGCGCGCGGGAAAAATGACGTGTTGGGTGCGCAAGACCGGCAAGACCCCATTTCGCTTGGCTGTGTGTCACGGCTTCTTTTGTAACCGCGTGCGAGGATGAACGACTTCAAGCCGAATCTGCCCGAGCCGTACGTCTCACCGCACCGGCACCCAGTTTTCGCATCTAAATTGCAACGTTTTTTTTTTTTTGTTAAGGATTTGTTTACTATGTGTGATTCATTTAATGGAAAGCACATTAACTTCTAGTGGTCTTCGTCCTCCATTCTGCAATGTTTCGGTCTCCCACGTGTGGTGGCGAGCTGTACTGCCGGAAACGGTGCAAAAAATAAATAAATAAAAAAGGGTTGACGCAAAAAAATGGCGTAGACGTAATTTTGACGTCACAGCGTCAACGTCCTCAGCGCGCCGCTACAACACTAATAAAAACATTTCCATTATTAGTTCAAACATGTCAGTAACACCCCAAAGTGACGTACGCAACGTTTTACGTGACGTACGTTTTACTCGTACAATCCAAACTAACTATATTTGTGATTTGAGATACAATTCGATTTTTTCACTGGTCAATTTTGAGATTTTGGGATATTTGACTTCAATAACATGTCTTCTTTCAGATTTGTGGTGAAAAACATTTAGGTCTTTATTTTACTACACTTTGTCTGTTTGCGTGTGTAGATTCCTCATAAATTCATCAAAAGTTGGCGTTATAAATCATCGTCATCACACACACCGTCCTGTACAATACTGTCGGATCCAAATATGGTCATTTCCTTTTTATCAGCAACCAATCGTGAAAGTAAAAGGGGGGATTTAACTCTAAATGAGCGATCTCATTGGCTGATGCTAAATCTTTAAAGCCTGTTTTCTCAAAATGACTTTTCTCTCAAACTCAAGTCCGAAATCTCCACTTCAGTCGCACATATACACACCAAACTTTGGATTTGTAAATATATTATTCCTAGCCTGATTTATATAACATTTTATTCCAAAAAAATGTTTTAAGTTTTAAGTTTTAAAATTTTAAGGCTATTGGCAGTGTATTCTGATTTACAGGATAACAAAAGTAGATATTTTTTAGATATATGTATTTTTTTCCCCATCTAATATGTGAACACAATTAAAAAAATATTTTGAACCTGGCTTTATCCAATACTTAGATTTCGTTTTTTTAAATATATGCAAATTAGCGCATATTTAATTAGAAAATGCCTCATTTGCATATTTAAACATTAAATTACAGAAAACTTGTAATACACTTTTTTCTCATCTTAATGTAGGTGATCAACTGGGAAAGTTTCATGGTGATATCTGCTAGTTAAAAAAATATCCTATTCAACTGTAGTGTCTCGCCTTAAAGGTATAGACCTTATGCACCAGATAAACGAGGGCGCCGCCATCTTTAGAATATTGTCTTTGAACTTCCGTTTTTGCGGTCGCTCTGCGTATCTCTCTGGCATCGCTGTCCAGGAGTAATTAGCTGGTGAAGTTGATTTACTTATTGTAGAGTTAACAAAAGTTATCATGAGCATTGTAATGTTTATCATAAGCACTGTAAAGCATGTCTTAACAAATGGACCTTGGAATTTTTTTAAAAGAGCCGTTCATTCATAAACGCAAGATCGCTGTGAAAATACAAGACCGGAAGTCAAAAGACAACGAGCTCAGCGCTGAAAAGGGGCGTGGCTACATAAGGTCTATAGCGGATTTTCTTTTTCCGGGTGGGTAGCCTATACTATTGGTCCACATAATTGTCAATCATTCTGGTGATATGTTTACGTAAGGCCGTCGTACGTGCTCGTCCGTATGTAGCTTTCGCTTTCTGCGCACTTTCAGGTGTATTATGTGTGATGAGGTACGGTTTCAGCCATTCCTTTGAAAATGGCTGAGGGTCGAAAGAGAAAAAATGTATACGAAGTGTATGATAAGAAGAGAAAGGCCGCAGAATATAGAAACAAGACCAGAGTGATTTTGGGTGAATATTTCACACGCTGACGTGCTTGAGATTCTACTACACAGGTAAAGTTTGTCATGCTATTTGGAGAAATCCATTTAATATCACTGCTAGTAAAAGTTAATGTAAGCTATGATTAGCGATGCTAGCCCTGGCACTCGGTCACTCAATCGATCAGAGTTATACGCATGTGCATTTTTAAAAAACTTGGAGAGGGCGGGTCTTCTCTAAAATTCGGAAAGATCCTCCGCTATACCTTTAAGTGAAAATAAAGTGAGTGTGTTTTGTGGACATAATATAAGATTATCTGCTCATTTATGGTGTTCATATTTCTCCCAAAACCCCTGAAAATAATGAAGTGTCGCCCCCACAGGTTTCTGAGCTGTTTATGACAATACAAGAAGCATAAATCTGGCAACGGAGACGGGTTTAGTTTCACACACAAATCATCTCGGCTGAGACGTGGATATTTTCTCAGCTCACACACACTTTTCATGATCACAGAGCCAGAAACACAAAGATGCTGCATGATGATGACCACCCATAATAACATTACAATAATCTAGCCTTGAGCTCACTGTTCTAGATTTGCCATTAAAAGCATACGTTTATTAATCAAATAATTATTAATTAAATAATTGATTAACCTCCTATGAACAAAATTTGTATTTTAATGCATAAACACTCTTTAATCCATGCAACAGCACAAATGCACAAGATATTAAATATTACTATTTGATGAAGTGGTAACTTTACAATAACGTTACAATAACGTAATTTTTTTAACACTAGTTAATGTATCAACAATGAAAATTGGATATTGATTAATCTTTGTTCATATTAGTTAATAAAATACAGCTGTTCACTGTTTGTTTATGTTAGTTCACAGTGCATTAATTAATGTTAACAAATATAACCTTTGATTTTAATAATGTATTAGTAAATGTTGTAATTAATATTAACTAAACTGTAAAAAAAAAAAAAAAACTTTAAATTTACGGGAAAAAACTGGCAGTTGCGGTTACCAGAAATTTACTGTAAAAAAAATACGGTAGCAACATTTTAGGTTTTACAGACTTAGCTTAAAATTTACAGCAATAAACCGTATTTCCTTATATGATATAATGTTGGTTTACTGACCTATTAAAGTATTAATATCTGTTTTCTACCATTGTAATACTCTGACAGCCAATCATCACGGTAGTAATGAGAGTCACATGATCAATCAAAGCTCTTCTCAAGAAAGTTAATACTAATATAGAAGCTGCACAGTGTCATTCACACAAACACTAAACACCAACATGTTAAAATTTAAAAAAATTCAATAAATATTAATTTAACAACATTAAATGTAACATAAAACCCTAATGTACATAACTGATTAGAATACTAAGAAAATGATGAAGAAACATAGTTCAAAATGTCAAATGTGATGTTTTTTTAGTGTAAATGATACAATGACTTGTTCTTTTTCACTTCCAAAAACTGTAAATGTACCATTATATATATCACAGTTATTTACCGTATAGTAAGGAAACTTTCTGTTAATCAATTAACAGTCAATTAATCAATAAACGGTCTTTTACCGTTAAAATCACGATCTTTTTTACAGTGTAACACTGTAAAAAATTACCAGCATTTCACAATAATTAACAGTATTATTTTACAGTAAGTTGTTGTAATTAAGTTTCCCTGTAATATCCCAATGAATACCTGTAAAAACTACAGAATCCTTGGATTTTACAGCATTTAACTCTAATTTTACAGTAAAATCTTGTAATCTAAAACCTGCTGTTATATCACAACAAGGTCTGTAATATCACAGCAACACAGTGAAATAAATAAGGATTTCACAGCATTAAACAGTATTATTACAGTAAAATATTGTATTGAAATATGCCCTGGGAAGTCACATGACATAACCGACCTGTTTTGAACGGAAGGCTCCGTCGTGTCCCTCTTCTATTCCGGGCTGAATCGAGAAGGTAAGCAGCATGCATGTTTGCAGCACTTACACCCATGTTATTTTAATTCAAATAAACGTTTATCGCATGACACAGGAATTGTTGAAAGTTCTCTCACATCATTTGTTAATAGTAGTAATGTTAGTAATGACGAGAGTTTCGCTACAATTTTTCATGTCACTATCACCGTTTAGACAAATCTGGTGTTTGTAAAGTTTATAAAACCAATGATGGGACAAACATTACTATTTATGTGTGCACATTTCTCCAATAAAACACAACATAGCCTACTGATACATTCACAAAAGACATACATTTTATTAGCTTGATGTAATCCAAATCCTAGAATCCATACGTTGTTTGCAAGAAACAGATCCAAATTCAGCCTTTTATCTATCGATCTTCATCTTCATTTCTCAGCATCGACCGCAAACGTCAAATCTTTCCCGCGCTGGTGATGAATTCAAATTCAAAAAATGCGCCTTCAAGAAGCGTTACGACATGTTTTACGGCCGTGATATCAAACGCTCATTGGCTCTCGCCCATAGACATAATATAATACATAGACGCCCTATTGGCCGCTGGAGCGCACGTCAACGGCGCCGCCATATTGGGGATGGCAACTTTCCCATACCTCTCATACTGGGAATTGAGAAAAATGCCTGTTTTGTGCGCTGCTTGGGGCTGTACAAGTCGCCACACAATTGAAAACCGCTTCCGAGGAATTATCTTTCACAGGCAAGACTGAACGTTTGTTTTTGGTTGTATTTGGTCATGATTTAATTAGTAATAGTAACGTTCAGAGGATAAATTTAAAAATACTACTGTTATTGTGTCACGAAATGGAGTTTTAATAGTTTTTCAGTCGACAATGTAGTTGTTTAAAGCTTAAATATGTGGTTTGTTGATAAAGATAGCGCCTATTTAAAAATTTGATCTGACGGTTTCGGAGTTGTAGGATGCGATCACCGGGCGCTCAGCGCACATTAACCCAGCAGAGGACAGCCTTACCTCGGCGAGTCCTTTTGAAGTGTGCCGCCGGCTCGGATGTCTCTACTCTAGCGCTAGTGATTAAACATGAGATATAATTCGTCTTGTGTATATCTAACGGGCGATCTTTGGTCTCATTAATCTATAAATGGTTCCCTGGTAAATCGTTTTGGCTGAGAGCAAAGTGAAGTTTCGTAACTTTATATTTAGGCTTTTTTAACGTTGTATCCTGCTGTATGTTTGACTGAAGCTACTTCTGGTATAATGGCTATTACTGATCAATAAAACTGAAATTTAACAAAAAGAGTTAAATATTAAATATAAGTCACTATTTAACTTATTTTTTATTGTGTATATTCTGTAATTGATACTTCTTATTCTATTGCTATTATTATAGTATTATTAATAAACCATATGCTATTATCAATATTTTTATGATTGTATTATTGTATGATATTATATAATTATACTATTCATTACTATTTTATTTGCTGTATACTATTTGTTTATTTTATTGACTAAACTATTTACTATTACTTCTCACAAATGTTATATGTTATTGCACAGTAGTTGTACCATAACATATGTATTAGCATAAAGGACCCATCAGTTATCTTTGTTATTGCTCAAATCTGGTCAATCACAGAAAATGCTTTTTCCACAATAAGAAAACTTAAAATATATCTCAGTATGGGGGTCTTCATCATTCTTATCCAAGAATAAAAAGCCAGATACATGACAAGCCTGAGCTTTGACCATTCTTTATTAAAACAAATATTTTACAAGTGTAACTATTGAGATTTTAAATAACTAGAGATGGAACTTTTTGTACACCACATACAAACCACTGAAATCGGTTGATAAATATAAAAACAGTTTTTGTTTTTATCCAGAAAAAAACGCAGCTCACCCTTGATTACAGTATTACAGTGCAGTCTTGCCCTCCGCAAAATGGCGGACCCGTTGACGTATCGCAGCAACGTTCCAAAGCGGCCAATAGGGCGTCTATGTATTATATTATGTCTATGCTCTCGCCTGCTTCGTCACAGATTGCGACATGCCGTGTTTCAGTCGGTGTAGTACATTTGAAATGGAGAAGCGCGCGTGCCTTCAGAGAACGAACCGAAATCGGATTAACATTTTCATGGATTAACGTTAATAATTTAAATTCTGATCTGTTCCTCATACACAACTACTATAATACTGCCAGAGAGGACTGCGACTGCAACGCATCATCATGTGAACGACTTTTGGTAATGTAAACGTTACCGGTTTTGACATTTTCGCAATAAATAAATTATTGTGAAATATATACTTGTTTGTCTGTTATGTTTTTTTTTTTCTTCATAATTGTGTTAGCCTACGTAGTTTTAATGAATGGTTATGGATAGGTTTAGGAGTAGGATTAGTGGCTCAAAATATATTTTAATGCTAGCGTTATTTATACATTAAACTGCCATTTACCTACACATCTCTGTCCAGTAGCAGCTAAGTTACGTTTTATCCTTTTTATATTCTGTATAAAATGGATATGTTTAGGTTTTCTATCTTTGAAAATAACGTATTAATACCTACGTATTAACAATGAGACCAGGCTGGACTGAGCTAACTAGAGTTAAGTTAGTCTCATGTCGTGTTCGACAACGGGATGATTTTAACACTAGGGTTCCCACTTGTCCTGATATGAATGAATAATAATTGTAAAAGTTGTTAATGCACTTTACATTGAGTGATTGCACACAATCTCAAAGTGCTATAGAAAAAAAACACTATACACTGTCATTTTTGACATACAGCTAACATTATATTACAATGATCATAATCTGCATTCAAACTGAAATTCTTATTGTTGAAGATCCGTGATGTTCTGGCCTGCTATGATCCAGACTGGCAAGGCTGCCTGCATCCTGCTGCTGCTCCTAATGTTGTACTTCAAAGAGCCGAAAGAGAGTTTGATGCTTGAAGTTGATGTAAGATTTTTTATTCCAATATTTAAAATGAGTGATTACATTAATATCAACATTTACCTTGCATGATTTACTACCTCTGACCAATGAACAATATCCTTTATCCTAAATCCATGCTATTGTGTGTTAACTGTTACAGCCATGTGCCACTGCTTTTGACGTCAATACTGCAGAACTGAAGCATGCCCTGCTTGATCATTCAAGGTAATGTTACTTTGATCTAGTATCGAGATTTCTAACTCATTATTTTGTTTTCATTCTAGAAATCTACATGACCACAATTAATAATTATAATAAGAATTACATTTGTATAGCCCTTTGTATCTTAGTTCTTAGTTCACCCAAAAATGTAAACTCTGTCAGTAATTACTCTCCCTCATGTTGTTCCAACCCCGTAAGACCTTCGTTCATCTTCGGAACACGAATTAAGATGTGTTTGATTATATCTCAAGGCCAACAGAGATGGAAATGAATACTTTTTGTTTATTTTTTGTGCTCAAAAAGTATTCTCGTCGCTTTATAAACTTAAGATTGAGCCACTGTAGTCACTTGGACTATTTTAACGATTTCTTTAATAACTTTTCGGGGATGGCAAGTTTCTATCCCTTAGAAGCCTATGAAGGAGTGATCCAGCTCTCAGATTTAATCAAACATATCTTAATTTGTGTTCCGAAGATGAACGAAGGTCTTACGGGGTTGGAACGACATGAGGGAGAGTAATTACTGACAGAGTTTACATTTTTGGGTAAACTAACCCTTTAAGCAATCGCAAAGTGCTCATAACACATAATGTTGTATCTGTTCATTTCAGGTGATATGATGAAACCCTCTGGATGGCTTATATCCATCGAGGGACATGTCGTGATGGGCCCACACCTTTTCTTTTTACACGGAGTACCTGCTTTCTTCAGCAGCTATTACGTCTTTAACTTTGAGTATCCTGCCGCTGGATTGTCGATGCTGGATTTCATTCAAAGGTATTTTATAAAGATCACATTTAATCTTGTAATCCACATTATAGTACAGGCTTCCAACTCAATGATTGTCTTGAGGTCTAAAATGCTGACAAACAAGGTACCTGAGGCTAGCCTGGTGAGACCATCCTGATCTCGCGAACTCATTCAATTTTGCTCTGCAGATCAGTCTGGTTTTCTACACATGTTATGCTCACAAATACCTGCCTGTCCAATCATAGCTATTTATTTTGATTTGGGGCAGGCTATGTGATAATGCTTTTGAAACGTCTATTGCGAAATGTGAATGTATTGAATGAAGTAGATGGAATTTTCTTTAAAAGCAGAACAAAATACTCTCAGGCCATTAATTGAAAAGGATGTGTTTGTCGTACTTTCAACAGGGTTTGGCTTGAATTTACCAACTGGCCAATTGTGTGAAGATGCATTTCAGTGGTGGCGCACGTTGAAATGGCCTCTCATAGTAGAAAATCAACCACTTTGCCTCAAATTTATGGTGAGTAAGATCTAACAAGTTTGGATTATAAATCTATTAGGGTTTGATGTGGGGAAAATGCACAGCAAAAAGCACACCTTGATAAATGCTGTCTGCAATACATACTGTAAGTCTATTTAAAACTGAAACTATCTTTGCTTATTAACAGGTGCTTCCTGGGCATCAATCCTGAAAGAGGCTCAAAGACCAAAAAGCGGACAACAATGAACCCTCATGTGAGCACCCTTTTGAGGAAACTTATTGACTTTGAGTGGGCATCATAGTTTTTTTTTTTTTTTTGCAGCGGTAGTTGTCAGGCTCAGTTTTTAGTAGCATTGTTCTTTTTGTAATTTTTGAAGACAACTTTGCACTACGATATTTTTACACACTGCTGTTGCGTGTGGACTCATTATAATGTTTGAGACTGAGAGGAGCGCCTGACCCCTTACGACATTCCTTCATCGCTCTCTCCATTGCTCTCTTATCTTGCCATGAAGGCCTCATTCCCATCCTGTCCATTACTGTTATTGTGACACAGCTAGTTGAATAGATGAATTGTGAGACAGGTAGTTGAATTGCAAGTTTGCACAATTTCTCTGCATTTTCTGCATTTTAAGATGACTTTTATGACTAGAAAGTAGAATTTCTTGAACTTCAAGTTCAAGCAGAAGTTCTTGGCATCTGCTGTACATTGAAAAATATTTATTTAATAAATATGCCATTGGGCTAACATTGACTTTACCTCCGAGTTGTTTGTTGGGGGGAGGGGGTTAATTGTACAATGATTGTAAATTCACAGTAAATGGAAGCTTCATCTGCATTACTTTTACAGCAAGTTATTGGACAATTTTAGCATGACTTACACAGTATACATTGTAAATTCACAGTACATTATTGTCCACTTGTACATTACTTTCACAGTACACACTGTAAAATTACAGGGCCTTGTTGTAATGATGTACAGCAAAAGATTGTAATTCCCCAGTAATGTAATGTAATTTCACAGTAATTGCTTTGTCATTGAAGCTGTGAAGTTACAGTATACAGTTGTGCTTTTACAACAATGCATTGTAATATCACAGACTTAAAATTACAGTAAATTACTGTGAGTATATTTCACAGTATATTGCTGTGAAAGTCATGCAAAATTTATCCAATTATTTATTGTAAATTCACAGTAAAAATTTTTACAGTGAAGATTAATAAATGTTGAAGAAGTATTGTTCATTCTCAGTTCATGTTAACTAATGAACCTTATTGTAAAGTGTTATCAAGTAACTTTAAATGAAGTAAACACCAGCTCTATATCCATATACCACAAGTCTTATATTACACAGACGCACACTGTCCCGATCTCACATATTGCACATTTGCCACTGGGCCGATTTTCAACAAGTCTGGAAGTGCATAAATATTAAAGAGGAAAAGCATGAAGGTTCAACAGGTTCCCACAGGGTTTCTCATGCAACACAGTGAAAATAATCAAACTCACAGCTCGCCCAGAGACCAGGATCACTGCACAACACGCGAGTTTCAGATGAAAATTAATACAGGGCTGCGCAATAAATATTTCAGATTGTGATCATCAGGAAAAGTGTAGACAGGAGAACACGCTGAGAAATAATCTGAATTGTAAAAAGCACTTTATAAATAAAGGTGACTTGATTGACACCTGCAATCCTTAAAACCAATTAAATGCATTGTTTTGGGTTGGAAAAAAATTAATACTTAAATTCAGTATAGACACATTAAGGTGATCAAGACTGACAATAAAGCATGTTACAAAAGATTCTGTTTAAAAAAAAAAGTTCAGTTCATAGGGCCCTAAACATGTCATTTTTGTTAAACTTTTAATAAATTGTTAAATTGTATAAGTTTCATGATTTCATTTAATTAGAAATGCTTTTTGATTACTAAAACATTAATTAAACCATTAAAATTGAGCGCAAAAAAATTTTAATACTGTGTCTTGATCAACTGAATGCATCTTTACTGAATTAAATCATTTATAATGTTATAAAAGATTGTATTTCAAAAAAATGCTGTTCTTTTGAGCTTTCCATTCACCAAAGAATACTGAGAAATAAAATTGATCACAGTTTCCACAAAAAAAATTGTTTTCAACATTGATAATAATCAGAAATGTTTCTTGAAAAAAAAAGTTAATTTATAGGGCCCTAAACGTATAATTTTTAGACTTTTGATTAATTGTTCAATTGCATAAGTTTCATGATTTCATTTAATTAACATCTTTTTGATTACTAAAAAATGGGGCGCAAAAAAATTAAAACGAAAAAAAAAACAATCTAGAAAAATTGCAAATAAAAATACATTTAACAAAAATTACATGTTCAGGGCCCTATGAAATTCTTTTAGTTTTTACCCAAATGTATTTGTATTTGCAATTTTTCTAGATTCTGTTTGTTTGTTTGTTTTTTCGTTTTAATTTTTTTGGGCTCCATTTTAATGGTTTAATTAATTTTTGAGTAATCAAAAAGCATGTCTAATTAAATGAAATCATGAAACTTGTACAATTTAACAATTTATTAAAAGTTTTACAATAATGTTCAGGGCCCTATGAAACTCGTTTTATTTTTTCCCAAAATTTTGATAAATTACTCTATTGTATAAGTTTCATGATTTCAAATAACTAGACATGCTTTTTGATTATTAAAAAAAAATCCAAATAATGAGTTATTATCCAAATAATTATCCATTTAAGAGTCCCAAAAAATGAAAATGGATATAAAATCGATTTTGGGAAAAAAAAAACGGATTATATAGGGCTCAAACTATGCACTTTGAAACGCATCGTCATGTAAACACAGCAAAAACGTATAAAACTTTTCCGTTATTAGTTAAAACGTGTCATGCAAACGTG
Source organism: Chrosomus eos (assembly GCA_036326025.1). Classification (NCBI taxonomy): domain Eukaryota; kingdom Metazoa; phylum Chordata; class Actinopteri; order Cypriniformes; family Leuciscidae; genus Chrosomus; species Chrosomus eos. The sequence continues at coordinate 2,314,487 of CM070830.1, read as the reverse complement.
ATATGATGCTCAGTAACATCCTAAAGTGAAACGCTAAACCTGACACGTATATGGAAGTAAAATAATGCCAAATGTTTTTGAAACCAAAAGCCATAGCCTACTTGAAAAAAATTAACCCTGCTTGTATTTTTAGGGCTTGCATTTTTATGGGCTGGAATTTAGCATGGTTGAATATTTAAGCTGTGAATATTAAACATTTCAAACACATTTTCATTAGTAAAATTTCAATAATCCATCCATATTCATATTTGAAAATTGTAAAACTGATAAAAAATACAACCTATAATATTCAAGAGGCGGTTTTCGGTCCATTTTATTTGGTTTTAAAAATTTAAAATACAAGCAGGGTTAATGCAATGCATATTTTTTTCAAGTAGTACAATTAAAAGGCTTTTGGTTTCAAAAACATTTGACATTATTTTACTTCCATACACGTACGCAACATCCGGTTTTACTCGTACAATCCAAACATCTTGAGGATTTTGGCGTCGTCTCGCGAGGACGCTAACCGTCATGGGACTCAGATCTCAAGAGTTCATCTCAGAGAGAGACGGATGGCCGATGTCCAGGGTTTATCAGTTCCTGCAGACAGAAGGACTACAGCTGGACAACACTGTACAAATGAGATAAGAGAAGCGCCGACAGGGAATCTGAGTGAATACACATCTCTGGATATTTCGCTTTCACACAACGTTCTGCTTTCCAACTTCATCCGAAAAATGGCAACACTGAATAATCCTGCCATCCCACAATCTCCAGCCTCCACGCTGTAAATACAGTACTTTTTATATTTAAACATGCAACTGAAGTAATAAAGCTCCCTTCACACCTTCTTAGTCGTGTCACACTTTTCCTGCGATGCAATATACACACACACACACACACACACACAAAACACGCATTATAAGCAATAACCCAAGCGATTGCTCAATATAATCGGACTAAACCAGATGCACTCGAGAACTGAGGTATAATGAGAAGATTCGGCGTATGCCATCTGAGAGGAAGAGGCGGTTGTCATGGAACCTGTTGCCGTGCGCCGGTCGTCAAGAGCAGCTTTGCATGAGAGCGTCTGTGGCCGAGCTAACGAGAAGTCACGTAAACACATGACCACCTGCTTCAACAAATAAAAAGCTGCTGGAAAAAGAGGGAATAGAAATGACTCAAAAAAAAATTTTTTTTTTTTTTTTTAAATGACACAGGCCTACGCAGAAAGAAAAAGAGAATGGAAAGATGAGTTCAGGACAAAATATATATATGAAAAGCACTGCACATTTTATC
>CM070830.1:2285706-2308206 GCA_036326025.1 Chrosomus eos | reverse complement strand
ATATATATATATATATATATATATACATATATTATACATACATACATACATATTTATAATATATATATATCGTGCCACAAATTAAGAATTTGATCTCTCGCTTTAATAAGTAATCATGGCCACATTGTACTAATTTGTTCCCTCATTTTGATTTAACGAATTATTATATCGTCCGCACAATTTATATTGATATAGTTTATACATGCATGTGTGGTGTGTGTGTGTGTGTGTGTGTGTGTGTGTGTGTGTGTGTGTGTGTGTGTGTGTGTGTGTGTGTGTGTGTGTGTGTGTGTGTGTGTGTGTGTGTGTGTGTGTGTGTGTGTGTGTGTGTGTGTGTGTGTGTGTGTGTGTGTGTGTTCATGTTTTTCTATCCCGGTGGGGACTTAAACCTGAATGCACACAGACTATGGGACTCGTGTCACTGTGGGACCTAAACTGAGGTCCATGGTAAACACGCTTATAAATCATACAGAATCATTTTTTTTGAAAATGTAAATGCAGAATGTCTCCTTGATGGTAGTTTAGGGATAGGGGCAGTGTAGTGGACAGATATACATTTTTACAGTATAAAAACCATAACGTCTATGGAGAGTCCCCACAAAGATAGTAAACCAACATGGTGTTGTGTGTGTGTTATATCACTATAAATGGCTCTTTATGCAATAAAAAATTGATACTTATATATATATATAGTTTTCTTTCATAAGATTAATTTTAGTGCGTATAAGAATTATTTTAGAATTTAAAAATATAATTTAAAATATATTGATGAAAAAAACATTTTATAATTTAAATTTCATTTTTTTTCAGATATTTTTCTTACTGTAAAAATTTGTGTCATCAATTGAATAAATAATCACAATTAATCTCATGATTCTATACAAAGCAGAATTAATAGTAATGAAAATAACTTATGCATATCTTAGAATATATTTAATAAGATAAAAATAAAACTCAATTAATGAATAATTAAAAAGTATAACTCATCCTACATAAATAATTTCAGTAAAAAAAAAAAACTAAAACTGAAATAAAAATAAAAAAACTTTAAAAAGTCAAAAGCATATAACAAAATTATTAAAAAGATCAAATTCAAATTAAACTGAAAATACATAAAAAGCTAATTCTAAATATTAATAAATATATAAACAATACTAAAATAAACATACTGAAATGGGCTTTTCTCAGCAAATGATAATGATAACCAAAATTAATAATCAGCATATCCTGTAATCAACTCCATAGTCTTGCATCAGTGTTTTCAGATGTGTGTGCATAAGCGGCTCCGCATCACCTCGTGTTTTTGCACACGGCAGCAGGAAGCCTGTCTCCCTGAAATTGCTTTGAAATTGGACAACACTTCAAAGACCTTCAGCGGTTCCACACAAGCACTTTATCCATTTCCACACGCTCTTCTGGCCTCCAACTACACTCTGAGCTCGTGCGGACTCTCGAAGCCAGTTCTTGTAGGCAATATAAAGACAATGCAAAGAAAGCATTATGATTTCCAGCTCATTATGTCCTCAAACTGGGACTGGAACCAATGCAGGATCGTGTTGAAGCCCTATTGAGCTATTAATCCAGTGTATAATTATTCTGTACATCCCTAAGATAATCGGTATTAGCTTGCTATTCAGTGGTTTGGAGAGTAAGTGTGGACACAGAATGTTGACGATGTCTCGACTTTTTGATTTTTAAATCGCCTGAGCGTTCAGGTGGCTGCTATGGATGCACAAACATGTGCTTAAACAACCAACGTTCGTTTCAAAACTGTGACACTCACCGAGTGGTTAGTGGTGTTCGTTGATGATTAAAAACAAGTAGCGTAGCGAAATACAGTTTCTGTCGTGTTTTATTTGGCATTTTGTAAAATCGCATGATTTCTGTTGGAGGACTCGTTGATATTACATGCGCTACCGGAAACGGAAAAGGGTCTGTTTACATTTGGTTGTAGTCTTTTCGCTCGGCTCTCCGTCTCTCAGAAGGTCTATGCGCTCGACACCGTGTTCCGTACAGCGTCCTTGTATGGCGTAGTGGTTGTCGCCATCAAGTGGTCGGGAGTGTGCTAACGCTTCAGACTCAAATATCCGGCGGAAGATTATACGCGGTAGTGGCTATTTGTCCATAAACTTAAACAAAAACAAATAACAAACTTCTCAAATGGTCACTTGAGGCTACGTCATGGTTAGGCTTTACGCAGGTTCAGAGGTACCAAAGCAAAGTGATGTCCATAAGAAGATTAAGTTTGAGGAGGTTTATTCACACACATAAGCAAGCTCACAGACATTTCTGCTGCCTCTCTCACGCTGGTAAAAAACCATATGCCCTCATGCCTCAAGTACCTCCCACCTCGACCTACTTATGCAAATGAACATAACACCCTGTGACCAATAAACGACATTACAAGTAAAGCATAAATACAAAATAAACCAAATTAACTTTAACAACAAAAGAAAAGAAATAAATTAGGCTATAAATTAACTTAAGCCCAAAATAAACAAAAATAAAAATATAGCTCCAACATACGCTTTGTGAGGTATCTGAAAAAATATGTTCCACTATAGCGAATAACACGGATTGAAATCATACATTGCACCGATATATTTGTTTTTAAATCATCAACGAACACCACTAACCACTCGGTGAGTGTCACAGTTTTGAAAACGAACGTTGGGTTGTTTTAAGCACATGTTTGTGCATGCCCATAGACAGCCACTCTGAAGCGCTCAGAGGCGATTCTAAAAGAGTCAAAAAGTCGAGACAGGACCCATCGTCAACATTTCTGTGTCCACCACTCTAGTCATCCAAAACACACTAGAAAATAGACTCAAAGTGCTAAATACCCAGAATTATCCTTTAATATTAGTCAAGAACGAAATCTGATTCATGCCACTTGATTTGCCTTTTTAATCTAAGAATGATAAATTGAATTCATAGATTTTAGAGTTATAATGCATGTTCAGATTAAATGCACGCCTAAAGACCTGTTCACACCGGGACGAATTTCGCGCGCGTTATTCGCCGACGTTTAACGCCTCGTGACTAAACAAAGGGCGCCAATGTGAGTGTTCACACCGACGCGTAAAACGCCACGCGTAAAAGCGTCATTTTAAAAAAAAACGCCTCGGGTTCGTTTTTTCAGTTTGACGCGCCGCGTCAAAAACTATCCGACCAATGAGATTGGCGCTTTTGCTCACGTGTCTGGAGCTTCTGAAGTTACAGTAAAACACAACTTGGGGGGCGCTCAAACACAAAACGGTCTTGCCGAGACACATACGTAACAGAGAAGAAGATATACAGCGTCTCCGGGAAGAAATAAGACGAGGAAGATGCAAGGCCAGATGAATGTAGAGCTGCTGGTCTTGTTGTTGTCTATATAAAGAGACACCAACGAGAATAAAGAACTATATGACAAACGCGACAAACTTGCTCTCTTCTGAGTGACAAGCGAGTGTCAGAAGCACTTTGTGGACCGGGGTATTTCTGTACATTAAGCGCCATCTAATGTCAGGGAATGAATTTGCATGTTCACTCGGCTCATCGTCAGCGAAAAACGCTTGGGTGTGAACACAAAAAACGCGCTGAAAAACGCTGACGAATAACGCAAGCCGATATTCGTCCCGGTGTGTACGAGCCTTTATGTTTTCATTGTGGCTTGACCATAAAATGGGTTTTTAATGACAAGGGCCTCTAAATATGATGAGCGGCCTTATTAAAGTATATGTATACAGACTCGTTTATACTGTGTGAGAAAAAATATTGCTGCATTTTATGAAAAATAAGTCACAACGGGTCAAAATTGAATTGTTTAGAGAGAGAGAAAAAAGTCATATCTGTGTATAAATCATTTTAAAAATAATGTCAACTCTAGTAAATAAAACAAAATCTTATAAACAAACACTATAAACATCTATTTTAGTTTAAATCACCCCACAATAAATCTTTTAAATGTAATTGTATTCATAACAGAACAGGAAGGAAAAATGTAAATATGAAATAAATTATAGTGGCAATCGTTATAAAAAATAAAACACTGAGTCTAAACAAATTTATTTAAAGCGAAACTGAATCAGTGTGTGAAATAAACTTGGACTCACGTGCCTCTCATTCGACACAAATATAAATGTATGTGTGTGTGTGTGTGTGTGTGTGTGTGTGTGGTGTGTGTGTGTGTGTGTGTGTGTGTGTGTGTGTGTGTGTGTGTGTGTGTGTGTGGTAATTGTATTAATTGCAATATCAGTCGCTTTGCAATTCAAGTCGCAGCATGTTTTAGATGATAAAAGACCTCGAAAATATAGTAAGCATGACATTATAAAAGCAACATCATGTTCCCAAAATAGAATAATTTATTTTAAAAATGCCATTGTACTACAGAAAAACTACACCGTAAAACAAAATTCCTAATTTTATCAATTGTTTCCATGCATAATAATTTGTCATAATAAAGTGTTTTTTACTCCAAATTGTCATTTATTAGAGTTTATTATTAAGTTATTATTGTCAATGAGTTTCGAAACATCTTAAAGGATTAGTTCACTTTAAAAAAAACTTTTGCTGATAATTTACTCACCCCCATGTCATCCAAGATGTCCATGTCTTGCAATCATGTCCATGATTTTTCTCCATATAATGGACTTCAATGGGACCCAAACGGTTAAAGGTCCAAATGACAGTTTCAGTGCAGCTTCAAAGGGCTTTAAACGACACCAGACGATGAATAAGGGTCTTATCTAGCCAAACCATCGCTCATTTCAAAAATAAATAAAACAGTTTAAGTTTTATAAGCACAAATGCTCGCCTTGCTCTGTTCTGTGATGCGCATTCTTGTGACGTCACATAATACGCAATTACATTGAGAAACGTCACGAACGCGCATCACATAACAGAGCAAGGCGAGCATTTGTGCTTATAAATGAGTGTGAAAATGAGTGAAATGAGTGATGGTTTGGCTAGATAAGACCCTTATTCATCGTCTGGTGTCGTTTAAAGCCCTTTGAAGCTGCACTGAAACTGTCATTTGGACCTTGAACCGTTTGGGTCCCATTGAAGTCCATTATATGGAGAAAAATCCTGGAATGTTTTCATCAAAAACCTTTATTTCTTTTCGCCTGAAGAAAGAAAGACATGGACATCTTGGATGACATGGGGGAGAGTAAATTATCAGCAAAAGTTTTTTTTAAAGTGAACTAATCCTTTAACACCAGGAATAAATGGCGTCCATGACTGAGACTAACTCAGCTGATGTAGACAACCATGACACCCAAACAAATCTATACCATAATGAAATGTCCCGTCTGAGAAATGGGAAACACCTATAAACTTTGCAGTGAAGCTGGTCCAGGTATGCAAAAGGACATTATAATATATTACGGGGAAACAACAAATCTTCATTACCCTTTGAGGCCGAGAGTCACTGTGGCATTTTCAAACACAGCTTATGACATAATGACTGACGACTGAAGGTTTTCCCCAGCTCTCCGTTCATTAAATATAGATTAGCTTCTTTCTGAAGTGTTCAATGCCTCTGATAAATCACCAAACCTGACTAAAACACAAAGAAGTTAAACTCCAAGGTGAAGTCTTATGCATAAGCGTATTCAAAATTTAAGCTCAGTGCAATGAAATGCACACGATAGATTCAGAATAAAAATATAAAAAATGTGTGCATTTAAACAACTGTTGCAGTGAATCAAAAACATCTTTCAATAAAACTCCTACACAGTTCTTACTGTGATTGCAATGCATCTGATCAGAACAAATAACTTGCTAAACAAACCATTTGTTTGTAAAGCAAGGGCTCAGTTTCATGTGTAATATACATTTAAATAACAAAATAAACATCTAAAATGACAGCGATGAGAAAACAGCAGTTCAGAAGCATCTGATCATAGTGATGTGGATGTGTGTGCACCAGCTCTGCAATTCAGCTCTCCAGTCATGTCACATTTATTTATATAACATATACAATAGATTATTTAAAAGAAAGCAGCTTTACAGTATTAAATATTTTAAAAACAGTGTCACTGTCACTTTCAAATACAATTACAACTTCATTTTCTATTGATAAAGCAGCTCTGCAGTGTGTTCATGTTTTTCCTCAAGGAAGTCTGATTTCAATAGCTGACTACGTCAGACTTCGTACTTCCGCTCAATTTAATTTCGCTTCTGTACTTAGTCTGAGACATCGACATGTCTCTCAGTTTTCCTCCGGCCTGAAAACAGCCGGCCAATCAACGAACAAGGGCGGGCTGAGAGCCGTGGCGTAGACGCTCAGTGCCGGCGGTATGGGGGGGCATTAGGGGGCAATGCCCCCCCAAACGTCTTTCATGCCCCCCCAAATTGAATTATATATTTAATATATTTATTTTACAAAATAATATCAGTTTAATTCACATTTCAGTGAGAAATAATAAAACATATATGTCTACAAACTGCCCATTAGCTGAAAATATAATAAAGCCAACATAAAACCACAGTGTGGCGCTGTGAGGAAACCCCCCTGCCGCCCCCCCAATCACGCACGTTAAGGTTAATAAATGAATGAAATGACTTACAGTTGGCGCGAGATTACTGGCTGCATTCAAAACAAAGCAAACCGATGAAAACTCTCCAAAAATGGACATTAGAAAATGGTTCAAAACCACAGTTTCTCCTTCCACGTCGATTAACGATAAAGGTAACTACATGATGCTTTTTTAATAGTAGGCTACTGTAAACGCTTATGTTAGAGCGAGCAGAATAAAGATGTGTAGCTTTTTTTTCTCTCTTCCGCCAGTGAGTTAAACTATATCGTGTCAGTGAGAGACTGTGTGCATGTTCGTTAGCGTTGTTTATAATAAAGCTGTGGTCAGAGTCGGTCTTGCAATTTTTTTGTATAGGCCTATTTAACCTTTAATCAAATGTCTTGCAACAATGTGTAATGGTTTATGTGTTTATTGTATGGGTTGCATAACTTCATGGTAATAGCTAACAGAAAAGGCAGTAGCAATAATAAATATAGGATATGTGATATCCGAGAAAAAAGTCCCCATACCTAGTGCACTGCCCACCCATTGAAAATAAATGCCCCCCTACTGAGCGCAGTCTGGACCCGGCTCTGTAGACGCTATAAGCGCCGAGTTTGAGATTGGGGAAATCGAAAATGACCGCGGATATGGAGACGCGGATGCAATTCGCTCTCCCGGCATTAGCAAACTGAAGCCCGAACAAGAAGAGTGTGTATTAAACATTTTGAATGGAGGTGATGTCGTGGCCCTACTCCCGACAGGTTTTGGTAAAAGTTTAATTTATCAAATATTGCCGATCGTCAGCGAGAAACTGGGGCGGCCAAAGGCCGGCAAGGCGATAGTTGCGATTGTGTCCCCTCTAACCCTATCCTTGGAGTTTTAGAGGGTGTATCTCGATCTCTTTTATCTGTCGAGCTCGAACTGGCACCCTTTTGACAGGTCAGTGTCTCCTTTCTTTTCCAGTTCTTAAATATTGCCATGTCATGCTGTAATCTTCCAATCAAGTTGCAGCATTTCCGACAGACTCGAGATGAACAGAGAGCTGTGTTTAACAGAACTAATCCTAACTTTCACAGTTGGCTGCAAATATTTTCCTGTTTCTCTCTACTGTCAAATATCAGTTTAGAGGCCCTGATGTGCCGTGGATGCGTAATTTACATCACATAATCTCAAAAGTCGTTGACAGCCATGTTCACTCCGGTATTTCGCACGATAACACACGTCATAACCAAACGTTATGTGATTGGCTTACGGGTAACCAATGATTTTATACTTCAGACGAGCGCAAGCGATAAAGAAAACACATTTCAATGATACCATGCCAGACTCTGTCTATGAAGCAAAGCGAAGTAGCAGAGTTTGGTATTACCAGGCTATGATTTCGAGGGACTGAACAGGAGAAATCAAAGAAAGCAGAGCCTCAGAGCCACACCCACCTATTACATCATCACCAAGGACCAATCTGAACAGGAGAAAACAAAGAAGGCGGAGCCTCAGAGCCACACCCAGCTATTACATCATCACCAAGGACCAATCTGAACAGGAGAAATCAAAGAAGGCGGAGCCTCAGAGCCACACCCACCTATTACATCATCACCAAGGACCAATCTGAACAGGAGAAAACAAAGAAGGCGGAGCCTCAGAGCCACACCCACCTATAACATCATCACCAAGGACCAATCGCAGTTTGAAGGCGTTTACCAGCTGGAGTAAACAGTTCACTTTAGAAAACTTCCAGTTGGCCTGATTTTGTTCAAAATGACATCATACCAGTTCATTCTGTGATTTCGCTTGAAGTATATTGGGGGCTTAAAGCATGTAACAAGCAGAAAATGACAGAGGATGAGTATAATGTTGGGTTTGATGACATGGGGGGAAAATCTGAGGCAGATTACTAAAATTGCATGCTCAAAGTACAAAACAGCACCAGCTAAAATTATTTGCTACACCTTTCTAAAGTGTTTGAAAATCAATGCTTTGTTGGTTTTTTCCATTTTTATCATGGTTAAGATGCGTAATAAAAATACCTGATTAGTATGTGACCTAAAAGGTGCAGCAGTGGGAGATTGCTGCTTACGTCTCTTCTAAGCAGTGTCTGGTTCCTACGGTCGGTGTGTTACTGAGCTGGACAGATGCCAGACAGGGTCAGATAAAGATATCACCAGTGGCGTGCAAAGACCTCCTCAGGGGACAACAAAAGAGAAGAGTTCCTGGTTTATTTATCCTTTATTTCCTTACTTTCCATGTATAAGTGTATTGTTATCTATTATACTATTTTATAATAATAATTATTATTATTATTAACAATTATCAGAGAGGCCACAATACATTTTGAGACAAAAGGGGCAGGGGCTTTTTTTTTTCAAATTTCATTTTATTTTTCCCTAAATTCTGTCTTGCTATTTAATGGTTAAATAAAATGTTAGTCATCAAAAACATGTCTAATTAATTTAAATCAAGAAACAAATAATTTAACAAAAAATTCTTTTAAGTTTTGGGGCCCTATGAAATCTATTTTATTTGTCCCTATTTAGTTTTTTTTAGGGTTAAATTACATTTTAATAATCAAAAATGTCTAATCAATTCATAAAACTTTAAGTTTAATAGTTAATTAAAATTTCTATAATGAAATGTTTTCTTTTTTCTGGATTTATAATTGAATACAAATTTATTATCAAAAATGGTGGTTATCAAATGAAAGCATAAAATATTTAATTAATCTTTTGAAATTTAATCAAAAGAAAATTGTATTTTTAGGCAAACGAAGCACTGCAAAATAGGTTACTGTTAAAGTTAAAACATGGAAGAAAAATGTGATATTTTTTAAAACATAAGTAATGCATTATTACTATTATTATTGCTACTACTTTTATTTAAAAATAATTATTACTTTGAGAAGTACATTGTCGTGTACAATAGTAATAATGTATTAGTCACAATTTATTCAAGTTTTCATTTTGGTAGGTTGAAGTTTTTTATGCCTGGATTCTGTCCACATTTTCATAGGGCCCTATTACAGAAAGAATATGTATGAGCAATGAGATCAAGTGTGTGTGTGAGCAGTAAAGCTATGCAGACTATCAAGATGAGGACTCAAGGGTTGCAATTTGAGAATGTAGTATTCTCCAGTCTGCTCTCTCTTTGATGCAGTCAGATGAAAGCATTTTAATTGCACATCTGTGAGCAGGAGTGAAATAGCAGACACAACAGACAGGATAATTCATTCCGGTCACACAGATTGGGATGCATATTAACAACAACAAAAAGAACTGTTCTCTCTGTAAACAAGTTTGTTTTTGGATATTTGCTTTTAGCAGGTGAATTAAGAAAATGTCTGAGAGAGAAAGAGAGAGGGAGAGAGAGAGAGAGAGAGAAAAGAGAGAGAGAGAGAGAGAGAGAGAGAGAGAGAGAGAGAGAGAGAGAGAGAGAGAGAGAGAGAGAGAGAGAGAGAGAGAGAGAGAGAGAGAGAGAGAGAGAGAGAGAGAGAGAGAGAAGAATTAAATTCATTAAATTTAGGAGTTTGTCTGTGTGTGTAAAAGCATTTATTTTATACAATTTTAGGAAAAATAACATTTGTGCAGTTGCAATTCTCTAAATGTGCTGTGTGTGATAGTATTTATGGTGTTCTGTTGTGCTCAGTCTCTGGGTGGTCATTTTCAAACAAAAATACTCTTTTGTCCCTGGCCTTTTGGATTAATAATCAAAATACATGGCTGCCATACATCATATGACATAAGAGAGAAATCAAATAAGCAGTGTGCATTTTGGGAGTGCCAATAAAAGTGTTGCCCTGACAGCTTTAAAATGCAGAATCTGAGCGGTGTCCAGACCAGCACGCCGGCAGCAAATGAAGCGGAAAAAATAATACACTAATTTGCATTATTATGGGACCCATGAGGCTGACAAGAGAAAATAGCCTTTGAGACACTAATGAGGAAAGATAAGGGCAGGTTAACACACGGGGTAATGAGATATAGCATGTGCCATCCCTTCTGATACCCAGACCTAACACTTATCATTCAAACTTCACCTTTTCACTGTAGTTGGGATCAATTCAACATGGAAGAAAAACAGGAAGAAAACAATGAAGAAAGAAGAAAGAGAAGGGGGGGAAGAGAATGATAACATTAAAAATGGAGAAAGAAGAAGATGATGAAGTACAAGCAGAGGGAAGGGAAGGAAGGAAGGAAGGAAAGGAAGGAAGGAAGGAAGGAAGGAAGGAAGGAAGGAAGGAAGAAAGAAGAAGAAAGGAAAGAAGAAGAAAGAAGAAGGAAAGAAAGAAGGAAGGAAGAAAGAAGAGAAAGAAAGAAAGAAAGAAAAGAAAGAAAGAAAGAAAGAAAGAAAGAAAGAAAAAGAAAGAAAGAAAGAAAGAAAGAAAGAGAAAGAAAGAAGAAAGAAGAGAAAAAATGGAACAAAGGAAAGAAAGTAGGGAGGAGAGGGAAAGAAAAAAAGAAGAACAAGGAAACAGAAAGAGAAGGAAAGGGACAAATGAAAGGAAGGAAATGAAAATGGAGAAAAGGAGAAAAGGATGATGAAGGAAGGATTGACAGAGGAACAGGAAGAGAAACATGAAGATAAAAAATAAATGAGGAAAGAAAGGAATAGGAAGAGGAGGAAGAAAGGAAGGACGGAAGTAAGGAAGGACAGAATGAAGGAAGAAAGGAAAGAAAAAAGGAAGGAAGGAAGAAAGGAAGCAATGAAGGAAGGAAGTCTCAAAGATGAAGCTAAGGAAATTAACAGGAAATGGCAAAAGCAAAGAAAGAGGGAGTTAACAGGAAGAAGAAGAGAAAACAAAACAAAAATAAGATGGCGATGGATGGAAGTAGAAGAGAAAAGGGATGGATGGATGGATGGAAACAGAAAGAGGAAAAAGCAAAGAGGATGGATAGATGGAAACAGGGAGAGGAAAAAGCAAAGAGGATGGATGGATGGATGGATGGATGGATGGATGGATGGATGGATGGATGGAAACAGGAAGAGGAAAAAGCAAGAGGATGGATGGATGGATGGATGGAAAAAGGAAGAGGAAAAAGCAGGATGGATGGATGGATGGATGGTAACAGGAAAGGAAAAAGCAAGAGGGTGGATGGAGGATGGATGGATGGATAAGGGATGGTGATGGATGGATGGATGGATGGATGGATGGATGGATGGATGGATGGTGGATGGAAACAGGAAGAGGAAAAAGCAAAGAGGATGGATGGATGGATGGATGGATGGATGGATGGATGAGGATGGATGGATGGAAAAGGAAGAGGAGAAAGCAGAGGATGGATGGATGGATGGTAACAGGAAGAGGAAAAAGCAAAGAGGATGGATGGATGGATGGATGATGGATGGATGGATGGATGGATGGATGGATCATGGATGGATGGATGGAAACAGGAAGAGGAAAAAGCAAAGAGGATGGATGGATGGATGGATGGATGGATGGATGGATGGATGGATGGATGGATGGATGGATGGAAAAGAGAAGAAGAGAGAAAAGGAAATATGGACGAGACAGAAGAGGAAATCATATCAACACTGTGTGGCACTAAAAGGCTTGAGTGAAAGAAAGTCGATGATCTCAACACTTGGACGAGATCACATCCAGGATACTGGCATTCCTCACTTTACTGAATGCCCAGAATGCAACAGCCCATACAGACATAAAAGACAGCCACACACAGATGGGTTTCTACTCTCTCTTCACCTCCGTAAACAGCTACTCAAGAGACCCAAGAGTTTCTGACACTGGGTTGATGTTCACATTATTCCACCAGAGATTACAGCATTTTACCATAAAATATATCAAGTGCAAACTGCCAACTTTGACCATTGTAAATGGGCAACTAATCAGAGTAACAAAGTAGCAAGATTTGTCTATGTGTAACAAAGTCCACCCGGTTGGAGTTTTCCAGACACTCAATCCTGTGACAGCTTGGCCTTTAGACAGGTGTTCAGTCACACAACCTGAGGACGAGGAGCAGGGCAACAATAGAGAACGTGGGAAATGGCGTTGTGTGTCGAGGGAGGATAAACGGCGTGTGATACGCGTCTTTGGGCCGGAGCCATGGTAATAACTTCACTGGTTTGGCATCATCTCACGCTCTTTCGGTCGAAGTGTTTGCCAACAGTGCCAGTAAAAGTGACTACACCAGCTGTCCAAACACGAGGAGGGGGTTCGACCGGAGACCCTGTGCATGTATTTCAAACTGATTGCAATGTCACTGTATTCTACCAGCATTGTCCTTGTGCTAAGAGCGCAGTTTAAAGGAACAGTTCACCCTGAAACGAAAAGGATTTTCATGCCAAATGATGCAAAAGCTCCATAAAAGTATCATAAAAATTATCCAAATGTGAAGGAAATACATTGTACACCGAATGGTTGAAAGATAAGGGGGTGCCGTGTATCAGGATGATAATGCAGTAATACACACAGCAGACTTGTGACAGAATTGGTTTGATGAACATGGAGGTGAAGTTGATCTTTCAAGTAATACACAGTCACCTGAGTATTATTGAGCGTCGATGGATGGATGGATGGATGGATGGATGGATGGATGGATGGATGGATGGATGGATGGATGGATGGATGGATGGATGGATGGATGGATGGATGGATGGATGGATGGATGGGAAATGAAGAGGATGGATGGATGGATGGATGGATGGATGGATGGATGGATGGATGGATGGATGGATGGATGATGGATGGATGGGTGGATGGGTGGATAATGGGTGGATGGGTGGATGATGAGTGGGTGGCTGGATGGATGGATGGATGGATGGATGGATGGTTTGGATGGGTGGATGGATGGATGGATGGGTGGATGGATGGATGGAGGGTGGATGGGTGGATGGATGATGAATGGATGGATGATGGATGGATGGTGGGTGGATGGATGATGGATGGATGGGTGGATGGGTGGATGGATGGATGGAGGGATGGATGGATGGATGGATGGATGGATGGATGGATGGATGGATGGATGGGAAATGAAGAGGATGGATGGATGGATGGATGGATGGATGGATGGATGGATGGATGGATGGATGGATGGATGGATGGATGGATGGATGGATGGATGGGTGGATGGATGATGGGTGGAACGATGGATCAATGGATGGATCAATGGATGGATCAATGGATGGATCAATGGATGGAACAGGAAGAGGTAAAAAGAGAAGACGACAAATCTCAATCTCAAAGTTGGAATAAAGGAAATGAACAGGAAGAGGAAAAGTGAAAAGGAAGGAGAGCTTTAGGGTTCGGCCACTGACACGCTTGCTACTATTAGTTTTTCACACATGCTTAATGAAAAAGAAATGAGGAAATTCTAGCTAGTTCTCATCCACATGTCTCCTCAAAAGCAGGGGCTAATGGGTTCACGGATATATTAATAATGGAATGATATATGCTAGTGTGATACAAGCTGTTAACCTGATATATATATATCCATGTAATGAGTTACTGTACAAATACTGATTAGGGTATTAAACAGAATAAATAAATCCTAACATAAATCTAACTCTAGATTAAACAGGTGAAAATGCAGATAAAGATGACCTTTTTTAGATTTAAAAGTTTTACACTAAACAACTTCATGTAAGAGCAAAATCAAATTTATCAATATACCAATTTATATATTAGTAATAAGCAATATTCACATTTATACATACCGAACAAAAACATTTAAATTCATGCAACCTGGTTTCTGTGAACAATTTCTGTGAAAAGTAATTTAAAATTGTTCCTTATAACCGATTCTCAGGTTTGCAGAAACAGACCGGAGCGCATTAAGAGTTCAGTTAAAGCGGTGTTGTGTAAGTTAATAACTAATGATCTTTGCAACGAAAGTGAATCAATCAAAACTAACTTCATATGGACAATAACTTTATTCTAGATCTGCTGTAAACCCAAAACAATCTGTTACTTTAATTTCCTATTATCACTGTAAATCTGCTTTGAAACAGTCTTTAAAAGCGCTGTATAAATAAAGGTGACCTAATCTAGTAATATTATTGTTTTCTACCGTATATTGGGACGGATTATATAACATGAAGAAGTCTTCTGCAAAAACTCACCAGAACAGGCATCATCAGGTCAGCTATGTACACAAACAGAGCTCCAAGTGCAAAACCCACAGCAACAGGGAGGAAGGCGAAGTCTCCATATTTCCCAGAATCCTCGGCCATCTCAATCGCAGGAGCCAGCAGGGACCAATAGGAGGCCGCCAGCATAACCTAATAACAGAAAAACACAACACGTCATTCTTTTACACCAAAACACAACAAATTACACTCTTACACACCAAAACACATATCACTCTTACACACCACAACACAACACATGTCACTCTTACACACCAAAACACAACACATTTCACTCTTACACACCAAAACACAACACATTTCACTCTTACACACCAAAACACAACAATTTCACTCTTACACATCAAAACACAACACCTTGCACTCTTACACACCAAAACACATGTCACTCTTACACACCAAAACACAACAATTTCACTCTTACACACCAAAACACAACACGTCACTCTTACACACCAAAACACAAATTTCCCTCTTAACCAACATCACTCTACACACCAAACGTCACTCTTACACACCAAAACACAATGTCACTCTTACACAAAACACAACACAACACAGTCACTCTTAACACAACCAAACACAACACACCACACAAAACACATTTCACTCTTACACACCAAAACACAACACATTCACTCTTACACACCAACACAACACATTCACTCTTACACACCAAAACACAGTCACTCTTACACACCAAAACACATGTCACTCTTACACACCAAAACACATTCACTCTTACACACCAAAACACATGTCACTCTTACACACCAAAACACATGTCACTCTTACACAACACAACACATGTCACTCTTACACACCAAAACACAACACATGTCACTCTTACACACCAAAACACATTTCACTCTTACACACACCAAACACATCACTCTTACACACCAAACACAACACATTTCACTCTTACACACCAAAACACATTTCACTCTTACACACCACAACACAACACATGTCACTCTTACACACCAAAACACACAACCACACACTTATTCACTCTTACACACCCAAAACACAACACATTTCACTCTTACACACCAAAAACCCACACAACCAAAACAACACTTTCACTCTTACACACCAAAACACGTCACTCTTACACACCAAAACACATGTCACTCTTACACACCAAAACACCATTTCACTCTTACACACCAAAACACAACACATTTCACTCTTACACACCAAAACACGTCACTCTTATACACCAAAACACATCACTCTTACACACCAAAACACATGTCACTCTTACACACCAAAACACATTTCACTCTTACACACCACAACATAACACGTCACTCTTACACACCAAAACACAACACATTTCACTCTTACACACCAAAACACATTTCACTCTTACACACCACAACACAACACATGTCACTCTTACACACCAAAACACAACACATTTCACTCTTACACACCAAAACACAACACATTTCACTCTTACACACCAAAACACGTCACTCTTACACACCAAAACACATGTCACTCTTACACAACCAAAACACATCACTCTTACACACACAAAAACACAACACATTTCACTCTTACACACCAAAACACGTCACTCTTACACACCAAAACACATCACTCTTACACACCAAAACACATTTCACTCTTACACACCACAGCACAACACATGTCACTCTTACACACCAAAACACAACACATTTCACTCTTACACACCAAAACACAACACGTCACTCTTACACACCAAAACACAACACATGTCACTCTTACACACCAAAACACATTTCACTCTTACACACCAAAACACGTCACTCTTACACATACCTGCCAACTTTTGCGTTTAGCTTTGCGTGAGATTTTTCTGGGGGGGCGGGGGGTGTAAGTAAATAAACCTTATAATAAAACCTCTCCAACCGGGAGGGGAGGGTGTGCGCATGCGCACAACGCAGTTTGGAACAGTCTTTCTCTCGCATGCACGCGGCATTTGACCGACCGGGTTGACACTTCAGCGTGAGAACTCGCCCGTGTGAGCGTGTGAAACCACTCAAATGCGTGTGTCTCACGGCCAAAGCGTGAGAGTTGGCAGGTATGCTTACACACCAAAACACATTTCACTCTTACACACCACAGCACAACACATTTCACTCTTACACACCAAAACACAACACGTCACTCTTACACACCAAAACACATGTCACTCTTACACACAACAAACACATGTCACTCTTACACACCAAAACACATGTCACTCTTACACACCCACAAACACATTTCACTCTTAACACACCAAAACACAACACATTTCACTCTTACACACCAAAAACACAACACATTTCACTCTTACACACCAAAACACAACATTTCACTCTTACACACCAAAACACATGTCACTCTTACACACCAAAACACATGTCACTCTTACACACCAAAACACATGTCACTCTTACACAACAAACACATGTCACCTACACACAAAACACAACACATGTCACTCTTACACACCAAAACACATTTCACTCTTACACACCACAACATAACACGTCACTCATTACACACCAAAACACAACACATTTCACTCTTACACACCAAAAACACATTTCACTCTTACACACCACAACACAACACATGTCACTCTTACACACCAAAACACAACACATTTCACTCTTACACACCAAAACACAACACATTTCACTCTTACACACCAAAACACAACACATTTCACTCTTACACACCAAAACACGTCACTCTTACACACCAAAACACATGTCACTCTTACACACCAAAACACATTTCACTCTTACACACCAAAACACAACACATTTCACTCTTACACACCAAAACACGTCACTCTTATACACCAAAACACATCACTCTTACACACCAAAACACATGTCACTCTTACACACCAAAACACATTTCACTCTTACACACACCACAACATAACACGTCACTCTTACACACCAAAACACAACACATTTCACTCTTACACACCAAAACACATTTCACTCTTACACACCACAACACAACACATGTCACTCTTACACACCAAAACACAACACATTTCACTCTTACACACCAAAACACAACACATTTCACTCTTACACACCAAAACACGTCACTCTTACACACCAAAACACATGTCACTCTTACACACCAAAACACATCACTCTTACAACACCAAAACACAACACATTTCACTCTTACACACCAAAACACGTCACTCTTACACACCAAAACACATCACTCTTACACACCAAAACACATTTCACTCTTACACACACCACAGCACAACACATGTCACTCTTACACACCAAAACACAACACATTTCACTCTTACACACCAAAACACAACACGTCACTCTTACACACCAAAACACAACACATTTCACTCTTACACACCAAAACACAACACGTCACTCTTACACACCAAAACACAACACATGTCACTCTTACACACCAAAACACATGTCACTCTTACACACCAAAACACGTCACTCTTACACATACCTGCCAACTTTTGCGTTTAGCTTTGCGTGAGATTTTTCTGGGGGGGCGGGGGGTGTAAGTAAATAAACCTTATAATAAAACCTCTCCAACCGGGAGGGAGGGTGTGCGCATGCGCACAACGCAGTTTGGAACAGTCTTTCTCTCGCATGCACGCGGCATTTGACCGACCGGGTTGACACTTCAGCGTGAGAACTCGCCCGTGTGAGCGTGTGAAACCACTCAAATGCGTGTGTCTCACGGCCAAAGCGTGAGAGTTGGCAGGTATGCTTACACACCAAAACACATTTCACTCTTACACACCACAGCACAACACATTTCACTCTTACACACCAAAACACAACACGTCACTCTTACACACCAAAACAAATGTCACTCTTACACACCAAAACACATGTCACTCTTACACACCAAAACACATGTCACTCTTACACACCAAAACACATTTCACTCTTACACACCACAGCACAACACATTTCACTCTTACACACCAAAACACAACACATTTCACTCTTACACACCAAAACACAACACATTTCACTCTTACACACCAAAACACATGTCACTCTTACACACCAAAACACATGTCACTCTTACACACCAAAACACATGTCACTCTTACACACCAAAACACATTTCACTCTTACACACCACAGCACAACACATTTCACTCTTACACACCAAAACACAACACATTTCACTCTTACACACCAAAACACAACACATTTCACTCTTACACACCAAAACACGTCACTCTTACACACCAAAACACATGTCACTCTTACACACCAAAACACATGTCACTCTAACACACCAAAACACATTTCACTCTTACACACCACAGCACAACACATTTCACTCTTACACACCACAGCACAACACATTTCACTCTTACACACCAAAACACAACACATTTCACTCTTACACACCACAACACAACACATTTCACTCTTACACACCAAAACACAACACATTTCACTCTTACACACCACAACACAACACATGTCATGCATCCATGTGCTTTATCACGGTAGCATACACTGGCAGAGGGAGGCGAGACGCGAGTGAGAGTATTTAAAAATGCTCCAACTACTTTAAAAGCCTACATCTGGGCACATTTTGGCTTTTTTATGAACAGCCTTGTAAGCCTGTGTGTGCTCATGTCACGCACACATAGAATATGCAGGAGGTAATCCACTAACTTGATAAACCAGCCGTGTTCACCTGAGCTGTGAATGCCTGCAGAGTCACTGCTTTAGAGTAAGACGAACTCCAATATCACCCGAATCCACAGCCAAACATGTTCAACACAGCCCTAATAATGCTCTCTGATTTAAGTATCCGCACCCGATGGTCAAATTACAATTATTCTGTGTTGTTACTCGTGATTATAAATGGATGATCGTCTTCAACAGCGGACTCTGCGACGGTTGATGCGCATCTCTAGGGTAACATTATACACTAATGAATGAACGCTGCTTTTAAATGAACATTTTTTTTAAACAAAATTGATTTGACAGAATTTCATTTTTTATTGGCATAAGTAAGACTTTAGTCCCATGAAACTTAAACTGGAATGTCAATGTTTCTGGACAGGTGAACACGCACACATCACTTTTGAAGTAAAATTAAGGATGCGGTGCATCGTAATGCATCACGATATCGAATTAAACTGAATCGGTGACATGATAATCGTAATCGAACCGAACCGTGAGACCAGTGTAGGTTCACACCCCTAATATAAAGCCACTGTATCATATTTGATTTGCAAATTTCCAGGGCCTTTAACATGATCAAAACTTTGCTGATAAACCTGTCGCACACAATCTATCTGTCGTCTGATTGATAGTTTAGACTTTTTAGTGTGTAAAAGGCCTTTGGGTGTAAATATATAAAAAAAAAAAACAATAATAATTTAAACGTATAACAGTAACGTTTACTTAGTTAATAATATTTCAAGATGAACATTTACTGGACTGAAGCAACTCGGTTTACTTGATTATCAAAACCACATTTTTTAGACAGATTATGTTCAAATGTGAGTCTCAAATAAGATCATGAGACTTTTGAGGAAGGTTTATTTGTTCATCATTGTATTGCATTGCATTCTATGTTTTAAAACTACAGAGCTTTGATCATAAACTATAAGCATTTAAATATCAACTTACTAAGACATTATTGGCAGATATTGATATTTATATGCATTTTATGCAATATCTGCTATATTTTGTTATAAAGATCACATTGATTTGCATTACAAGCATTAGGGCTGCACGATATTTAAGAAAAATGCGATATCCGATAACTCATTAAATATTGCAATATTCGATACGATAGCTAATGCTTAAAGTGTGTAAAATAAAATTATATTATTTTTAAAATATATTTAAAATTATATAACCTACATGTGTCTTTTTGTGACAAGAAAACATCCCTACTGTGTTTTACTGTAGCATAAGAATCAGAATTTATTACAAATATCAGCATCTGCAGAAAAGTGCACAATTTTGCTGTTTTTTTTCTCCACATTCTCACTATTTCATACAATATGAGCCATAAAAGGCTGATGCATCGAATATGATATAAAACATAAAACATGCATGCAAACGTTTTCATTTGAAGTTAAAATGAACGGTTCCATTTAAAAAATTGGTTATATTGGATTTTCTAGAGGGGATACTTTTTGTTCATTAATGTGTCTTAATATTGTCATAGTGATCCTCACGCTAATGCTAAGCTAAACAAGCCTTTGCTGATAATGGAGAAGAGCCGCTCAGTGATCAGAGAGCATTATAAAGCTTCAGTCTGACAGGGAAGTGCAAACTCTTCTTCAAAGAGACCGACTGAATATTAGATGAGAGGAAAAGACATGAGAAGGGGGGGGGGGCATTATCATCTGCTACAGAATATGAAGAAATTAATGTGTGAGTGTGTGAGATTTATTTTTGATATTTTTGATGAATCACTTCAGATGATCATTTCTGATTTGTAAATGTGACAGAACTGGATTATAGCACTCTGCTTATTACAATAGTATTTGGAAAAAGTATGCAAAAACAAACATTTCTGAAGTTATTAATATTTTTACTACTCGAATACTGCTTAGTTGGTGCAATATTATTTGATCTGCCTGTATTGACACCATTATATGAGAACTAAACTGAGCTGGACGATGACATATTATTGTTATTGATTATTATATATTATGAGAATATTATTAGTAACTAAATTAATAACTTTTACAACAGAAATTAACCATCTTGGTATTTTTTGGGCTATTTCCTTCTAGATCTGTTGTACAGCAGAAATACATCTTTGTTGCATTATTTTCCTGTTATCTCTGTAAATCTGTTTTGTAAAAAGTGCTTTATAAATAAAGGTGACTTGACTTCAAAAATGTTACTTGAATAAAAAAAAATATCATATTTATGCTCAAGCATGCATATGTTACTGAGACACAACGATATTGAATTATGTTTTAATTGTATGCTTTTATTTTGTGCTCTGACAATAAAGTCAGCTTAAAACACATTCGATACAGTATGCAAATATTCCGAACTCCAGTTTGCATAAGAAGACTTTTTAATTATTCATGCTTGAAAAGTGTGGTACAAAACCCTCCAGCTGAAAAGAGCAAGTTCAAAATCACGATTTTTTTCTATGCGGTCCAACACTTTTGGCCAAATCATGATCAAAGACTTGTTCATTCATCCTGTAGGGACTCCGTGATGATAGCAGGACCTGAAGGAAAACAGTGTCTTACTCAGAGAGGTGATATTTCACACACACACACACACACACACACACACACACACACACACACACACAACCACACACACACACACAAGCAGCACTGTGTCTTACTCAGAGGTGATATTTAATTTCACATACTCACACACTCACACTCACACACACACTCTCACACATTCTCACACACATTCTCACACACTCTTACACACACACTCTCACACACACACACACTCGCACACACTCTGACACACACACTCTCTCACAACACACACTCTCACACACACACACTCGCACACACTCTGACACACACACTCTCTCACACACACACACACACACACACACACACACTCACACATTCTCACACACTCTCACACACACACACTCTCACAAACACACACACACACACACACTCACACACATTCACACACACTCTCACACACACACACACTCTCACACGCACTCTCAAACGCACACTCTCACGCACACTCTCACGCACTCTCTCACGCACACTCTCTCGCACACTCTCTCGCACACTCTCTCTCACACTCTCTCTCACACACTCTCACACACTCTCACACTCTCTCACACTCTCTCACTCTCTCACACTCTCTCACACTCTCTCACTCTCTCACACACTCTCACACTCTCTCAC
>CM070830.1:2240706-2283206 GCA_036326025.1 Chrosomus eos | reverse complement strand
AACTCACTCACTCACACCCCAGTGTGCAATTGATGTTGAAAAGACATCAAATTGATGTCAAAATCAACGTCAAGGAACAGGTCAAATATGCAAATCAAACTGACGTCAAAACCAATCCTTGACATTGATTTGATGTAAACTGAATGTCAAACTTATTGACCTGCATATACATAAACCAATTTCAGTGTGGGTATTAACTTTCTCTTTTCATCTAATTACCACTGGAAGACATTTTCTTTTCAAACTGAACTTAAAATGATATACAATATCTTGATCAAGTCTTGACCAACTTTTGACGTCAAATTGATATCATGGTGCCCGCTGGGACACCATTGTAACAATGTAAAACAAAGCAAAAGCAAACACACCTCGACACTTTTTCCTACACTGTGCTCTGATTGGTCGGCTCAAAACTCAAGACTACAATGGAGGCGTTTCAGGAGTTCAGAAACACTGACACTGATATAGAGAATAACTTTGTGCTTTGAAACTTTGCAGAGATTTTTCACTCTCAAACAACAACATTACACACTGAAGAAAGATGAACATTGAAAAAAGCATATTAGGTCCACTTTAAAACATGATGAATAATTAAGAATGCCTTCCACCAGATAAAAAAAATAAGGTATCTGGAAGTTAGTTGCGCTTCCTTGCTTTTCAAACATTATAAACGTTTTAAGAAAGACGTGAGGATTTGAGGAGAAGTGTGGCATTACAAATACATGGCATTTAAAAAAAATCCTGAAGGATTAAAAAGTAATTACGAAAAGTGACAGGTAATTCTTATTTGTAATGAAACTTCTTGTTCATAACAAACGCGACGGTGAAGCTCTGTACTACAATTAACATTTGAAAAAAAAAGACTAAAATGATTTGGATTATCATTAATGGTTCATTAAACTATCATCACAGTTGTGAAAAACAAAACATTAATAACTGCATAAACCCTTTAGCACAACAGGATTAATCTGACATAAGATAATCTGATTAGTGTTCAAATTACATATTACACACTTACTTAATGTACCAAACCATAAATGTCTTACTGCATATTTTATTTGTACATATTTGCTGTACTTGTTTGTACAATTTGGGCAAATTATTCTCGAAGCTTCTCAGTAATAAAAATGCAAAGTTTTATTGTTGTAAAATTCTTCAGTTATGAAACTAATTTAATTCAGTGTCATTATTAAGCTTAATTTAGTGAAATGTTTATTCGATTTAGTTCAAAACAGTGTCAATGTTGTAAAGTTCATAAATAATAATAATAAATATGATCAACATTAACAAATTAAAAAACATAAAACACATTACTTTTGTAATAATATACTGTCGATAAAAAAATAATGGTATAAGAAAATTTAATCGAGTTGTGATTTTCAGTTTTATTTGGATTAATCGCACAGCACTAGAATACTACATTACTAGACTATTAAGACCAATATTAATAATAGTCTAGGACAAGATAAAATAAAAAGAAAAAAGATCTTATCAAAATACCTCCATAAAAACAACAAGCTATAATGGAAAGCTATCGGTCTCTGGAAATTACACCTGTATTTCCATAGCAGCCAAAGCAGCACTTTACGATTATTGTTGTTATTATTATGTCTTGTGGAAAATCTCAATTTCCTGCTCCATTTGACATCCGTTTTGTTCCCTTTGAGGGCAAAGCAGTTATTAACATCATGGGTGAAACACGCAGGTTAATCGAGGACTTCTATAAATGATAATCTATTCTCCGTCACTATAATGACCCAACTGATCTGCGCATTTCAGGTCGATTAAACTCTGAGGTTCTGACACCTCCAAAAGGTGTGCTATTTATTTTCTTTTTGGAAGGGGGTAATTATTTAATTTTCTTGTGCACCTCTTTCCCCCCCGAGGAAATGCTTTGAATAAGAACAAGACGGCATAATAACGTTGAGTGTCTAGACGTTTTCCCGCACAAAGACGAGCATACCTGTTCAGTTAATGGCTCATTACAGGCTGTGATTGCACAGGGGCTCAGAGGCCTATTGATTGACTGACGAAACACAACTAGAAGACACACAGGCAATCTCAGGAACCGGGCGATGATGCACGGCTGTCCTTCAGAGATAAAGGTGAACCTTGTGCTTTCAGTTGAAGGGCATTTCAATTGAGAAATCAAAAAAAAAAAAGTTGATCTTTTGACATATTACACTGTAAAAAAAGTTAACTCATTATTTTGAGTTATCTTTTTGCATGGGTTTTTTTTAGTTTAACTAACTTATTTCGATAAGTTGAGGACAAGAAAACTTAAAATTTCTTGTTGTCTGGACAATCAAGTTAAAAAAATAAGTTGAAATAACTAAATTGCTAAAATATTTTTTACAGTGTAGAAGTCATCGTACTTTAAAAATATCCTGCAAGTTTCGTTAGTCCAAAAATAGCTTTTAATGAAACCAAGCTGCCAAAACAGCTCGTTTCGGATTTTTCCTCAGTATGATGTCATAGTGCAACCTCTGTGGCCCCGCCCACCGATTTGCGCATAATGTCTAGAAGTAAATACAAGAAATGGGATTACTCCAGTAACAAAACGATAGAGACAAGTTGTTTTTTCCACAACTTGGCATTTCAAAACATCTTGTAATCTTCAGACTTTGCATTCCCTTCCTTGTGATCCTAACATTAAAGGGTAACTAAACCCTAAAACAACTTTTTTTAGATAATGATCTGTAAGACTGGGGCTTTATTAATGCTGTTCATTGATTCGAGTACATTTTTTGACATATGGGTATAAAGTGTTTTAATTCTACAATATATGGTGTAAAAAGTGCTGCCCTCTTCAGGTTATAATTCCAGTTAGACACATTTATGAAGCACTAAAATTATTACCTGGAAATAAATAGACTAAAACTGAAATAAAAAGTAAAAAAATAAATTTTGGGGGGAAATTACATGAACTATGAAATTCAAATAAAATGGAAACTGAAAAATAAAAAATAAATGCCAATTAAAAATATTAATAAACATTAATAAAAACTATAATGCCATTAAATCATTCTTTTCAAAAAGAAATCATTCTTTTTTTTCAAGGTAAAAAAAGGTCACAAAATGCAGTGAACCACAACTTATCCTTATCTGTAAAACAAAGTAGTTTTAAAACAAAGTAGTAGACTTCTTTTCTTTATTCACATCAGTGTATTTTTCTATTTGTGTTAAACTCACAGCCACTACTAAAAGCACTTTTAGTTGATTGTTGTAGTGCGGTAAAATTACGAAGCCTAATTATCTTTCTGCAGCTGAAGGAAAACGTATTCCTCTTGAAAACCCCATTTCTATGTTGTAAAATGGAGGGAAAACTCATTAATTACCCAGCCCTCAGGTGGAGATTCTTTCTCTCATCTTAATGCACCGTCAATCAAATGTGCTGTTTTCTGCAGTCACATATGCACACACACTAACATCTCACACACACACACACACACACACAGTTGAGCTGCTCACCCAATGTGTGTGTGTGTGTCTCTGTTATTTTCAGATATTTTTTAATCTTGGACCTCTGTGTTGCCAGCAGAAATATTTCAGCACTGCACTAGCGTCCACACATCAATATTGAGGCACATTGTGACTTTGAGCAACATTACACATTACCAAACATAAGAACCCTAATATATATTTACATATATCTAATTTACACAAAGACTATTACATTAGATTATATTCAGCTTCACAGTCATTGTGCAGAGTACAATGCAAAGCCAATACAGAATATAATACAAAGTTACATTTACAGCAGAGACAATCAACTAGAGCGACCTGTTTTTTCTACAAAAGACAATTATAATTCAAATTGCATCTGCCAGTTTTGCACTGTACACACTATATAAGCATGTAATCTAATAATCCTTTACAATTTGTGTGACATCAACCATTTAAAAATCACCAAAGAAAATTTAATTGGAAGGGATGCAGGTTAAGCTGAAAAAAAAATTATAATAAATATAGCCGCAAGCAGCAATTAACGGGGTACAAGCGCTTTAAGGCCTTTAAGCCACTGCGTCAAAAGCTATTGTTTAATTTAGCAAACCTGTAACGCCTAGATCATGTAAATTGAGCCATTTACAGCCAAAACAGGCAATTTACTAAGGAAATATATGTTTTAAAGCTTTTTATAAGTTATCGAGGTTGAGCCAAAAACATTTTTTTAAACAAAGATTTTAAAATAATCTTGAATATTTAACGAATGATTCGATTGACAGTGGCGGTTCTAGAGGCAAAGTTGCTCAGAATGAGGAGATCTATCATACGGTATGAATGTCTTGGTCATGGGCGAAAAATCACGTGACATACAATCCTTTATACCTAAAAAGAGTGAAGGCGTACCCCTGTGGCCGATTTCTTTTGAATTTCCTTGAGTCAAACAGGCCTTCAAGTAAGTTTTGTTACGATCGGCCTCCCGTAACCTTGTCTGACAGTCGCTTGAAATTCATTGGCCAACGGCAACCGGGTTATTCGAGATACACAAATGTCCTCGTAGACAATCATGGCACTTTGGACAAAGACACTGCATGCCAATTTTCAAGTCAATCGGACAAAGACTAACTGTTTCATAGCTATAGCCATTTTCGTGTTTTGTTTTTCTTTCATTGTATAGCACAACCAAGCAGTCCTTCCGAAAAAATGCGGAGATTTTTTGTGACTGTTGCGGGCAAAAATCCTTGATTATGCAGCACGTTTTCTTGCAAAAAAGAACTTGCAAAAACTGCGGTTTGATGAAAGAGAGAAAGTGATTCCCCTGTTCCCTGTTCTCACTAGGCTACTACCTTACTGTAAAGAGTCATTTCTTATTACTTCCTATGATAAGCAAGCACACTACATCACAGAAAGTGCTGGAATATTTCAGTTCATCTTGTTTTATTTCAGATCTTAATAAACACATCAAACTTACAAAACATTGATGAGTCAAACAAGTTCTGGATGGGGGGGGGGGCGCGTGCGTATTATTGCGTAGGTTACTCTAGCAAACACACGCAAGGTCTCTCGCGCTCGCCTTCTCTCTGTCGTGCGTGTGTGTGATTAATGCGTACTCTGACATACACACGCAAGGTCTCTCGCTCTCTCTCTCGCTCTGTCGTGCGCGTATTAAACGAAAACTATAATATATAAATATATATATATATATATATATATATTAACGAGGAAACACGGGACAAAACATAATTTTTTCATAATAAGTCGGGACACTAAAATTAGAGTTGAAATACGGGACTGTCCCGGGAAAAACTGGACGTCTGGTCACCCTACCACAGACCAAGCCGAGTTTATCTCATTCCGTTCAAGAGGGATAGGCGTTTTACTAAAAGTGGCCAAACCCACATTGAACATGTCCCATAGCAGACGTCAATCAAAATTTTGACCTTTTTAGATAATTATTGACAATCAGACTTCTGCACTGGTTTGGTTCCAATCGGGCGAAAATCCTCGGACTAGTTCGCATTTTTTTCACGAAAAATCCAACAATCCAAAATCCAAAAATTACGCCACAAGGGTGATCGTGACATGTATTTTGTTTGTCTTGAGCCAAGGATTGCATCATTATAAGACATTGAGCCTGTGACGATCGGTTTAGGAGTTTTGACCCATTCCAAACTTTTGTTCACTGTAGCGCCACCATCAGGCCGATGATGTGTACTACCATCCCTCAAAGTTTCAACTCTCTACGACTCTCTACGTCTGCCCGATCACTTTTAGGGGGTCATGATAAAATCATTGATTGGTTTTCAGCGCTACGTGCCTCTTATAGACATTTAGTAATTACAGCAATTAAACTGAATGAATAATAAAATGTATGAATTGAAATAAGCACTGAAATCAGATTTAAGATCCAAATTGGCCATTAACGTTTTTATTATCAATTTAACCGTAATTGAATTCTTTCTTCTCCTCTCAGTCTGAGCTCTAACACACACACACACACACACACACACACACACACACACACAGTATTTATCCAACGCTTCAAGCCATCCCATCCCAGGCTCTTCTATGTACTCATCGGTCCAGTATTGATTTGTAATCGGGCTCAATGACGGGGATGGAGAGCATTAGACCGCATTTAAATTCTATATCCTGTATAATTAAATCTCTCCGCCTTCTCTCAGAGGTGCTCATTATGCAGCTGATGATTACAACATGGGAGGCGCATTTCAAGTTACAACTATACTTTTATTATTACAAAGTGAACACCAAATACAGACCTACACAATACTGAATCTGTCTGGGGGGAATAAAAACAGGAAGTCTGCTATATAAAACAACACACCACACACACACACACACACACACACACATCCAAACACGAAAACATTCTAATATGCTGATTTGCTGCTTAAGAAACATTTCTGGTTATTATCAATGTTGAATTGTCATATATTTGTGATTCTTTGAATAGAAAGTTCAAAAGAACAGCATTTATTTGAAATCAAAATCTTTGTAACATTATAAATGTATTTGCAGTCACTTTTGATCAATTTAAGACCTAATAATATTACTTTCTTTAAAAAATATCTTATTTAAACATACGAGTAGCATATTTTTTGTGCATGTTTTCATTATTTCATAATATTTTTCCAGATATATAAACAACATTGGTTGTTATTTGAAGCTGCTTTGAAACAATCTATATTGTATAAAGCGCTATAAATAAAGGTAACTTGACCTAAACCGGCAAAACAACACACTCTGCAAAATATTGTCCAATTATCTTATTAATTAACACAATCATAGAAAATATTAAGATATCATTTTTTTGTCAATATCACACACCCTGATGAGGTAATAATGAGGATGCAAATAGACACATTATTTCTAAACATCAGGAGGAAAAAGCGGACATAAAACAGGCCAGGGAAAATTTTATACCGACTCTTTTGTCGGTGTTGTGTGTTGTGGCATAGCAGTAGGTTCAGGTTCAAGTCTGGACTGCTTTACATCACTCACGCTCCCTAATTACTTTGTCACTCTTCACTTTCTGTCTAACAAAAAGGTGAAAGCACTGACACACACACACACACACACCGACTGCTACTTCCAGAAATTAGAGCCATTAATCTTCAGTAGAAAACAAAGACTAGACCGAACAAATGCTTCCTCTAAACACATTAATTTCTGGTGTCGACTATTGTTGAAAACATCTCCCACCCCTATGGTTATAATTGACCAAACAAATCAGACTAACAGCCCCTCAGCGTTTCCTAAAGTCCCTAAGAGCCTGTCCAGATGCCTTCACCCTCCCATATCTTCACCATAGACAAGAGAGAGAATGACCTCAGGAGTATTTGCTTTTGTTATTGTCATGATGCCAGATGCTGTGGTGTATCTAACAGGAACACAGTCGCTCGAGGCAAAGCAAGAACACAAAACTAAAGGACTATATGGACAACAGCAGAGATGATGATCAAAAGTTTCGCACGGCTGGACGGAATGATGTGATGCGATAGAACAATGGATGGATGGATGGAAGGAAGGATGTGATGCGATAGAAACAATGGATGGATGGAAGGATAGATGTGATAGAACAATGGATGGATGGATGGATGGATGATGCGAGTGATGCGATAGAACAATGGATGGATGGATGGATGGATGCGAGTGATGCGATAGAACAATGGATGGATGGAAGGATAGATGTGATAGAACAATGGATGGATGGATGGATGGATGATGCGAGTGATGCGATAGAACAATGGATGGATGGATGGATGGATGGATGGATGGATGGATGGATGATGCGAGTGATGCGATAGAACAATGGATGGATGGATGGATGGATGGATGTGATGCGATAGACGTGGATGGATGCGAGTGATGCGATAGAACAATGGATGGATGGATGGATGGATGGATGTGATGCGATAGAATATTCAATGGATGGATGCGAGTGATGCGATAGAACAATGGATGGATGGATGGATGGATGATGCGAGTGATGCGATAGAACAATGGATGGATGGATGGATGGATGGATGTGATGCGATAGAATATTCAATGGATGGATGCGAGTGATGCGATAGAACAATGGATGGATGGATGGATGGATGGATGTGATGCGATAGAATATTCAATGGATGGATGCGAGTGATGCGATAGAACAATGGATGGATGGATGGATGGATGGATGGATGCAAGTGATGCGATAGAACAATTGATGGATGGATGGATGGATGGATGGATGGATGGATGGATGGATGGATGGATGGATGGATGGATGGATGGATGATGGATGGATGGATGGATGGATGGATGGATGCGATAGAACAATGGATGGATGGATGGGAAATGAAGGGATGGATGGATGGGAAATTAAGGGATGGATGGATGGATGGATGGATGGATGGATGGATGGATGGATGGATGGATGGATGGATGGATGGATGGATGGATGGATGGATGGATGGGGATGGATGGATGGATGGATGGATGATGGATGGATGGATGGTGATAGAACAATGGATGGATGGGAAATGAAGGGATGGATGGATGGATGGGAAATTAAGGGATGGATGGATGGATGGATGGATGGATGGATGGATGGATGGATGGATGGATGGATGGATGGATGGATGGATGGGAAATGAAGGGATGGATGGATGCGAGTGATGCGATAGAACAATGGATGGATGGGAAATGAGGATGGATGGATGGATGGATGGATGGATGGATGGATGGATGGATGGATGGATGGATGGATGGATGATGAGAAATTAAGGGATGGATGGATGGAATGGATGGATGGATAGATGGGAAATGAGGGATGGATGGATGGATGGATGGATGGATGGATGGATGGATGGATGGATGGATGGATGGATGCGATAGAACAATGGATGGATGGATGATGGAAATGAAGGGATGGATGGATGGGAAATTAATGGATGGATGGATGGATGGATGGATGGATGGATGGATGGATGGATGGATGCGATAGAAACAATGGATGGATGGATGGGAAATGAAGGGATGGATGGATGGGAAATTAAGGGATGGATGGATGGGAAATTAAGGGATGGATGGATGGATGGATGGATGGATGGATGGATGGATGCGATAGAACATGGATGGATGGATGGGAAATGAAGGGATGGATGGATGGGAAATTAAGGGTGATGGATGGATGGATGGATGGATGGATGGATGGATGGATGGATGGATGGATTGGATGGATGGATGGATGGATGGATGGATGGAATGGATGGATGGAGATGGATGGGATAGAACAATGGATGGATGGGAAATGAAGGGATGGATGGATGGATGGGAAATTAAGGGATGGATGGATGGATGGATGGATGGATGGATGGATGGATGGATGGATGGATGGATGGATGGATGGGAAATGAAGGGATGGATGGATGCGAGTGATGCGATAGAACAATGGATGGATGGATGGGAAATGAAGGGATGGATGGATGGATGCGAGTGATGCGATAGAATAATGGATGGATGGGAAATGAAGGGATGGATGGATGGATGGATGGATGGATGGATGGATGGATGGATGGATGGATGGATGGATGGATGGATGGATGGATGGATGATGAGAAATTAAGGGATGGATGGATGGATGGATGGATGGATGGATGGATGGATGGATGGATGGGAAATGAAGGGATGGATGGATGGATGGATGGATGGATGGATGGATGGATGGATGCGATAGAACAATGGATGGATGGATGGGAAATGAAGGGATGGATGGATGGGAAATTAAGGGATGGATGGATGGATGGATGGATGGATGGATGGATGGATGGATGGATGGATGGATGGATGGATGGATGGATGGGATAGAACAATGGATGGATGGGAAATGAAGGGATGGATGGATGGATGGGAAATTAAGGGATGGATGGATGGATGGATGGATGGATGGATGGATGGATGGATGGATGGGAAATGAAGGGATGGATGGATGCGAGTGATGCGATAGAACAATGGATGGATGGATGGGAAATGAAGGGATGGATGGATGGATGCGAGTGATGCGATAGAATAATGGATGGATGGGAAATGAAGGGATGGATGGATGGATGGATGGATGGATGGATGGATGGATGATGAGAAATTAAGGGATGGTGGATGGATGGATGGATGGATGGATGGATGATGGATGGATGGATGGATAGATAGATGGGAAATGAAGGGATGGATGGATGGATGGATGGATGGATGGATGGATGGATGGATGGATGGATGGATGGATGGATGGATGGATGGATGGATGGATGGATGGATGGATTGATTTATGAAAGTCTCTTACGCTCATCCAAGGCTTCATTTATTTGACAGTATTTTGCTGCTTAATATTTTTGTGGAAACCGTGATAAAATTTTCTGGATTATTTGATGAACAGAAAGTTCTATGAACAACAGATAAACGAGAAATAAAATAGAAATCTTTCTCTATTATAAAAGGTCTTTACTGTCACATTTTGATCAATTTAATGATCAAAGTAATACTTTCCTACAATAATTTATTATCCAGTATTTTAGTGCGATTTAAAAGACAAACAGTCATCAAGTACAATCATATTTAAAGGTTGAAACAATCTCAATCTCTGCAACAGATTTAATAAGAGAAAAACAGAGACTGCATTTGAGACTGCAAGATTAAGCATCATTAAAGTTCTCATTATATGACTCAAATATCTTGAACATGCATGCAGAAAATAAACATTTATTCACTTTATTAGTTTACTGGATTTTAAATTACAATCTACAAACCATGCATATTTAATGTCAAGGAAATTATATTTTTCATTTCCAATGCAAGGTCATTTTCCACGGCCCTTCAGGCGAGCACAAAGGATGAATTGTGAAATAAGAGTTCTGCAAACCTGATGTTGCATTAGATATTCAGGATAATCAAAACCAGACAGTGTAATTAACTCTGGGTCACAGATAAATAACATCTATTCTGTTCTCAGCCTCACTGACAGTTTTCCTGAGCAGTAGAGAAGAAAACATGCCCCTGCCTGCCCTTACCAACCAATGTCAAATATCGGTTTTATTGTGAACAGAAAAAGAGATGTGTGATGGTGACACCAAAAGAATTTATGGCAAAAGGTGAAGGAATGACGGACACAAAGCAATGAATGAAAGTAAAAAAAATAAGGTTTGCGGGTCTCTTACCCCTGCCGCAAATCCCAGACTGCCATCCAAGATCCGCTTCTGAGAGGAGGAAGAAAAAAGATACATTGTTAAAAAAAAAATAAGTTTAAATTTTACAGTAAAGAGACAGCAGCTGTAGTCGCCACAACTTTACCGTTAAAAAAATTCTAAAAAAAAAAATTCTTAAAACAAGGTGGTGATGAGATACACATGATGAACTGAATGAATTTCATCAGAAACAGCTTTTTCACAAGCTGAGATAAATAATATATATTTCACTTCCAAAAACTACATTTAACAGTAGTTTACTGTAAAATAAAATTACATGAAATGTCCCGTTTGATCGATTACAGTTTTCACTGTATTCGGTTTCACAGTTTTCACCTTCACTGCAAGGTAACTTCTTTTATAGTAGCTGTTTAAAAAAAAACAAAAATTTAAAGTTTAATTTTACAGTAACGAAACAGAAGCTGTAGTCGCAACAACTTTACTGTAAAAAAATTGTTAAAATGTTTTTTCTTAAAACAAGGTGGTGATGAAACACATGACGAATGAAGTTCATCAGAAACAGCTTTTTCACAAGCTGCGGTAAATAATATATATTTCACTTCCAAAAACTACATTTAACAGTAGTTTACTGTAAAATAAAATTAGATGAAATATCCCGTTTGATCTATTACAGTTTTCACTGTAAGTAGCAAGGTTGCCTAACTTTTTTTTATAGTAGCTGTTTGAAAAAAAAAAGGGAAGTTTAATTTTACAGTAAAGAAACAGCAGCTGTAGTCGCAACAACTTTACCGTAAAAAAAAATGGAAAAAATAATTCTTAAAACAAGGTGGTGATGAGATACACATGATGAATGAAGTTCATCAGGAACAGCTTTTTCACAAGCTGAGGTAAATAATATATATTTCACTTCCAAAAACTACATTAAACAGTAGTTTACTGTAAAATAAAATTACATGAAATGTCCCGTTTGATCTATTACAGTTTTCACTAAGGTAACTTTTTTATAGTAGCATTTGTACAGTCTTTTACTGTTAAAATTAGAATATTTCTTTTAAACTAAACTCAAATCACCACATTAGCACAGTTTGTTTCAATGATTTGGCTCACACTAAAAATAAAAATGGTGTCATTATTTATTTTTCACTATAGCCCTTTAAAATATACGATATAAAGCAGCTTCACAGTAATAAACAGGAAAACCATTGATGAAAACTTCATCAACTAAGAGTGTAAGTATTATATAATACTATAATTACTATATAATAATTATATTAATATTTTGAATTATCTTTTATTTTCATTTTTAGTTTTCATGTTTAATTTGTATTAATTTCGTTTTGTGCTTCAGTTATTTGTGTTTTTTTTATATATTGCCATTTAGGTTTAATTTATTGTAATTTCAGTTTTAGTTTTACTTATTTCCAGTTAATAATTTTAGTGCTTTAATTTGAACTTAATTTAGTTTATTGCCAAGGCAACATTTCTCATTTTAACATTTCAACTGATATTTATATTTTAATTAATTTCCACTTAATTTCAATTAATATAAATAGTCTTAGTTAACAACAATAACACTGATTTTGATTTACTCACCCTATAGACTCATAAACAAATGTAAGTCTTTTTTAAAAATTGAACTGAATAATCCTTACAAATTTTGATTGAATAACTGAACAATCCTTAATCAGTTATTCAAATTAAAATACATAAGGATTATTCAATTCAATTAGACGGAATTTTACTAATAATTCAATTGCGTAAATCTAAATAAGTATACTACAAATACATTTACATATTGTACTTTTGTACTTTAGATCTACTACATTTATATACTTAAAATCTGCTTAATTGGAACAATTAATTTTGTACTTAATGCACTTTAGTTAT
The DNA here is from genome assembly GCA_036326025.1 of Chrosomus eos. Classification (NCBI taxonomy): domain Eukaryota; kingdom Metazoa; phylum Chordata; class Actinopteri; order Cypriniformes; family Leuciscidae; genus Chrosomus; species Chrosomus eos. Next base: position 2,270,175 of record CM070830.1, on the reverse strand, counting down.
CTGGAAATAGTCCTGAAGTCCAACTAAATATACTGAAGTATATTTGATTGTGCTAAAGTGGAACTATTGCAAGTACAGTATACTTCAGGTACACGTTAAATGTCTAGCATATAAAGATTGATATTGTACAGAGATACTATTAGTGATTATTATTGATGATTATTATTATTATTTATATTAAGAAATGTGCATTGTGCAATATAAAAGTACTCCAAATAAAATGTAATATTTGCATCAGTAAGTCTCTTAAGTGATGTGCCAGTAAAAATGTTAATGGGTTTGTACTATACTTAGTATGAAATATGTGGTGTTGTTTTTTTTTTCACTAAGGTGCATAAAAGTGATCAGTACATTATTAAAAATACCTTCTTCTGTGTTCCACGAAAGAAAGAAAGCCATTGCCCAGACAGAAACATAGTGTCACATCATCAGATGTGGGCCGGATCTGGGCCGACACTATGTTTCTGTCTGGGTAATGGCTTTCTTTCTTTCGTGGAACACAGAAGAAGGTATTTTGAATAATGTACTGATCACTTTTATGCACCTTAGTGAAAAAAACACATATATTTCATATCTGGGCCGACACTATGTTTCTGTCTGGGTCAGAATCAGATTGAGAACGCCATGAGCATATGATGACAGAAATGTCAGTTTTGAAATGAAAGCTTGTTTCTGTATGGCTCAATATTGCATTACAGCAGTGGTCTGAAGAGACCCAGCTCACATTAAATAGGCTACCTTGCATATAAAGACTGAAATTATACAAAGATACTATTAGTGATTATTATTAATTAAAACACATTTTAGGCTTAATATTAAGAAGTACTCCAAATAAAGTTTAATTATAATATTTACATCAGTAAGTCTCAGGTTATATGCCAGTAAAAATGTTAATGGCTTTGTACTAGGGCTGCACAATATATCGAAATTATCGAAATATCGGAAATGTAAATATCGCAAAATGCATATGGCAAAAGCTTGCAATAACTGGAGTCATGAACAAAAGACAAAGAGAAAATCACTCACTGCTTTTGGTTGAATAACTTTTGTAGCTTTAATAACTTTTGTAGCTTTAATAAAAATCAGTATATATATTTCATTCATACAGTAAAAAACTAAGCAGTGTTTTATTTAGGGATGCACCGAATGTTCGGCAACCGAAATTATTCGGCCGAAAATAGCAAAAAAAGCACTTTCGGTGTTCGGCCGAACAAGTAAAAAGGCCGAATAAATTTGACCGAACAATGACGTTTTTGATGACGCGATCAAATAGTAACCAGCGTAGAGTGAGAGGGACGCGCTTTATAAATGCAGCCAACATGCCCCTTTGAGGAGAAGACAAAAGAGAAGCTCATCTGATGCGTCTGTGGCAGACGTTGTTACTTGCAGCACTAAAGCGTCTTTTAACCCTCTACAAACGCGCCGCCGCGTTTTGCTGGATTTTTTTCACATAGCAGCAAAATAGACTTAAATACTCCGTCATTTATGGTCACTTAAATGCAGACTTAAGAAATATGAAAAAATAAACTGTTAAATGACTACTTGTGTCCACTTACAATCGAAACAAAACTGTGCTTTTGTAAAATAAAGAAAATAAACAGGGTGTGCTTTCTGCCTCTGTCTCCGTTAACTTTTTTTTCTGGAGCACGTCTCTAAAAAAACTCAGCCAATACAATACTAGTCACACAGGCAAAGGCATATCTTTATTTAATTGTCTACTTTTAAACGATCTAATTCAAAACGAAAACAAATATTCTCTGTTTATGTTATCTGTATGAAAAGAGAGAGATGAAAAGAGTCGTTCTCATGGCAACTCCTTATCTGCTAATCGCCACGGAGAGCGCGCGCTATATTGAAACCCAAGTGATCCAGGCAATCCCTGCAAACCTGTCAACTCCCACGATAAAGTTTATGTATACCGCAAAAGTAGGCTTTGTCTAGGACAGTTATTCATTTGTTGTGGGTTCATCCACATTTTTTTGCACTTTTCAATGCACTTTTTTAGTTATATTCTTTCAGCAGTCATTTATAGGCCTAACATAGGCTATTCAAGAAGGGGGGGGCTTCAAAGATGGCCAAATAAAAATATAGTTTTTATTTTACTAATTTATTTATTTTAAGTTATATTGTGCTTTGTTTAAATAATATCTGCTGGAATGTTAAAAAAAAAAATTCAGTGTTAAACAAATTGTATTTTTGCAATTTGATGTTTTTCTCAAGACAAAATAGTAAAAAAAGCATATTTTTACTATTTAATTAAATGCAATGGTGAAAAAATTGCCAAAATAAATGGAAAAAATGTGAAATACCGCATTCGGTATTCGGTATTCGGCCTTCGGCCAAGCGTTTCATTATTATTCGGCTTCGGCTTCGGCCAAGAATTTTCATTTCGGTGCATCCCTAGTTTTATTTTTACATTTGATTATTCAGTTTCTGTTGCTAAATAACTCCGTAAGTTTACGTAGTTTACACTGATGTTAAAACAACACTTCTAATGCTACAGTAAAACCTGTAGTAGAGATGTTTTCTTGTCACAAATAGAATGTGAAACACGTTTGTAGGTTATATAATTTTAAAAATAATTAAGTTTATTTCACACACTTTAAGCATTATCGCATGAGTTATCGCATACCGCATTTTTCTTCAATATTGTGCAGCCCTAGTTTGTACTATACTTAGTATGAAATAAATGTGTTTTTGTTTTTTCACTAAGGTGCATAAAAGTGATCAGTACATTATTCAAAATACCTTCTTCTGTGTTCCACGAAAGAAAGAAAGCCATTACCCAGACAGAAACATAGTGTCGGCCCAGATCCGGGCCACATCTGGTACATGTGGATACATATGGGCCGGATCTGGGCCGACACTATGTTTCTGTCTGGGTCAGAATCAGATTGAAAACGACATATGATGGCAGAAATGTCATTTTTGAAATGAAAGCTTGTTTCGTTGGAGACCCAGCTCACCTGTCTGCCGGAGAACACGAAGACCAGAGCGGCTCCCGCTGCCGTGAGGGCCCAGGTGAACAGGGTCCCCAGCAGGGCCTGAACCACAGGACTGAAGCCTGGAAGCATGACGCCTGTGCAAACGACAAGCAGACAGGAGACGCAGATGCAGTTTATACATCACAGAGCTGGGTGTGAACCAAATCCTGTTTATCCAGGATTCCTATAGGCACCGGAGATTAAAACCAGCCCTAACTCCAACTATTTGCATAGAATTAACGTTCACTTAATGACAAGCTCATTGAGACAATTGTGTGGTTAAAATTACAATAAATATGGATGGTAGCACTTTAATTTAGTGTCCTTGTTATGCCTGTTACATGTTACTAACTAAAAATTATGCAAACCTATAGTAGGCTACCCTATAGTAAGTACATAGTACTCAGTACTTAAATGTAGAATTACACTGTAACACGGACATCTTAAAATAAAGTGTAAGCAATATATAATATATCTAGCCTAGTGTCAGATGTGTAAACAGACTATATCAGAGTGAGTACAGCTGTCATTATGCTCAAATCAACACCAAAGCATCAAAACAAACTGATATTTTTTGATAACTGTTAAAACAACTATTAAATAATCTAGTGATATGATAAAGTGAATGCAGTGCCGAATAAAGTTTATCTGTTACAGACCATCGTGAACTTCTGTTGCATTTAAACATTCCGAAAACAGAAAATAAACGCAGCTTTAGCCGATTTTTGGTGCGTTTTCATTCATTCTTTGACATTTTTACCTCAGAAAAGACTTGTTATTGAATAGTAGGCTACTTACTGTTGACAGGCACCAAGTGAGCCGCTTCACTTCCTGCTTCCTGTACACGTGTCTGTGTTACGGCATAAGCCCCGCCCCCCTCGAGCTCCTATTGGGTAAGTCTATGGGTAATTCTCTATATATGACTCTGGGTTATTCACACGCTACGGAGTTTAAAAGTGTACACGTCAACTGGTCATCAGATGAAGTTTGCATAGGCAGAGACAGCTGTTCATTTATTTGTGAAATGCCATTATGTGTCTTTTTTGTGCAAAATGTACTTGACTCTTTGTTGGAAATGTTGATGAAATTTTAAAATTACTATGGAAAGATGTTCTACTGTATTATTGTAATCTTCAAAGATAAACAAGCCCGCACTTATTTTATTTTTTATTTTTGATGGCTAAATTTCACATTCATAAATGCACATTTTCAGGGAAAAAAAACATGTTTTGTTGCATTTAAAAATTAAGTGAAGCATTATATTGAGTCAATATTGCCCTTTAAGAAACAAAAAGCTATTAGAATATTACAAGCATGTCTTTAAAGTGTTCCTATAATACTGTTTATATCTTTCCCTAGCATTTGAAATGTATTGTATTTTAATTGTTTGTTTTGATATTTCTTCAATAAAAAAAATAAAGAAAAATAAGTTTGCATAGGTTAATAATTTGTACAGGTGTAAACTTGTGGATTTAAAAAGAAATCTTCATTGCTGTACCTTCATGCAAGATTGTTATGGAAGAATTTGGAAAATTATATTGGGAGAAAATGGTGTGTTAGGCTTTTGTAAAAATGAATAAAAAAGCACTGAAACCATAATATAATAAATAACTTTTTTATATATGCTTTATTTGAACATTCAGTTTACAATGTGAAACAACAAAATTAGAACACAACAATAAGAATAACAAAAATATAAAGAAAAGTAAAAGAAAACACTTCACAAACACCATAAAAAACTGAACTAAACAGTGAAATAAGCGAAAATGGGGGGAAAAGGACAGAGGGCATCACTTACTGCATGTAGTCTATATACAGAAAAGTGAATTAAATTAACTATTAAAAATTAGTGCATGATATGATATTTTCATGTTGCTTTATATTTGAGCTTGAACCCCTTTCAAATAATTTTCCAATCCCTTCAATGTTAAAATTATAAAATGTTTTTATTTGTATTGCAGCATAATCAATCTCTTATCGCCAGTCCTTTTTTTGTCATGTGTGTGCTTTAATTATTAGTTCCTTTATATTTGCTCTTATTACTCTCCTTTTATCTTTCATCTCTGTTCTGGTTTATTTGATCCAATTTTCTTTCCTGATAACGATTGGCTTTCTTAGAAAAGCACTGGTTGTGTATCATGCACTGCTTTCACATCACATTTCTTTTTTTCTTTTCTTTTATGGTGAGCAGATTTTTGTTTCTTTCATGACAATGTGATTGATTTACCATATGAATCTCTCATGTTGATGTTTAAAAAGGTCTGTGAAATAGGGTTTGACGTTTTTTGAAATATTACAATGACAGAGCATGAACTGTGTTTTTTTATTGAGACAAAATACGTTGGATACATTTTACTGGATTCCTCTAATAGTGGAAATTGATGTGGATTTTCAGCAGCGCATAAACAAATTTGTCAAACTCAAGGTAAAATGCAAGATGGCAAATAAAGCATCACTTTACAGGTGATTCACTACGGCAAAGTGCATTTGAGTGTTTGCAATTCAGAGCCACGATAAACCATAAGAAATCAGATCAAAGAAGAGAGATGAAAGATAAAAGAGGAGTAATTTCAGAATCACTGAAATAATGGAGATAATTAAAGAACACATCACGACTTTAAAATACTGCTTTTATTTGTAAGTAATGATCATTCACTTAAAGGGATAGTTCACCCAAAAATGGAAATTATCCCATAATTTACTCCCTCAAGCCATGTTTATATGATCTTCTTCTTTCAGCCAAACACAATCCGAGTTATATCCCTATAAAAAATATCCCTTGCTCTTCCAAGCTTTATACTTTAGGCCTTTATTAACCCCTGGAGGCGTATGGATTACGGTTATAATGGATGTATGTGCTTTTTTGGGATTCAAAATCTCAGATTCACTCCCATTATAAAGCTTGGACATTTTTTAATATAACTCTGATTGTGTTCGGCTGAAAGAAGAAAGTCATATACACATAGGTTGGCTTGAGTGGTTAAATTATACAATCATTTTCATTTTTGGTGTAATGCTAAGCTCACATTGAGTATATAATCACTATAAATCTCTGCCATTTTTATGTTATAATACAGTATATGCATAAGAGACTCATTAAGTTCGGAGTGAGTGCAACACTTATATCCTAAACTATGCTTTAATTTAATAACTGTTAAAACAATCTATCAAGTGAAATTAAAAAGCAAATGCAGTGTTATTTAATAAGACTATGCTGTATTTAAATACCTAATTTGTATTCGTTTTTCACAAATACATTTCATTCAATCTTTTCTTACTACATTTTACAAAATGCTGGTTTGTTTCAATCCGTCTTATATGGACAAATCCAACCGTTGGTTTACATTTTTTAATTAAATTTCAAACTCAATGGTTGGGTTTGTACATATTTGACCCAAACATGAGTTGAAACAGCCTGAAAACAGCATACACTGTTTTACTAATTAAAAAACACACATACAACAAAAGCAAGACAAAGGAATAAAGATAAGAAACCAGGAACATGCATTAAACGCTTTTGAATGAAAGGTTTCAGAATCACTTTACAATTACAGCATGGTATTTGTGAAACCGGTATGTTCCTAGTTAAGAGATACAAGAAAACTCAAGCCCAGAACAGTGAAACCAAACGCTAGATTTATTGGAGAGGACTGGATACCTGTCTTCAGCAACACAAAGTCACTTGAGCCCCGTAAACCTCGACATATGAGCACGCCAATGGAAAGTTAAAAAAATATAGGAATGATTCATGGAATCGGGAGTCGAAAACAATTTGCATATTGCATAATCTCTACTAAACCAGTGCTTGTGGTCAGTGAGGTGAGTATATATGCGCTTATGATCATTACCTCTCTCCCTGTTTTCCCGCATTTCTTGGGAAGTTCACTGGCATTCCAACAATGCGTGTCAGAAGAGGAACAGGACTAAGGTGATCGCTCATTACTCTTTTATCTGCAAGCGCTTCCACCCACTGAGGCCTTGTGCGCGTGATAGATGATTCACTGACCAACAAACAAAGACAATCAGCCAGAAATATAAACAGTGAAGGGGGGAAACGCAGCATATTCAAACAAGCAGATCCATCACTCATCCGATGGGGACGTATTTGTAAAGTGGGTGGCCCAGAGGAGAAGTTGGGGGTTGATGGGCTCGGATTGACCCCCCACTGAACTGCGAGGAAAGGGAGGAAACATAGGGGTGGAGAGAAGGAGGAAAACGAGAGGGAGTGAACGAGGGAGTGTGAAAGATAGAGGCTGGATGGACCTTCTGACAAGAGTGTTTAGTTATGAAAACAAAAGTATTGTAACAGATGGCACCCTGGAAACCTCATAACAGCGGATTGGAACGAGCCGGCGCAGCTTATCGACGGATGACTTAGACACACACACACACACACACACTTTGGGATATATAAGATCTCCACAGGAGGGTCTGACACCAAGTTTGGAGATATTTCAACAAATATCCTACCAGGTGAAATCTAATTTCTTAGAAGATCAGTTGTTGAGATGGGAAAGTAAGCCTTCAAGGACAAGGTGGAGATCAAGAACTAATCCTGTATTATACGTTTGAACTACAAGGACTACAAGACTAGTAATGGAAACGGCAGTGCCTTTGGGAATGTTTTCCGACAACGTGTCGGTTCTCGGTGCCGCGATAAACAACGTCTACATCCAGGAGGACTTCGATGCGTTCACCGTCGCCATGGCCGTGATGTACCTGGCCGTTTGCATTGTGGGATTGGCCGGGAACTCGCTGGTTATAATCACCATCCTAAAGCTGGACAAAATGTCTTCGGCGACCACCGTCTACATTTTCAACTTGGCTTTGGCTGATGGACTTTTCATGGTAGGACTCCCGTTTATCGCTATACAAAACTTCCAAGACAAGTGGATCTTCGGAGACGCCGTTTGCAAGCTGGTTATGGTTCTAGACGGCATTAATCAATTCACAAGCGTGTTCTGCCTGACGGTAATGAGTGTTGACCGATACATGGCGCTGGTAGACCCGATGCGATTCGCGCGTTGGCGGACGCCACGACGTGCGAAGATCATCGCCGCATTAATGTGGTTTATCTCTCTATTTCCCGTGCTCCCAATGGCTATTAACTTTTCTGTTAACTACGGCTTGTGCACCTTTGACCCTCATGTCGCATCCGACACCTGGTGGTTGACCTTTCTTAGCTACATGTTTGTATTGGGCTTTGCTTTGCCCTTCACCGTGATGATTGTGTTCTACACGGCACTGTTAGTGACTCTGAGAAACGCCAGAACGCAAACGTCTTCGTCGCTGGAGAGTCACAGGCTGGAGAAACAGGTTACTAAGATGGTGGTGGCGGTTGTTTTGGTGTTTGGCGTTTGCTGGCTGCCGTTCTACGTCTTCAACTTTTGCTCTCTGCACCAAACGGATCTGGCGCGGGATTTCACTCGTGGCTTTGAGTTTGTGGTTCTGCTGTCGTATTCGTGGAGCTGCGCCAATCCAATCCTGTACGCATGTCTGTCGGAAACTTTCCGAAAGCATTTCCACGCCCTCCTCTGTCCTCATAAGAGCTCGCCGACGCACTGCGACCGAGACACCGAAGGCTACGTCTTGCGCGACACCAACGCGCAAGGCGTGTTAGCTTAGTGTTTTAAAGTAAAAATCCAGCTTTTAATGTTGTTTATATGTGTTTTTTTGAATATGCTTTAAGACAAACCATGTATAAATTCATAAGTCGGCAGCATTGCTGAGTATTTTCTCCTTAAAACTGCCAAAGACAGTCTCAAAAACACGGTTTGAAATCGCTAGTGTTTCTGACGTCACAAACTACCTTGAAACCAATCACGTCAACCTGTCATTAACAGCGAACTATAGCAGGGGAGTCTCCAGAGATGCCAGGATATTTTTTTTCTGTTGATATGAAAAATCTGGATTTAGCAAGAAAGCGTGTGTATATGTATTACGATGTTATGATGAACTATATGCCTTTGGTTCTGTTTTGTTCAAAGCGTTTCTGATGACTGTTAAGGCAGACTGAGGTGGCAAACGGGAGCATAGTTTGTGTAACAAAGCTTTCCTGCAGAACTGAGAACTGATAAGAATGTAAAATGTGTACCTTTAAATGCAATGTAATCGCTTTAAAAAAGCGTTTTCCAAATGCATAAATGTAAATGTAAAGCAGCACATTATTAGCTGCATGTCTGATAACATAGTCAAGCAAAAGGCTAATCATATTAATTATTAAATACATATTAAATACTATTGTGCAGAGTTTACCTCAGTAAGTTGGCCGAGTGGGAATCTCTGGGTGGAGGCGGGGCTAATTAGCATATTCATGAATCCGCGTGCATATTAAATTAAGGAAGGGTGCAGAGTTGCATTCCAGCTATTTTAATGATTTTATTATTTTTTTCACAGGAAAAAACTTTAAATATGTAATGTTGGTGATCGAAGATTAATTATACGGATAAAATAATCGACTACAGGGGGACTTTAAATATGTTGCAATACATTCCAAAATAAATCCAACATGTTTACTTTGTAAATAGACAATCCTTAATTGCTTTCTAAGCCACATTTTTGTAGTGCAATTCAAAGTATGAGCCTGTGAGATTGCCTTTGCTTCTGTGCGATTAAGAGAAAGACGCATGATAAATGAAGCACAAAAGCAAAGTTGACGCGGTTGGTTTCCATGCAAAGGAAGGGCCGTGTTGTAAAGATGATTATGCAATTTCTGCCCTCCTGTACAAGTGCTGTCGAAGTGATGATGAGCGGTTTTCTGGATGATGTCATGGTTGTCATGGCATCCAGCTTGGACCAAATATTTGAGGATTTTTGTGCGACTGTTGCTAAATGACACATGAATAAGGAATGTGTTTGTGAATTTGTTTGAAAGCAGTTGATATATTGATGCTAATAGCCAACACTGCCATGGTTTAAGTGACCATATTGCTAAAATAAATTTAATTATTAATAACACATGGCCATACATAGGCTATACATACATACACAGGGTAATGCTTTTATTATTTTTATATATGTTTTGTTACCATTTTTAGAAATATTTGTTAAAAAATGTTTTTTGTTTGACCAAGAAACCAAAAGCAATTTTTCTTTTTTTTCTTACTTTTTAATAATATATTCTGAATGTATTGTAATATATTATGAATATAATAAATCAGTAATTTACCCTTGTTTTAACATGTTATGCTTATGCTTTTACTTTATTGCATGTATAGAATATTTGCATTTAATCATCCAGAACATGTTTCTTTTTATATTCCTGTCTACATATGTAAATTATCATTGTTCATAAACATTAAAATGTGCAGCCGTGTCATTATCTTTGTTCGTGTAAGGATCCTGCATTATTTAAACATTATTTCATCTCTGAAGTTTTCAGATTAAACATTAAAGGGAAACAAACGTACATTCAATTCGAGCCGTTTTAGCTTTAAAATGTATAACCGCTTGAATTTTGCAGAGAAAAATGAATCCTTCATATACAAGTTTGACTGAGGTTGGTATTAATATTAATATCTTGACAGAGTTGACGGCTTTGGACTGAGAAATACGTTGAGAAAACACTTCTTTGGCTCACATCTGTTATAAACGTGTTGTTTTTGCAGCAGTTTTATTGGCAGCCAAGGTGCAATGCAAACCTATAACATATCTTTCCTTATTCTCTGGCTAATCTGTAAGCATAAGACTGCAATTTGCAATGACATATGCAATAAAGCTCATGAACTAAATCCTAAAAAAAGTTATTTTTTAGAAAACATCCTCATTTCTTATTTCTTTATTTTGATTTTGTGTTCAAATATGATCACAAAATATATAACCATAATTTAACTACAAAAATCAAAAGAAAATAATAAGAAATTATGATTTATTTTGTAAAATAAAATATATTTTTAGGATTTATTACATTGTCATAATTTCATGACCTTTATTAAGGTCCTAAATATATGTTATTTTTATATAAAACATAATTTGTATGATGTTAAATATGATCACAAAATGTAACTACAAATATTTAACCAGAAAATAATAAAAAGTAAGAAGAAGAAATTAAGGTTTAAGTAAAATAAAGCTTATTTTAGGAGCTTGTTTCATTCAAATATGATCACAACATCTATAACCGCAATTTAACTACAAAACCTAAATAAATAAATAATAAGAAATTATGATTTATTTAGGAAAAATAAAGTCTATTTTTTGGATTTATTGTATTGTCTGATTTCCATGAGAGTAAAGCTCATGTAATAAATTTAAAAAAATACATATTTTACATAAAAGATCTTTATTTCTTTCAATGTTGTGGTTAAATATGATCACAAAATGTTAACAAAAATATTTAACCACAAAATAATAAAAATAATTAGAAAAATAAATTTATTTTTATATAAATAAAGTCTATTTTAGGACCTTTTTAAATAATTTATTGCATTGTCACGTTTACAACAGTTAAAACCCCTAAAAACGATGTACCTTTGTACTTTACATAAAACAATTTCTTATTTCTTTCTTATAATTGGACATATTGACAGGTTTCATGAGTTCCATGAGCATCACTCTAAACAATGCTGGGTTGTTTTAACTCAAAGTTGGGTCAAATATGGACAAACCCAAATGTTGCACACATGCACAAAATCCTCACACTCATTCTTGTCCATCATCATGTGAAAAAACTCAACTAAAAAGCATGAGACAGACTTATGGAGACAGTATGTTTAGATTAGAACACTTAAAATGCTTCATTCCCATGTACAAATGTAGGAAAATATTATCCATCACTCCATGATGAATATGTTTTCCTAACGATTGTCAAAAATGTATACCTCTGACATAAAACAGATGGAATCTAAGCTTATCAAATCTTCCCAAAATAGGATTTAGATACAAAATTAGAAGGTTAGGAATTGCTCTCATGCACATTATGTACCAAAACAATTTTAAATAACATCTCTCCGGAGGTTTTGAGATCTCATCCCTCATTACTCCGATAAGCATCTGTTCTGTCACACGTGTATAAATGGAAAATTACTTATTTTTATTATGAAATAACGAAATTAGAATCAGCACATCATTGAGCAAAAATATTCTAAACAAATTAAAAATATAATATATAACATTAATAAATCAAAAAATATAACTATTATATAAAACGTAGCAAATCTTGGCTGAGGAAACTTATGTACACTCAATTTTAAACGCATATTGCCATGAAAAAAGTTTATAATTTAATTCACATTCCTGGTTTTCTGAGTTGTTCTTGTCCAGAAACCTTTTGCTTTAACTCTGCAATAGTTGACAGTGCAACATACTCTATTTAACACTACATTTGACCATTTTTAAACAGCAAAACTGTCCGCTAGTTCATAGTTTTATATCCCTGATGACCCAGCTTTGGCTTTGTGCCGTAGAAAACAGCCTTTATCAGTAGTTATCACTGTGCCTATAAACTGACAGAAGCTTTTAATTGGACCCTTGGGCGTCACATGTCCGGTCTAGGCCTATAATGCATAGGTTTGAAACATATAAGACACATAATGAAGAGGTTAGCTCAATGCAAGACAGTGAGGCTGTTGGGGCTTTAAGGGCAATTCATTTAAAGTGTTAGCTCACTCAAAAATGCGTCGGGTCAAAGGTCATGTGTCGTGTCAAAGGTCATGCGGCAACCGGAACTATAGACTCGCCTACGGCCGTTACCGGAAGCCGGTGATTAGTTATAAATATGGATATTTTTCTTTCAAAAACACATGCTTCACTTCAGAAGGCCTTTATTAACCCCTGGAGGCGTATATGGATCGTGCTTTTTTGGGTTTCAAAATCTCAGGTACAAAAAGCTCCATAAAACTGGGAAAAGCCAGGATTTTTTTTTAATAAAACTCTGTATTCGTCTGAAAGGAGAAACTCATAAACACATGGCTTGAGGGCGAGTAAATTATGGGATAATTTTCACTTTTGGATCCCTTTAAAATTTTATTACATTCAAAATGTACCTTTTAGGCTACTGTAAAAAGCAATACAGTATATCTACTCAATAAAATTGTGGCAACAGATTACAAGCAATATAGAGTGCCGAAGTTATGGCGTCACTTTGTAGGACAACTCGGAAGTTAGCGGCGCATGGGTTCGCTCGATCGAAAAGCTATGCATTTTCCTCATAGACTTTTGGAAAATCGCACAAAATAAGTTCAACAAAGAGTTGTGACCCTTACACGTTTGGCCTATTTTAAGATAATCTTTACAAGTTAATCCAAAGTTTATACATTTTGAAGCCTAAATAAAGCCGTCAGATATAAAATGCTAACACAATAAAGTTTAAAAAACTACAAGTAGGTTATAACTGGTGTGTTTTATGTCATAGATCAAAACGTGAAAATATTAAGAGGCTTTGTTACTATCCACAGACCTTATTTCAGGCGATTTAGCAGAAACCCATTCAAAAAACCCATAGACTTTAGGGCGAGGGAACCGGACGTGCTAAAATGCTAACTCACTTCCGCCTTTTGGCCTACAAAGGGACGTCATAACTTCGGCACTCTATTGTTAGAAATTAGAATCGAGTAAGAATTAATCAAATTAATTGATTAAATATTTCCATCGTTAAAGATGAATTAAGAACTCTTTCTTTTTTATTGCCAGCATTGAAGACGCCTGATGATAATAAGCAGAATCACAGAAAGAAAGAGAAACACAAGAACTACAACTGACTTCAGCCACAGAAAATACATTAAATCTCTCTCGTTAACTGACTAAATTTCTGTCATTCGTCTACAGTTCTTTTTGAGAATGAATAGAGGTTTAGATGTTGATTTTATGGAAAATATTTGGTCGCCATTATGGTGATCGGTGTTTCCTTTAGTCTGGTGGTTTGACTCTTTGATTTAAATGTCACTTTGTGGGTTTTTTGACAGTGTATAACAAGTATTTATCTGTTTAAAAACAGAAGCATTTAAAATAAGAACAGATGTAATGAAATGTTACATGAATTATCACTCACTGGAGTTAGTGTCCAAAGTCATTATATTTTTGATGATTCAAACAGTTCCAAGTGCTCACAATAAGTAGTAAAATACCAAAAATATTCATAGAATTGTGTATACTAAATGAGGCAAGGGTGTCGAGTTACATTCAAGATATTTTAAAGGGGTCATTTAATGGTACATGCACTTTTACAAGTTGATTGTACTGAAATGTGTGTTGGCAGTGCCTGTACACAACCATCATATAATGATAAAAGTCCATCCAGTGATTTTGTTTTAATCTCCTTATATGTTTTCCCCTGCCTCAAATCGAGCCTTTTGACCGTGTGACGTCACAAGCTCGCACGCCCCTCCCACGATTGTTGATTGACAGCAGCGTTTCAACACAGACCCGCCCTCGCTCGTGAGTGAGATGTCAATCATAGTCCGTCATTGTTGATACACTGGAGCAGAATGGCGTCTAAGCGATTGTGGTGTTCTGTTCTTGGGTGTAATAACGAACACATCAGTCATTTTGATGTTCCTAAATCTGAACCGGGAATATTTGCGCGAATTATTTCTCACCAGTCAAACAAGGTCAGTATGAAGCTGGTTTTGGTAAGAAGCTGCTCCTGAAAAAAGGATAGGTAAACTATTCGTGTTCCTGCTGCACATCCAGAAGAACTAAAGTGAGTGTAACATTTTATTAACCTTTATGTTAATATTTAATTTTTGCAAATCGCTTGCACGGTTCACGATGAATGCGGCTAATGTTTACACTCAGGGAACATTACGGCATGTTTTCTTGCCTCTACAAACACACATTTTGGAAAGAAAAGTCTAAATATAAATGGAATCAGTACATAAAAATGCATAATATTAAAGATGAACGAGAAACGGTGAATACCACTGTATGTACACGGAGATATATCATACATTATAGGACAGTTTCTGACTGCTAAAATGAGCTTCTCGTTCAACTTGCCTCGGTCAGACTCAGCACTGAAGAGTGACGCGCTCCACTGACTTCACTCCTATTTGGTTGTCGCTCCCGAAAGTCGCTCTTCATTTGCATAAAGTTAAACAGATCTCAACTTTGTCGCGTCGCCAGACACGCCCCATCCAGTCGCCAACGGTCGCGATCGCGTGTGTCGCCGGAAGTCGCCCGCTCACCATTGAAAACGAATGGTATTGTGTCGCTTGGTCGCGTGTAGTGTGAACGCAGCTTTATGGTTATTGGGTTACGGTGCGGATCCACTTGTCCGTGCGGCACTTCAGTCACGCCGCACTCCACTTTATTCCTATGGGTGACGTCACGCGACTTTAACGCGCCCGTAAAGCATCCCGGGAAGGAGGCGCTTCATTTGGAAAAATGCTGCGCGTCAAAAAGCTGGCCGATGCCCAGCTTTATGCAAATGAATCCGCCAAAACGCGACGCGTCTATCCAATAGAAGTAGTCTCTCGAGGGGCCTTTGTTCTAGACTGGCCGCTGGGTCAAAACCACGCCCATAGCGGTAAACTTGAGGAACGCCCATCAACGTACAAATGTGGGGAGGCGTCGCGACACCACGCGACTGTCGTGTCCGACAAGTGGATCTGTACGCTTATTGTGTTACAAACGGTGTACGCACAGAACAGAGGGGCGGGGTGAGCAAAGCTCATTATCATTTAAAGGCACATGCACTTAAACGGCGTGCTGACAGCAGAGCTGTTTTTGATCAGGTAAAATAAGTGTTTTCTTACAATACTAATGAGAATTTTTAACTAAATATTACAAACTTTTAATTTAGACCCTAAAGAATCATATTGACAAAAATGGCATTTTATGACCCCTTTAAGGCATAAAAAACATTTAAATATGTAATTTTGGTGATCAAAGATGAGTTTTAAGGGATAAAAATGATTGACTACAGGGGGACTTTAAATAATAAATGTTCAGCTAAATTAGGAACCTTTCTGAATCCTATATGGAGATTCCCGTGTTCTGTTTAACACAGTTAGATCACGGTTATTTTTGTCCAGGCCAAAAGCACACGTGTTGAAATGGGAGCCCTAATAATAAATGAGTCTTTCACTCTTCTCGACTGCGACCTGTTGGTGTTCTCATGCTGACTTCACAAATTAACCATGGCCTTGTGGACTCGTCTTAAAAAAACATGTTTTACACTCTCGACAAGGTTTATTCAATTTGTGGAGAATTTTGAGGTGAACATTTCCACCATGCAATATTTCCACACAAAACATTGGTGGAAATGGCATTTTAAACATTTGCTGGAATAAAATGACACTCTCCTTTGGAAATTAGAGCATTTTATTATTCTAAATACAAACGAATTCAGTAATTTGCTCACAAAATAATTTGACAAAATTGATGTACAATAAAAATATGATGCACAAAAAGTGATATTTTTCACACATTTCATCTCATAATCTGTTTCAAGCATGATCTTCACTGACACTGTTGAACACTTATGCCAAAAAATTATGTATTTTTGTGGTCTTAAATAAAAGTTGACATTTGTGGTCTTAAATAAAAGTTTACATATTGACATTTTTTATGATTATATTGATTTTTAGGGTAATATTTATGGTGTTGGCGCTATAGCTTAAAATAATCAAATATGTAAAAAATAACATAAAGTATAAAAAATTATTTAAAAAGTGCCCAATAATAATGAAAACAAAAATGTTTTGCTTTCTCATAACTATGCATACTCATCTCTTTTTTTACTTTTTTTACATCATTTTTTTTACCACACACCATCCTGACAAGTTTTTCCACATTTCTATTAGGCCTACTTTTGTCAGGAGAAAGTTTTTTCGGCTAATGTATATATTTTTCAGAGCTGTATAACAAGTTTAGAAAACAGATGGCTCTCTATGTCAACCACTCATCAAAAATAATGGATGTTTTTTATTTTTCCATACATGTTTCAGTTAAATCATTTATCATTTTGATTTATTTAACCCTTTTTGTCAAGATGCGTCTGTTTATTTTCATTGCCGCAGTTTACCTTTCATCAAGGCTTTTCATGACTTATCAGCCATTGACCTTTAACCCCATATATTCAGATTAACTACGTGCTGTCCAAGGCGAAGGCTCATGGTGTGTTCACTTCTCCTCTTTTAGGATTGAGCATTTCAGTTCTGTTAAAGCAGAAGATAACCAATCTCAGGAATTTCTGTTAAAAAATAATGAAACAATTCATTATGTGTCATGCAATTTATCTATAGGCCCACATATAGCCTACATGCCTGCAATTTTCATTTTTTTTTTTTTGTCTGAGGTTAACTTAAGCTGTGTGTGTGTGTGTGTGTGTGTGTGTGTGTGTGTGTGTGTGTGTGTGTGTGTGTGTGTGTGTGTGTGTGGTGTGTGTGTGTGTGTGTGTGTGTGTGTGTGTGTGTGTGTGTGTGTGTGTGTGTGTGTGTGTGTGTGTGTGTGTGTGTGTGTGTGGGTGGGTGTGGGTGTGTGGGTGCGTGCGTGCGTGCGTGCGTGCGTGCGTGCGTGCGTGCGTGCGTGTGTGTGTGTGCCACTGTTTGATTAGGCTATATGTTTAACCCCTTCTGCTAGCCTTTTTGTCACATGACAAAGATGGCAGATTTCAGGTTGCACACTTCCACAGGATCCTACAATAGAAGAATATGACTTGAAAAGTAAACCTTAGCTCCCTTTATTTTATTTTTTTTATTTTTTTCTGTAATGCACTTGTGGACCTGATCCTACTATCATATTGTAGCCTAATGATACATTGTTGTTACCATATTGTCTGTACATGACATACTGTTCAATAAAAAATAAATTAAAAAAAAACATCCACAGGGTCCTATAATCCAGCCGAGGAACTGCCATTAAGGTGAAAGAAGCTTTCTGCAAGTTGTAGAGTTTTTTATAGTGTCAGTTTTAAATCTTGGTTTCAAGAAATGGTGCAAGTTTTAAGTTCACAACAATTTAACATCAAATTATTTTATCTCAAAGAATTGATGTAACATTTGATTTCTCACGATATGACTAATTTAAAGTCTCTGAATTAATTCCCTCATGCATTTCAATCTAATCTAATTTTAAACAATCTTTTTGTGGGGATTCATAAATTATTATTTTGACCCCTGACATATTCCCGTATCCTTATCAAGACCACACAGCAAAAACAACTGAATATAGCCTTTCACGTCGTTTAGATTAATGTATCTGCGCAGGATATATCAAGGAAGCGCGCGCTCGACGGATCAGTAGCTCCATCTGCACTCACACTCGTGCTCGCGCTCCAGCAACACACACACGCGCGCGAGGACCTGACTCACATCGTTCCGCTCAGACTGAAAATACCAAAGGAATTCGATTGTTGCCTCTCGAAATTTAGTTTTCATGACTTAAATGCTAAGTGTATTGAGTTCAAGTGCGTCATTCGCTACTAAACTTATGTTTTATTGTATTTTCTACTGAAATAACGGTCATTTGTTATCTGAGGAGAACTGTCATTGTCCTGACGCACAAACGGACACGCGCGGGTTTATCAGGAGGTGTCAAGTGCGAGTGACGGTTATTCTTTGCTGGATTTCGCGCTTGTTCGTACAGTTTTGCGGTAATATTATGGTGGCAAATTGAAACATGTGAAGCTGTTCATATTCCAGGAATGGATCTCCAAAGGTGTCCCATAACTACAGGTAACTATACAGGCAAAAATGTTATAGGCTACATCAGATAGTTTAAAATTGTCTTTTTACAGCATACCAATTCACGTGGCATAGCGGTCAGCGTGTTATTAACGGTTTAACATTTTTATTTGAGAAAAAGAAGGTATTTATACATTTACATTACATTTTAATCATTTAGCAAACGTTTTTATCCAAATTGACATATAAATGATGAGAATTACAGGTCATTAGGCTACAAATTATTTGGTAAAATACGTGTTTAGGTAAAATATTTCGATCAGTCGTAGATGTCTGTTTTAGCTAATGTCAAAATAATGATTTTTTTCCCCCACTTGCTAAATCCATTATAAATAGACTATATTTTACACAATTTATGTGTCGTGTTGCTATACTGGCTGAAAATCACATAGCTTATAGGCAGAGTCGGAAAGCATAATTAATTGTCTATTTAATATGGGCTGTTAAAGCAGGCTGGTGGTCCATCATTGAGGTTTGGAATAGGAAACTAATTTATATGATTTGATTTCACTTGGGTTTCTGATATTTTTCTCAGTTGGAGATGTTGTGATATTGTGTGGGATGATTGAGACCGACACGATTTGGATGGATCTCTGCAATCTAAATAGAGAACAACACTGCAGTACTTCACTTTTATATTAATTCATTCATCCGAGCATTGGAGGAGCTGTACAGCGAAATTAAGTTTGTGTAATTTGTTAAACTATCTCTTAAATATCAAATATTCATACTGTTTGCTCAGTAAAGATCAATTAAACCAATATTTGCTAGGGCAAAAGTCAATGAGCTGTAGAAACCAGACAGACAAGGTAAAGTCCTTGTTTATCCAAAGTTACAGATCAGACCTGTAAGCAGTATTGATTCTCTATAGCTGCATGCATGTGACCCGCTTTCCATTTTCACCTCATTTTTTACTTGAATAATGCTTTTATTTAAGCAGAACATATATAAATCCAGTCTAATCTCTCGCGATATGCTAATCAGAATTCACCTCTGTGGTGATTATACCCCATAATGCAATTATTGTTTGAGATTCGTGGTTGCTCCATCCATGTGTCTTGCTCTCTCATGTGAGTTGTGGGATTCCTAAACTTCAGTATGCTGACGTAATCCAATTTGGGGGGAGTAAACAACCTTGACCATTTACATTTGGCTGCATCACGTCTGGTCTCAAATGCATGAAGTGACCAAGTGAAAATACTCATAAAGATTCTAAAAATATGCAATACTTATGAATTCAAGTTTGGAATATAACTGAAAATGTATTTGTGGCGTGCATTTGTATCTCCACCTGAACTGTCGCATTAACATTTAGTCTGAAACCATTCAAAATGAAGGGTCTTTATGGAGTTGAACATTTGTCCCGGCGTTGGTTCCGGAAGAATTTTTTCCATTCATTTTCTCTATAGGGATTTTGAAAATGTCTTTAAAAAAGATATATAAGTCAGAAACCAAGCCAATCAGCTACGAGGGGAATCAAAACATTACAAACTCTGATTTGATTTTTTTTTAAAACATAATACAAGACTGTGAACTTAACGACTTCAGTGAGGGAAAGAACTAGCCTACAATCCCATGAAGAATCGCAAACAGTAATGCTTAACTTAAATAATTAAATAAAAAATGATGGAGAAATATAAAACTTCTCATGTGCAAATGTTTTGTTTTTGCAAAATATGCATATTTAAGTATTTTGAGAGCTTTATAGATTTGCAGTTCTTCATGGGAGTGGGCGGAGCTAAAGAGTCAATTTGGCACCTGTTTTTTGTGACTCACTGATTGGTGTAATTTTCTGTACAGAATCATGGGTAATGTAGTTGTTCACTAGGAATTCAGCTGTTAAATATTATTATTTAAAAAATAAGCTGAAATAACGCGTCCTGGCGGCTTAAACAGAAGCAAATACCATAGATTAACAACCTCTTAGCTCACAGCAGAGCTATCTTTAAAGCTTTAAAAGTTATCATACAAAATCAATTTCCATATGGAGAAAAATGAATGGAGTTTTTACTTCCGAAACCCAACTGTTGAACTCTCTTGCCATCTTGTTCCTTGAAGAACCTTTAAAATTATTTATAGTAAGGAAAAAAAAACATTTTAAGAACTGTGCACTGAAAGGTTCTTTGGGGAACCAAAAATGGTTCTTCTATGGCATCTTCCCTTTTGGAAACTATTTTTAAGAGTTTAACGTGGAAATCAGGGCTACAGTCCACTATTAATATTTCCAAAAGTCTTCAGTTATGTGGTAAAAACTACCCTCACATGCAACATCCCTTAGATTAGCTTACTTTGATTCGAGACAAATAAAGCATATGTATATGTGAATTTATGGAAATTTGCAGATTGGTTGTTAACTCATATTTCCTTCCTTTTTTTCTTAAATGCATAGGTTTCGTATTAAACTGTGGGTTCAATCTTCATAAGCCTTTTCCCGGTGAATAATAAACTGACAAAATGGACACATGGACGTTTATGCCCAACTCCAACCTATCCCTCCCCGACCGCTTGGTGAAGAATAGCTTCTTCCCAGGGAACGAGTCTGACTTTGGCCTGGAGATTTACCCTCACAATAGCACTAACCATGGTTTTGACCAAACAAGCTCAGTCGTCATCACATTTGTGTACTTTGTAGTCTGTGCGGTGGGACTGTGTGGGAACACGCTGGTCATTTATGTCATCCTGCGCTACGCCAAGATGAAGACTGTCACGAATATATACATTTTAAACCTGGCAGTGGCGGATGTCCTCTGCATGCTAAGTCTACCTTTCATTGCCATTCAGCTCTTGCTTCTCCACTGGCCCTTTGGATCCGCGATCTGCCGTGTCGTCCTAACCGCAGACTCCATGAACCAATTCACCAGCATCTTCTTTCTAACGGTCATGAGCTTTGATCGCTACCTGGCCGTGGTGCATCCGATCAAATCCACCAAATGGCGAAAGCCACGCATGGCTAAAACCATCAGTCTGGCCATGTGGAGTGTGTCTCTGTTGGTCAACCTACCGATTATGATCTACAGCGGAGTGAACTTGAAAAGAAACGAGGCTCGGACGTGTACCATGTTGTGGCCTGAGCCACAGAACACCTACTACACCGCGTTTATCTTCTACACCTTTTTCTTGGGCTTCTTCTTACCGCTGATTGTCATCTCCATGTGCTACCTGCTAATCGTCATAAAGGTGAAGTCCTCTGGCATGCGGGTCGGCTCCACCAAAAGAAAGCGTTCAGAGCGGAAAGTCACCCGTATGGTTTCTATCGTAGTGGTCGTGTTCGTGCTCTGCTGGTTACCTTTTTACGTTTTCAACGTGACCTCTGTGACCGGAACCGTTCCCACAACGCCCGTGCTGAAAAGCACGTTTGACTTCGTGGTGGTGTTGGGTTACGCCAACAGCTGCGCCAACCCAATCCTCTACGCCTTCTTGTCGGACAACTTCAAGAAGAGTTTCCAAAACGTCTTGTGTCTGAAAAGAGTCGGTGGCTTGGATGAGATCGACCGAAGCGATAGTCGACAGGACAGGACTCGAATGGTCAACGATGTCATGACCGAAACGCAAAACGCTGCATTGCTCAATGGAAACCTTCAGACCAGCATCTGAAAATGTTACATGAAATTAGTCCTTTGTAGACTACCTGTCAGAAACTACGAGAGATCAACATTGAGTATTAAAGTTTATCTGGATGTTTTTAGGACACCTGCATGTCTTAAAATGGTCCATTATAGGGCGAGATCCTTTTGGAGAGCTTGATCTGATTGATCTCATGTATTTAAGCGATGAATGTAATTTACTGTAAATAACTCTTGTTTTGTTTGGTGTTGCTGTCTGAAGAAATAATAAAGCTGTTGTGTTTTGTTATGTTCACTTCAGTGCCAAAACTGTCTTTAAAGTTGAGAGATACAGTAGCGCCAATATTCAAGATCATGGCCCTTATTAGATAAACATTATTTCACTCTCTAAAGACTTTCTAGGACAAGCTTGTTAGGCCTCTTATTATTCAAGGCTTTTGTGATGACCAGACCACATCACTGAATATAAAAAGGTCTCCAAAATCTAAGAAAAGATGTACATTTCTGTGGCCTATTTATTTGTTGTTTATTTAGTGAATTATGCTTGTTGTATCTTACCAAAACCTGATGGTTGCCATCTGCTTATATCTTGTTTACATTTACAAAATCTTTCCTCATCATATTTCGCCTCTGGTTCCCAGTAGAGTTTTATTTTGGTACTGGAAATGTGCACAATGTTCAGTGGAGAGGGGGAGGAGAAAGATGAGCTCTGTTGCAAAACGAAATGAGCTAATCGACAGTTTCAGGCATCATATGCTGCTCCTAAAGGTGTAGGCAGCAACTTTATGTCCAGAAACCTCCTTTTGATAGCATTTATACGGCATCACGTGTATCCTTCATGGAAAAAGCAATGCAATTGCACAGTTAAAATGGACTATTTGATGCATATTTGTATGTGCTTTGTGTTGTTGCTGAATTCTATAGGAACCAGTTGTGAGTTGTGGCTTTAAACGCTTTCTAGGTTATGAAACAGAGCTTTAGAAATTAATACCAGGAGAAAGTTTTAGATCTTTTTTATTAATCGCACTTTGTAACATATCTTTCCCATGCACGCGGGTCCTAAAATTATACTTTTTTTTTTTTTGTCCAGAAAACTCATTTAATAATTTTTTTTATATTTTTTATATTTTCTAATGCATTTGTTTTGTTGAGATTTTTTATTTTAAATTTTATTTACCTTTAAATGACTAGATTTGATCAATAAATAAATAGCAATTTAAGCACATTCCTCACATTCCTTAAATTTCACACATAATCCTTTTAATTCAGCTCAAAATATCTTACAATCCTTGCGGATCCTTTGTGAAAAAACATAATATAACGTGATATTTCATGACTCTAGATGGCCTTATAGCTCTATATGGAGCAAATGAGCTGTTCCGCTGGGTCCTAAAGTCATTCCTTTTAGTTTGCATTCAGATACACATGTAGACATTATCAAAATATTTAGTATTTTAGTTAGAATTTTGAGCATGTGTTCTGAAGCATTCCTCTCATTCCTAAGGGGGTCAAATTGACCCACGAGGGAAAGATTTGTTACTTTTTGAAAAATTTCAACCACAGAAAAAACATTTTTTTTGTATTCATGGTTCAAGTGCGACAAAAGTCCTAGGGTCTTGGACCCCTCTTTTGAACACTCAATTTTTTATTTTTGGATTAGTAACCAATAACCATTGGTTGGACTCAATTAACATTCATCAGCTGGCAAATGAGATGCAAATCAATCCTTCTTGTTCCAGTTGTTACACAAACCTTTTGCTCAATCACCTCAGTCAGCGAGACAGACAATGCAAGGAGGGCATACTCTGTTTTATTCATTATTCTGAGAAAAGTATTCAAACAAGTGCATCATTTTTGCCAACATGTTGAATATACCTCATTATAAAACATAAGATACAGCCTTTATCCATCATTGTGATGAATGCATCCCGTCACACTAATGCTGAAGCATCAACACGGACTGTTCAATAGCAGCTGCTTTACATTTGCATCGTTCGGAGGACGTGAAAAACTATTCATTATAAAACGACGCTGCAAGTGCCTTAAATAATCCCTCAAAAAGACACTCAGAATGAGAGAAGCGTAACCATGTGCATTCATTCATTCATAGCTTTAACAATAAACCCTCCACCTGAATGTACAATCAATACATCTACTGTTACACTTGTACATAAAACACTTATTTTAAAGTCGCTTAAAGAGCTGTATAATGTGTAAATATCGAGCTGGGATTGACAGAACATCTTCAGCTCTCACCTATTTGAGCGGTTTAGAGAATTTTAACATTTGCGAAGGGCTAAAACAGTTCAGACTGAACTTAGTCTGTCCGACTTTAAGGGCCGAAAGTGGATGAGTGCATGTTTGGAGTATTTTAGAACATATTTTGAAACCTGGGGAAGTATTGATGACAGCAAAGTGGTTATCGCAGTATTCGTCCAGTACAATGTGTTCAATGTGCCTTTGGCAGGCATAGGGTGTGTGTGTGTGTTAGTGTGTAGTGCTTTAGTGTTGTGTCATGTTAAGTTGTATAGTTCCCAGTGTGCTGGTGTGTGTGTGGGTGCAATATAGCTTTCGCTTTATATTAATAACACATTTCAAAGATGTCATTCTTCATCATACCATACGGCTGTGTGAACAAGCCTTGAAAAAATGATTCATTCTCTTCATTAGTTGCTTAGATTGAAGGTTGTGTATTGCTTTTCTCTTGCCGTGCATGTGTGTGTGTGTGTGTGTGTGTGTGTGTGTGTGTGTGTGTGTGTGTGTGTGTGTGTGTGTGTGTGTGTGTGTGTGTGTGTGTGTGTGTGTGTTCGGGATCATCTTAAAGATGACGCAAATAAACTCAACGTCATTCCCTGGTTACTAATTTGCCATAGCTCAATTTTTGCCCGGTTATTTATTATATAGATCTAATTTATTACAATTCACTGAAGCGGAATAATCCTCAGGTTTAATTAAATGATTCTTCAAACACTATTGTTGTCAGGTCATTTGTGGAGAAAGTGGGATTGTGTTTTAATTAAAATTTCCAAAGGCGTTCATTAAACAAAGAACATTTTAACGGTGACACTTTACAATAAAGTCTTATTTGTTAACATTATATAATGCATTAACACAACGAGGAATATGTTTATTAACATTGGTTAGTTAATAGAAATTCAATTTAAAAATATAATTGTTTAGTATAAACATTACTAAACAATAAATGAATAAAGGCTGTAGAACTATTGTTCATTGTTGGTTTATGTTTATCCTTTTAGTTAACAAATGTTATTAAATGTAACCATAATGTAAAGTCTTGCCTTTTAAAAATGCAAAATAATGCACATTATCAGACCTGTAATATTATGTTATTTGTGAGGTGCAAATAAGTCTTATTATAATTAATTATGTATAGTTGTATGTATGCATTTGTGTTTAAAAGTGGCTGGGAATGACTTTTACTGGGGAATTATCATATACCAGTGTACAAAAATATTACAGAGAAATCAATCTTATGTGTAATCTTGTGCATTCTGAGTCAAATTTACCCTTTAACACAACTGAATAAATACTGTATTGACACATGAGAAAATCTTGATGTATAAAAGATGACAAAACAAGCATCAAACCTCTTTTTTTTTTTTTTTTTTTTTTTTTTTGCAAAATGTCTCCCTCTGTTGTCCAGTTTGGGGTTTGATTTATATTTTGTAAAAGATGGACTTGTGTTAGCTTGACATCTTTTGGCTTGTTTATGGATTAAGCATCATGTTCATGACCTGTAATTATTGACAATTGTAGAGAAACGTGTGATCAAGTATCCGCCAACCTTTTTCAGTGTTGTTATTGACAAAAAATGAAGTGCATTACATTAATATACCAAACAAATAAAGACTAATGTGAGCAATGCTCAATTTGACTTGTGTGTGTGCAATAGTATGATAGTACAAAATATATATTTATTTGATAAAAAAAATACAGCAAAAACAGTAACTGTGAAATATTATTACAATTTAAAATGACTGTTTTCGATGTGAATATATACTAAACTAATTTATTCCTGTCATCAAAGCCAGTGTTCAGTGTCACATGATCCTTCAGAAATCAGTATAATATGATGATTTGCTGCTCAATTATTATTGATGTCTGATTATTAATCATGTTATTGAAAACAGCTTAATATTTTGGTGAAACGGTTATACATTTTCTTTG
The DNA here is from genome assembly GCA_036326025.1 of Chrosomus eos. Classification (NCBI taxonomy): domain Eukaryota; kingdom Metazoa; phylum Chordata; class Actinopteri; order Cypriniformes; family Leuciscidae; genus Chrosomus; species Chrosomus eos. Next base: position 2,243,817 of record CM070830.1, on the reverse strand, counting down.
ATGACTAAAGTTAAGAAGAACAGCATTTATTTCTTTTGTAACATTATAAATGTCTTTACTGTCACTTTTGATCAGTTTAATGCATCTTTTCTGAATGAAAATATTAATTACTTTAAAGAATAAAAAAAAACTCCAAATCTTTGAACGGTACTATATTATTTAGTCAGAGAAAAGTACTGTAAAATATGATGAACAATGATATGAATCCCTAATGAAAACTTGATTGTATATGTTTAGCTTCCTCATGCATTTCTCATTGTCTGACACACAATGAAACCAAAGACATTAACCAACGCAGTGTGTATCATCTAAACTAAGGCTTTTTTGAGTCAACAGGTGTGTGTGTGTGTGTGTTGAGCGAGCTCTTCCGGTCCCGATCCACCATCTGTGTGTGTGGTTTGGCTTCACTGAACCCCGTCACACACTGCACTGTCATGCTCGCTCAGACCTTATAATAGTTCTTCTGCTAGTTTCTGTAGGTCGTCTAAGAAACACGCTCGTCTACATGAGGTCTATTTAAAAGAGCTGCAGGTGCAAGGATGTGCTAGAATGAGTGTGTGATCAGTTTCGGCTCGAACACAACAGCACAGAGGTGTAAAGACATGAAAACGTAAAAGTACAGTACAAGTCACCAATTCCAATCCGACTTGAGTAAAAGTCTTAGTAGAGTATCTGATTTGAACAGTATTTTACTCGCGCTCAAATAAGCACTAGTCCTCGACACCTAAGAGACATGCCAGTGAAAATAAGATTGAGAAATTATGTTTATTTTCTAAAATTAAAAATAAAACTGAACACCTAAATATTGCAATAAATAACGGTCTTAAACGTCTATAAACTCTCAAGTCTCAGTTCAGCTCAAAAGAGGTCATAAGTAAACCGATATCCTTCAAAAAGGTTTCATCAATATAGTGGATAAATAAAGTAAAGTCTTGCACTATATCGCTTCTTTATAGCAGAAACTGCAGCAGAATAAGTGAGGTGTTATTGCATTGCTCTTCACAAATGTGAATGTGAAGGCAAAGCACAATGTATTGGAGTAAAAAGTACATTTACTTGTTAAAAAATTTAGTCAAGAGAGTAAAAGATGCTAATATATTTGATACTCAGTAAAACTACAAAGTCGCCAAATAAAGTCTGGGTGAGTAAGGCAAAACAAACAAGATATCATGAAAGTTTGGGAAATAGTAAATCGTTTAAACCTAGGTATAATTGTACTTTTAAGTAGTCTGTTTGTTTGTTTATGTATCTTGAGGATCTTGTTAAATGCTTCTTGTTGTTGTGCGTTTGCTTGGTGTTCGTATAACTGTGCACTGTTATATGCTGCGATTTTGGCCAGGTCTATCTTAAAAAAGAGGTTTTAAATCTCAATGAGATCATCTGGTTAAATAAAGGTTAAATAAAAAATAAAATATATCGGCGATAACTTTACTTTATAGCAGAAACTGCAGCGGATAAAGTGAGGAGCCGTGCAGAATATAATGTGTAGTTGCATTACTCTTCACAAATGTATTGGAGTAAAAAGTGCATCTGCTTATTTAAAAATGTAGTCAAGTAGAGAGTAAAAGTTGCTTTTTTGATATTTGATACTCAGTGAAACTACAGTCCCAAAAAGATACTTAAGTAACTAATTATCATTACTCCAAAACTTTACAGCGCTGCAGCAGAACGACTCATTTTAGTGGATTTCTGAAGTAAAACAATGTCTGCAAACATCAGGGGCTCAAAAAGAGCTGAAAAGCTATATTCATCTTTTGAGACAGAGCTTGAGCGATGTCCCCTCCCGAGGATTATCTTTATTGTAAATCTGAGTCATCTGCGCTGAGTTATATGAACAATTTCTCTCCCTCTGAGCTCCTCTAGTCATTTAGTTCATGCGACAGCAAGAGAGCATTCAGCTGGAAGATCATTTGTTTGAATGAGTCTTTAAAATTGTTTCACAAAAAACAAACCGCACGTTTGACTCATTGTAATTTCCCAGCCAATATGTGTATAAAATGGGCTGGAAAAACTGGGGCCTATATAGGATTGTCCACAGACTGTCTGAAAATAGTATAAGGTAACGCTTTATTTTACAGTGTCCTTGTTTTACATGCACTTACCATAGTAATAACAGTAAATTATGCATAATTATAACCCTCAACCAAACCCTAACTCTATAGTAAGTACTTACAGTTTTTCTCAATTGTTTACACACACATGCTGGTAGTTGAGACACAATGACCACAACATGTAACTCATTCACCAACCCCCTGCACCAATTCTGCTAAACTACAAGCACAATTCCTGCTTTACACTCAAATTGCAGTTTTAAAACACACGTTTTTCAAAACACTACACACAATTCTCTGCATTTGGCACAATTTTCATGCACAAAATCTCTTGTTTTCACAAGGAACACACTGCCATTCAGATCTGCACACTGACTCGTCACATGGGCAAACACACGTCACACAGTTTTACAATTAGCAATCAGAGCTTTAGCATAAAAGACCGAAGCAGAAGAGAAGATGCAGCATAGTTATTTATTTTATTTTATTTTTACTGTAACTGCATACAGTACATTTTTCTGTTGTTTTGTATGTAGACCACTGTATGTGCAACTTTGTGTTGGTTGGGATGTACGAAATGTGTGATCTATCTCCCATTGTTTTTGTGGGAAAAATAAAATATATGTGTTGCCATGTATTTGTGTGTTCTGGGTATACAAACAATATTCTCAAATATTTTTACAAGACACGTATGTATGTACTGTCTGTAGTACGTGTACCACTGAACAAAAAAGGTCTGAGTCATTATGATGAATGGAGAAGAAGTGTTTTCCATTCATCACAGTGTTTTACATTGAGCACATCAGTGTTCAACTGGTTCTTATAAATGTCTATTCATATGATGGTGTCATTTGAAAACAAAATACCATTTTGAGAAGAAATAACATTGTTTTGAATGTAAAGTTTCATTTTGCAGGAGAATTGAGGGGTTTTGTCCATTGTGTGAGTGTTTTTTGATTTGTGTGTAGAGTTCTGAGAATATGAGGCATTCTTTAAGAAAATGTGTGTAAACAACCGAGAAAAACTGTAATATTACTCAGTACTTAAATATATAATTACA
>CM070830.1:2103206-2233206 GCA_036326025.1 Chrosomus eos | reverse complement strand
TCTTTGATTTATGCTGATGCAGGGTTTTTAACCGACTGTTCTTAGTTTCCTCACTTTTTGCAATGTAGTGGGACTATTTCTCGTTTAAAAACTTTTTTTTAAGTTAGCTTTTACCTGACTTTTTTTTTTCCTGTGTGTGTTGTATTTTCATTTGTTTGTTCTGTTATGTAAAGCGCCTTGAGAAGCTGCTTTAAAGGCGCTATATAAAAAGAAAGTTATTATTATTTTCATTTAGAGTTTTTTAATGTAACCTTTTTGGCTTTTGCAGTTGGGTCACTGTATTCACAGTTTGCAAGAGCTGAATATACAGACATTCGATGGGCCTACTATTCAATATTCAGTACAATAGACTTGCAGTGGATACAGTATACCATGTATTCACTTTACTACTGTAACTTGTCATTATACCTTTTTTACGTAATTGCAAAACTAATTTACTTAATGTTACAATATACTTTATTTCTGTACCTGCATGCCTTGGATTGTGTGTTCTCCATTTTTTGATAGTGTCTAATGAATGATGTGTAGTGTTTATAATTGTGTGTATGATCTTGTGTGATTTTGAGCACAGATAAAATGATTTTGAGGCAATTGTCTGATTTTGCCAGAAGAGTCAGAGGTTCTGTGAATGTGATTTGAAAATTTGTTTTTGTGTTTAAGGTTTTGAGGAAGTGAGTGATGGTTTCAAGAAATGTGTTTTAGCAATTCAGAAAAACTGTAATTATCTTGTGTACTATCTTTAATTTAAAGTGCATGACTCTGTTTACTATAGGTAACCACTTAAGATGTCTAAAATAGGAAGCATCAACATGTGTAAAACTACTAAAACCTAAAACATATACATTTATTTTGAGATCTCTTTAACTTATTCAGCCATAGACAAGACAAATCAGACATCCAAGAAATGCATGTGTACTCCAAATGACAGCATTAAACATGATGCAAGTATTTTTTAATTTTGCTTATCCAAAAACGAACACATCTGGAAAGACATTTTATAACCTTACCTAAAATTTTCACAGCTTGTACCACTTAAATCATTATCCAAAACACATCTAATATAATTAACAGTGGTTCTATTTGATATTACACAATCCTCTACCTTGATAGATAAATTAGGAGATTTGTTCAGTTTACTTTCCGTCCAAAATAATATGGATTCAGTTTTATCTAAATGCAATAAAAGTGTATTATAAGAGAGTCGTTCTCTTTCCCTACAAATCTCTTCACCAAATCTCACTTGCATTTTGAGAACATCCTTGTCTAAAACCGATAGTCATCAGCATATAAAAACTAATTACAGTCACAAACAGCTTACATGTCATTTATGTATAAGAGAAATAAAAGGTTAGGGGAGAGGAGGAGCATGTGTGAAACCTATGAAAGGTTATTTCTGCCATGGAATAGAAATTGAAAAAGGTAATTGGGACTTTATATCTCACAATTCTTAGAAAGAAAAAAAAGTCTGATTTTTGAGATAAAAAGTCAAAATTACCTTTTATACTTTTACATTTTATAGCAGAAAAAAGCTTCCATAGCATGTTGCATGTTGTTGATCAATGGCAGCAATTTTATGTTTTAATTTCAGAAAAAGCTTCATGTTAAGCTTTTAATACAGTGATTCCAGTATCTCTGTTTAATATACGCAGAATATACAGCCTACGATGAGCACTAACACCACCAACACCCCCAGATAGAGATTCAAAATTAAATTGGCTGTCCTGAGCAATTCTGTTACTTTCTATTTTTTTCTACTGTACATTCTATAAAGTAATACCTTCACATTTAGATATTATGTTGCCCAGAATGTACACATCCAAACATGTATAATGGCTTACAGTATGAAACTGAATTACAAAAAAATAAATAAAAATGGTTTAGCATTATCTGCAGAAAGAAATAAAACATGACAAGTATTGCCGTTTTCATAATGCCATAATTCATAATAACTATATGTTCATGTTGGATAGAAAACTAGTGCTAGTGTTTTGACATGATTCGATTTTGTATTAGGTTTGCTGTGTTTTGATAGAGTTAGTATATGTAGAAAAAGTTTTTTTAGCGTTTTGAAATGTAGAGTTTGTATTTATTTAACAAAATGTGGTTTTGGCCAGAAAATTAACTATTTGGCTAATTGTGTGATGTAGGTGTGTTGCTGTGTTAAGAGTTCAGAAAAAGTATTGGTAAATGCTTAAAAATTGAAAATAAACTAAATCAGGTATAGCTCTTGGCTTACTTACTAGCAGTGCTGCCAACTATTTCTGCGTTCACGCCATGTCGTAATTACCGTAAATAAAGCTGTGTAAATTAATGCTTTTGAATCGCTCTTGCGGCACTTTGATGTCATACGTGGGAGTCTGCCAAACACACCTTAAAGTCCCACTGAAGTGCCTTGAAACGCACAGCATTATTCAGTGTGTTGATGTAATTTCCACTGGAAGGAAAACAGGAAAAGAGGGCGGGGCATATCTAACAGCCCCTCCCCTTTTTTAAAATAGCCAATAGCGTTTCGTTTATATAACAGGTGTTGATCTCAATAAAGCTGAAGTTTCCTCCTAATCTCCTAAACTCTTTTCCCGCCATTTCCCGTTATTTACGTTTTCACTGTTATACGGAAGGGGGCACTGTTACGCATCTTCTAAAATGGGCCAAAAAAAAAAATAATCGAAGTACGACTGTGTCCGAAATCGCCCTCTATAGCCTTAAACGGCACTATTTGAGGGGATAGTCATTCGTAGTGTTGTCTGAAACCATATGGATGTTATCGAGTGCACTCATTCAATCCCATAATGCCCTGCAATAAACGATTGTACAACCAATGTGAGCGCTCGGCGGCTAGAGAATACCCATAATTCAATGTGAGGGTCATGCCAATGCCAAATGAATTCCCACGTCTCGCCAAAAGATAACGCCCAGCTGAATCATTCATCCATGCATTTACAAACCACTGGTCCAATGTGGGTACAGTGTAATAAAGATGGAAAAGAATAAAAAAAAAATTATGAAAAAAACTTAAACAACTTCTTCTTTGCTTCCTCTTCCAAAACATTTTGTTTTTTTACGTTCTCAGATTTACGTGTATAATAATTAAATATCTACAGGACTGTGAAGCTTTGTGTGTGTTGATGGACTCGATCTACTCGTGTTTAGATCGCTCACAGTTTTATTAGATTTTTCTTCAACATTATTATTTTTTATAAAAACATATATTTGCTTTGTTTACGCAGGCAGTGAAAGAGTTAATGCAACAAGTTTTACTCTTCTTCTTCTGCTTCCTCTTCAAAAACGTGTTGGGTTTTCACGTTCTCAGATGTGCGTGTAATAAACTGAGACATGAAATCATCAGATGTTATCTGCATGAAATAAAAGCAGTTGCAGCAGTGTGGTCTCCGGAGACTGTGTGTGTGTGGTTACATTCAAATCATGTGCTGGTACAAATGAACTCACACACACACAGAAACTAAACTAGACCACCTCATGCCTTCAGTCCCGCTCGAGGTAAGTCATCACTAAACTATACGCTGAGGGGAAAGCTGGCGATAAACCTGCTTATTAAGTCTCTCTAAAAGTCTGAATGTGTTATTAATTATGTGTGAAATTGAATATTACAATTTTGAAGTGAAAACTTTCAAAGTAAATCATACATAATCTCTTTTTGTGTTTTCAGTGTAGAAGTAGTGATTGTGCTTGATAATTATATTTACAGATTCACAACACTTATTAAATTATATTCAATTAAGATTAATGGATTGTAAGAACTTTTGGTAACAAGTTCATGTAATAGGCTAATACATACATAATAACTATCTAATATGCATAATTGCACGCAACTAACCCTATAGTAAGTGCATGGAGTTAATTATTATTACTCAGTCCTTAAATGTATTTAATTACACTGTAACAAAATAAAGTTAAGCAAATATAAACTTAAAATAAAATATAACTGAACTTTCTAATGTTGCTTATAATAGTGTAATAGGTACAGTGTGTGTGTGTGTGTGTGTGTGTGTTGTGTGTGTGTGTGTGTGTGCGTGCGTGCGTGCGTGCGTGTGTGTGTGTGTGTGTGTGTGTCTGTGGTTAAACAGTTGATACAGTTGAATGCTTTAGTATAATGATGATATCATTATCTTATATTTTAATATATAGCCTATAATAATTCATATAATAATAATATTAATATATTTTTTTATGTAAATCAAGCAAAGCACTTCTAAATACAATTATCTAGTTCAACATAAAACTAACAAAGCTTTATCAAATCCACATCTATACATGTGTGCTCATCTTTAACTGTAATCTGAATATGACTGAAATGAATATGAGTCATTTGCTTCTTTGTGTGATGAATTATAAGACTGAATATGAGAAACTAAAAGTGCAGAAGTGTTTGTATCTCATTCCTTAAAGCTGTTAGTCCCTCATGACTCAGATGAACACAGGGGTGTGTGTGGACTGAGCGATGGCCCAGCGCTGTGGGGAAGGCCAGTACATGGACCGGCTGGTGCGAGAGTGTGTGTCCTGCAGTCTGGTGTGTCACAAACCTGAGGTTCTCCCGCGCTGCTCTGAATACTGCGGTGAGTTACACTGTCAGAAGGTCTGTGGCTCATAGTAGCTCACGTAAAGGTCAGTCCCTCCAGGATTTCGCGGGCCTTTTTTGTGATTGTTGCGGCCTAAAATGCCTGATGTTGCGGCCGCTTTTCCAAAAAGTTGCGATGAAAGTTGCGATGTTCTTCTGCATTTGTTTTTAGGTTAAAACTGCAAATGTAGATAGATTTTTACTTAAGGTGCTTATATTATGCTTTTTGGCTTTTTCCCTTTCCTTTATTGTATTATATATCTTTTTTTTGTGCAGGTTTACTAAGTGAAAAAGCCCAAATTCCACCCCGAAGGGACTTATGTCCCACAGAAAACACTGTTCACCATCTGGTCTATTGTGAATTTACTTCAGAGACAAACGTGCTCACTTTGTAACACGTTAATGAGAACAAACCCACTAACTAACCTTTAGTAACCTTATAAAAAGGCAAAACAAACGATTTAAAGACAGCAAAATCTAACAAACTAAACTTTTTTTTAAACAAGATCTGCACCTGCAAAAATGTAAATGTGCAGAACCTCACAAACATTAAGCAGCATTTATGTTGAAAGATGCCAATACTAATAAAGTGGAAAATACAGTTTTCTTAGGAATAGCCACAAAAGTTAAATGGTGGAAAAATCTAAAGTTTAATACTATAATATAATATAATATAATTAATATAATATAATATAATATAATATAATATAATATAATATAATATAATATAGCCGAATATCCAATAAAGCCGTTCTCGTTTCCTTATTTATTTTTTTTGTCAGGCAATATAACGAGTAGCTATTTTTTTATGTGTAAAAAAATTATCTGAATTGAGAGAGTTCGGGAACTGGGTGAACTGCACTGTGATAGTGAGTATTACAAGTGATAAGCACAAGAAAAGAAAGTAAAATAAAATGGAAAATTATTTAAATATAAAACAAAGGAGAAGCAGATAAGTGATAAGTCCGTCACCGTGGAAACAACACTACTCATTCACGTCTATCGGCCGCTGCTCCGATCAGCCGTTCACTGAACAGGGACGCAGAGAGATGTGACGGCAGGGAGAAAGCAAACCTCGCGCTCGCAGGATTGTGCTGGCAACATTTGGTTACTGAGGTTTGTCCAAAAAGTCGCTAGATTTGTCTCTAGTCGCTTTTTTTGTCACTAAAGGCACTAAGTTGGCAACACTGGCTGTTATTTTTGTAGGTAGCCTAAATGTGAGACGTTGGCACTTGGCAGCCCACATCTGCTGCGCGTCTTCTGAACAAAACAAGCGAGTTTGCTGACGTATGACGACGCTTTGCGGGGGACCGCGGCGCGATGATTGGTCAAAGTTGCAGAAAAGTTGCGGTGATTGGTCAAAATTGCAAGGCGCACTGAATTCACGTGGATTTGTTGAAGTTGCGTTAATAGTTGCGATCGCGACATCGCGAAATCCTGGAGGGACTGAAAGGTGCAGTGTGTAGATTTTAGCCGCATCTAGTGGTGAGGTGGTGAATTGCACCCAGCAGAAGTTACGCTTGCCGACAGGAAGTGATGTCGTCGTCTGAGACAGAGCCAGTTAAGCAATGAGGTTTCTTTACAAAGATATATTAAGAAATTATGTTTACTTGATTATGCAGTAAAACTGTGTTATTGCGAATATTATTGTTACTTGTTCATCATTGTGTCAGTGTTTTATTCGTTGACTTTAGCTAGCTACTTTGCACGACGAACAGCGACGAAATGCGTTTGCCCATTTGTCGGTGCAAATGTTTCTTTCTAAAGTGATACAAACATAACGGTTCATTATGTAAGGTCTTTATACACCACTGAAAACATAGTTATGTATATGATATTGCATTTCTGTCAACAGATCCTCCTAAATATTACACAATGCACATTTAAAGGGATAGTTCACCCACAAATTTAAATCAGCCCATGATTTACTCACCCTGAAGTCAAGTGTGTATGACATTCTTCTTTCAGATGAATACAATCGGAGTTATATTGACTTGCAACCTTTTTTACAGTCTATGGTTTAAACTAATAGAGCTGTGCAACAAACTGAAGCTCGTCTTCTATTATATAGAAATCCTCCGACATTTCTTCTAAATTTCTCTTATTCACGACCGGTGTTTTGTTTTGCTCTTTCCTCTGCGCTTCCGTGTTCGTCATTACGTAGTGCATCGGGTCAGGGGTTATTCTTCAGGGTTGATTATAGTTTATAAATGTATAAATATGTGTATTTTTCTGACACAAACGCATGGCTTCACTTCAGAAGGCCTTTATTAACCCCTGGAGCCGTATGGATCACTTTTATAATGGATAGATGCACTTTTTTGGTCTTCAAAACTTTCTCCAGCCATTCACGCTCATTATAGACCTTATTAGACATTCTCTGAGACTTTCTTGACTTTAAAATGTATCTTTTAAATTGACAAACATCATATGTGTAATTCAGGGCACAATTCAAACGGGATCCAAATATTTGTTGTCTCTCGCCATTGACTACCATACAATATTTTTCAGAAATAAGTTCCCATGGTGGTCAACCGGAAGGGGAGGGGCTTAGGCTCTCTATAGCTGAAGTGGAGGGGCTTATGCTCTCTATTGGTGAAGGGGAGGGGCTTAGGCTCTCTATGGGTGAAGGGAGGGGCTTAAGCTCTCTATAGGTGAAGGGAGGGGCTTAGACTCTCTATAGGTGAAGGGAGGGGCTTAGGCTCTCTATGGGTGAAGGGGAGGGGCTTAGGCTCTCTATGGGTGAAGGGAGGGGCTTAAGCTCTCTATAGGTGAAGGGAGGGGCTTAGACTCTCTATTGGTGAAGGGAGGGGCTTAGGCTCTCTATGGGTGAAGGGAGGGGCTTAAGCTCTCTATAGGTGAAGGGGAGGGGCTTAGGCTCTCTATGGGTGAAGGGAGGGGCTTAAGCTCTCTATAGGTGAAGGGAGGGCTTAGACTCTCTATTGGTGAAGGGAGGGGCTTAGGCTCTCTATGGGTGAAGGGAGGGGCTTATGCTCTCTATTGGTGAAGGGGAGGGGCTTAGGCTCTCTATGGGTGAAGGGAGGGGCTTAAGCTCTCTATAGGTGAAGGGAGGGGCTTAGACTCTCTATTGGTGAAGGGAGGGGCTTAGGCTCTCTATGGGTGAAGGGAGGGGCTTAAGCTCTCTATAGGTGAAGGGAGGGGCTTAGACTCTCTATAGGTGAAGGGAGGGGCTTAGGCTCTCTATGGGTGAAGGGAGGGGCTTAAGCTCTCTATGGGTGAAGGGAGGGGCTTAGACTCTCTATAGGTGAAGGGAGGAGCTTAGATTCTCTATAGGTGAAGGGAGGGGCTTAGACTCTCTATTGGTGAAGGGAGGGGCTTAAGCTCTCTATAGGTGAAGGGAGGGGCTTAGGCTCTCTATAGGTGAAGGGAGGAGCTTAGACTCTCTATAGGTGAAGGGAGGGGCTTAGGCGCTCTATGTCAGGGGTTTGTCTTGATGAATGACGTGAGCTGTTGTGTCGCAGTGTCCTGGAGATGTAAAGCCGTGTCCGGTCAGTTCTACGACCGGCTGCTGAAGAAGTGTCTGAAGTGCTCAGAGATCTGTGGCAGTCACACATCGGCCTGCTCACACGCGTGCAAGAGTGAGTAAAGCATGTGCATTTCTTTATTTTATAATTTTTTTTATGTATTTGTATAGCGCTTTTCACAATACATATTATTTCAAAGCAGCTTTACAAAAAATGCATGAGTCCACATTGCAATTTAGAGTGATATGTTATCAGAGGTACATATACATGAAAAATGTATTAATTTAAACAATGTAATAATTCAATGCAGTGAGCTCATTGAAGTAATGAATACTTGTTTGTGTATGTCCTCATGACTCACAGAGGAATGAGTCACATGACCTTAAAGGATTAGTTCACTTTAAAAAAAACTTTTGCTGATAATTTACTCACCCCCATGTCATCCAAGATGTCCATGTCTTTCTTTCTTCAGTCGAAAAGAAATTAAGGTTTTTGATGAAAACATTCCAGGATTTTTCTCCATATAATGGACTTCAATGGGACCCAAACGGTTCAAGGTCCAAATGACAGTTTCAGTGCAGCTTCAAAGGGCTTTAAACGACACCAGACGATGAATAAGGCTCTTATCTAGCCAAACCATCGCTCATTTCAAAAATAAATAAAACAGTTTAAGTTTTATAAGCACAAATGGTCACCTTACTCTGTTCTGTGATGTGGTCGTCGTTCGTGACGTTCGTTCGTGACCTTTTCAACGTAATTGAGTATCACGTGACATCACATGAACGCGCATTAATCCTTTAAACCTCTAATACATGACATTTTAGCTTTTAATTAAATTCTTTAAATATTCAACTTTAAATTACTTTAAACTTTAAATTTGGCATGAAGGGGAGTTGCGCTGGTCTTTTCTTCCCTATATTGTGATGTAAATCCAATGTTAAACGCTTCTGGAAGAGAACAAATGTGGGCGGGGCCTGATTGTGTCCGTGGGGAATTGATTGGATGGTTGTGGTTTGCTATTGGTGGATCTCATGTGAGTGACAGGTTATAGCCCCCCCAAGTTTACACCATTTATTAAACTAAATAAATTAAATGGAAGATACAAAATGCCCACCCTGTTAGGGACAAATGAAAAACATTTTCAAATACTAATGATAGTAATTTATGGGCACTGTGTATATTATCTTAGACAAATCATATACATTTGTCTCTTTTAAAGCATGTCAGTTAAGAAATTATCAGAAAATATAAATATTGGAATGAGTCACGTGACCTTAAAGGGGGGGTGAAATACTCAATTTCACTCAATCTCATGTTAATCTTGAGTACCTATAGAGTAGTATTGCATCCTTCATATCTCCAAAAAGTCTTTAGTTTTATTATATTTATAAAAGAAAGATAGGCTGTACCGAGTCTTTCCGGAAAAACCCGAGCGGGTGGAGGCGTGCCGTGTGGGCGGGAGCGCGCGAAGCTTTTGCGTGAGTTGTAAACAGACAGACTCGTGGTTTATGAGGACATGATTTAGTTTTACAATAAACAAACTGACACCTACAGTGGCCAGCTAAACAACTGTATTTAAACACACAAACACACACCATACATCGATGCTCCATCGATACATTAACTATTCGTGATCATGTTGTTTACTTGCTGTGCTTAACTTACACGCCGATAGTTAACAACATACAGACATTTAAAGCAGTTTTACTCACCGCCTGCGGTTCCGTGAACCTTTATCGTTGGGACTGCTCCATCTTTAAGTATTAGGCGATCTGCAAATCGTCGAACTGTGCCTTGTTTATAAAACTATTAGCAGCTACCGCCGAAATGAAGGGAACAAACAAGAACACTTGCGCAACGCATTGCTGCTCTGGAAAAACAAAATGCATCCACAGGTTCTTTGGAAATTTGTGCAGTGTTGTCTTGCCCTGGCAACCAAAAACACACTTTTTGGTGCCATTGTTTTGATTGCAGCGCAGCCGAGCCCAGCGGTCTGATGGACGCTCTCGTACGCTCTAGGCTACAGCTGCACGCGCGCACTTCCGGGAGAAGTGTCTTAAGACCCGTATAAGGAAATTCCGCCCACTCTGACGTCACGTAGTCCCGTATTCGAAAAAAACTTTCCGAAACTTGTGACAAACCGGAAGGAGTATTTTTGGAACAGAAATACTCCATCAAACTTACAACTTCATTTTTGAAACTTTGTCCATGTTTACCATGGTAATCCAACTCTTTAACAGTGTAAAAAAACTCCCTATGCGTGAAACAGCATTTCACCCCCCCTTTAAAACCTCTTTCTCATGACATGGGAAGTTGCGCTGGTCTTTTCTTTCTTATTGTGTCGTATATCTGAGTGAAACGCTTCTGGAACGAGAACAAATGTGGGCGGGGCTTGATTGTGTCTGTGGGCGGGGCTTGATTGTGTCTGTGGGAGGGGCTTGATTGTGTCTGTGGGCGGGGCTTGATTGTGTCTGTGAGCGGGGCTTGATTGTGTCTGTGAGCGGGGCTTGATTGTGTCTGTGGGCGGGGCTTGATTGTGTCTGTGGGCGGGGCTTGATTGTGTCTGTGGGAGGGGCTTGACTGTGTATGTGGGCGGGGCTTGATTGTGTCTGTGAGCGGGGCTTGATTTTGTCTGTGAGCGGGGCTTGATTGTGTCTGTGAGCGGGGCTTGATTGTGTCTGTGGGCGGGGCTTGATTGTGTCTGTGGGCGGGGCTTGATTGTGTCTGTGGGAGGGGCTTGACTGTGTATGTGGGCGGGGCTTGATTGTGTCTGTGAGCGGGGCTTGATTGTGTCTGTGAGCGGGGCTTGATTGTGTCTGTGAGCGGGGCTTGATTGTGTCTGTGGGCGGGGCTTGATTGTGTCTGTGGGCGGGGCTTGATGTTCTGTGAGGTTTACTGGTCTGTGGGCGGGGCTTGATTGTGTCTGTGAGCGGGGCTTGATTGTGTCTGTGGGCGGGGCTTGATTGTGTCTGTGGGAGGGGCTTGACTGTGTCTGTGGGCGGGGCTTTATTGTATCTGTGGGCGGGGCTTGATTGTGTCTGTGGGCGGGGCTTGATTGTGTCTGTGAGTGGGGCTTGATTGTGTCTGTGGGCGGGGCTTGATTGTGTCTGTGGGCGGGGCTTGATTGTGTCTGTGGGGAATTGATTGGAGGGTTGTGGGTAATGTAAAACATTTGAAGAATGTCATATACACCTAGGATGGGTTCAGGGTGAGTAAATCATGGGCTAATTTTCATTTTTGGGTGAACTATCCCTTTAATTTAAATTTTATGTTAGCTGTCCTTTTTTTATTATTATAAAAAAAAGTATTGAACATAATTACAGCAAATACATAGCTACAACTCAAAACAGAATTAAGAGAGAGAAATGCTGAGAAAAGAGTCCTTTTTGATTTTATTTAAAAAAAAGCATAATATTATACTTTGTATAATAATTGTAACGTAATTGTGTAAAAACCAAATTGTGCATGTAATGCTTTATTTGAACATTCAGTTTACAGTCTGTGAAACAACAGAATAAGACCACAACAATAATTCTTAAGAAAAACATAATATAAATATGAAGAATAGTGAAAGAAAACACATCAATAACATCATAGCACAAAACATAAAACAGTTAGACAGTGATATAAACAAGAATGGGGAAAAGAGGGCGTTACTTAAATGAAAAGAAATCTAAACATTTATTAAGGTAAAAAGTTTGTAGGTCTTGCAAAAGTTACATGTTCTGGGTGCTTTTGGGTTAAGAGAGGATGAAATTGTATCACTCTAAAAAATGCAAACAACCCAACTTTGGGTGAAATATGGACAAACCCAAACATTGGGTTTAAAATGTAATTTAAAAATGTAACCCAACGTTTGTCCATATTTGACCCAAAGTTGGGTTGAAACAACCCAGCATTTTTTAGATTGTAATCAAGTAATGTTTTATCTCATGTAAGAATACCAAAAAAATTGGTTTACAATTTGTGGATCTAAAATCTGCATAGGGATATGATTCGATGTATTCTAAAGCAGGCGTTTGAGCATGTGCATGTGTGTGTGTGTCCTCAGATGCAGTGTCGGTGACCCAGGGTCCTGTGCGCGTGTCTGCAGTTCCTCTCGTCACCGGCAGGATCCACACACACACACCCGCGCTGTTCTCTGAGGCGCTGCTGTTCTCACTGCTGGGTGTGTGTGTTACTGTCCTGCTGTTCACACTGACCACTGCGATCCTGCTGCTGATCCGGAGAGCCAAACACCAGCAGGACACCAGCAAACAGCAGCACAACCAGCACGCACAGACATCCAAAGGTCAATAACAACAACAACACTCGCTGCTTATGGGGACTTTCCACTACGCCAAACTCAGTACACATCATACTAGTGAAGATACACACAGTAAAAAAATGTTGGGTTATTTTTTAACCCAACCGTTGGGTTACATATGGGTCACTATGTTGGGTTGTTTTCCAAAAAGGTCCCACTTTATATTAAGTGGCTTTAAGTATTGTGTACTTACATTTAAAAATATGTACTTCTTGTGTTGATGTTTATTGTAAAACACTTGTGCTGTTATTGAGGTGTGATACTGGTCAGGTGTGTTTGTTATGGGTCGGTTTAAGGTTGGGTTAAGGTGTAAGAGAAGGGTCAACAGTGTAATTACAAATGGTAATTACATACATTAATTACAGCTGTAATTACATGCAGCTATTTAAAAAATATAAGTACAACGTAAAAACATGTATGTACACAATAAGTCCATTGTATAAAATTATTAATTTCAATGTAAGTAGTACTTAAAGCCACTTAATATAAAGTGGGACCTCCAAAAATATTGGGACATTTTCAAAATCGTAGGTTGGGTAATTTCTAGTAATAACTTGGCTGTTGGGTTAAATACGTATGTTGTATGTACACGTGTGTTTTGAAATTATGTTCACAACTATGTATATTTAAATTAAATTCTAGACTTCCCCAAATTTAGTTTGCAATTTAAAAACATATTTATTGTTTTAGACAAATAAACATCTGTATTTGAAAACAAAGTGTATTTTATTTATTAAAATAATGTCAGAAATAAAAAATAAATAGTTAACTTAACTGTTGGGTTACTTCTCAACCAAACTGGCTTTTAATCCAATACATTGGGTTAAAATAACCCACAGCTATACCACCCCATAGTTGGGTTGCTCGTTGGGTTATTTTTAACCCAACATTATTAAGTGAGCATGTACAAAAATATCAGTCGAGCCCATAATATGAACATAGCATTTAATTACACGTTAAGCATTTCCTCCCAAACCATGAGAAGAAAACTCGTAACGTGCTTAATGCAATAATGCAGTGTTAATAAAAGACCAAACTCAGCTCCCTAAAACATACTGGGTTGTTTGAACCCAACTTTGGGTCAAAAAATTGACAAACCGGGTTAATTTTTTTTATAACATTTTTAATCCAACATTTGCGTTTGTTCATATTTGACCCAAAATTGGGTTAAAACAACCCAGCATGTTTTAGAGTGAGCAAACATCATACTAATTAAGTATACTACATAAAAATCAAAGAGCCCAGAATATGAATATGGTAAACGCGTTTAATAATGGTTCTTATAATGGTTTTCTATGGAAGGAAAATGCTTAATGTGTAATTAAACGTGTTGCGATCTGATTTTTTTAATTAATTAATAAAGGTTTATTAATAAGGTGTTTACTGAGTTTAATAACACTGTCTTTGTACATTAAGCCATGTTAAGTGTTTTTAGTATGTCCCCTTATCTATACTACTCAAAATATTCAAGATTTATGAACACAGATTTATTAATTTTGTCGTATAACATTATTTTTAATATACAAAATATTTATTTATTAACAATACTTCTTTACAGTATTTATGCGGGGATCAGTATTTATAACAAAGAAAGTATTTTACAGAAAAACGTGTGCAAAAACTGTAGTTTTCCTTGCTTTTGAGTTTTTATATTTGGATATTGTCTCTAAATATATTTTAAAATCAATTTTAAATTGTTCAAAATTTGACATTTTTTCATTCCATTTGACTTAATGAATATAGAAACGTAGTGATGCTGGGCAACGATTAATCACATCCAAAATAAAAGTTTGTGTTTACAATATGTGTAAAATTATTTTGTGCATATATATAAATACACACACATGCATGTATATTTTAAGAAAATTGGCATGTATACTGTATATTTATAAATAATTTATATTATAGATAAATACAAAAAAAATCTTAAATACATAGGCCGACATGCAAATGCACTCTAAAAACTGCTGGGTTGTTTCAACCCAACTTATGGTCAAATAGACAAATCCAGCGTTGGGTTAGATTTTTACATTACGTTTTTAACCCAAAGTTTGGGTTTGTCCATATTTGACCCAAAGTTGGGTTAAAACAACCCAGGATTTTTTTAAATGTGTGTATTTATGTATATATACAAAATATTTTTACACAGTACACACACACATATTATGTAAACACAAACTTTTATTTTGGATGCGATTAATCGTTGCCCACTAATAATAATTAAATCACACTCTAAAAAATGCTGTTGTTTTAAACCAACTTTGGATCAAATATGGACAAATCTAACCGTTGGGTTACATTTTTTTTAATTACATTTTTAACCCAATGTTTGGGTTATGAAAAACATTTTTAGCACAACATTTTGTTTGTGTTCCAGATTCTCTGGTGTCTCGAGCTGTTGATGTGAATCAGGATCAGGACAGATCGAGAGCCACAGAAACATGTGTGTACTGCTTCTCTGACCACACGGTGGCGCCAACACACACTCTATCAGCAGGCCGGAGAGAACAGCAGCCTACACACACACACTCATCATCCTCACCCAGCTCTCACACACTCCGACAAGAGCCGGCCGTTCAGGATTATATGCTCACCTACTCAAACAAGCATGTGAGGAAGAGTGTGTGTGTGTGTGTGTAGACACGAGCGCATTTGCACATGTAACTGAACCGCACTCAAGAATTCCTATGGAAAATCAATGTCATTTTAGTTTTAATAAATGCTGTATTTGTTAGAGCACAACAGACTTTCTAAGACATCTTCATCTTGAAAGTAGTCTATAGCTTTCTCATTTTCTCCATAGAGAGACATTTAGAAAAGTCTTGAACCATGAGCAAAACCTTCTGAATAACTCATAAATGACCATTTCTGATTCAAGGGGAAAACACACGCACGCGCGCGCGCGCACACACACACACTTTTGAATCAGCAATGAAAGTACAATATGAAACGATTAACTAGGCTATAAATATTCCATATGAAAAAAAATCAAACTCTGGTAAATCATAATTATAACATAAATCTAAATTAAGACTTAAAAAGTGAAATTGTGGAATTCATTTGAAATTATGACATAAGTCATGACACTTAATCGAATATATTGGCCTAAGATTAGTCAAAATTATGACATAAATATATAATATATAAATATGATTAATTAAAAATAATAATTCTAAGATGAAAAACAATATGACGTTGATTTTTGAGTCATAATTTTTTACTTAAATGTTTCAATTTCGATTTAGTAAAAAAAAAAAAAAATAACTTTGGCTTTTAAAGTCACAATTATGACTTACCGCGGCGGAGCATGATTTTATTTTCATATGTGGCAAAAATGGACTTTCATACAAGAGATATCATACATATCATATATGTATATGCGTAGATTCAGCATTTCGACCGCTCAAGACAAGGCCCGCCATCTTGGAACGGTCAGCGTGACGTCACTCACAATAAAATGCTGCGTTCCAGTGCGGTTGGAGTGCGCGGGAATATCCTAAAATAAAGTTCAAGGCAATTAGAGTTCACATTTTGACCATATGATGTCGCAACGACCCAACAAGAGTGTTTTGTGTCAATTATCTAAATTCCCTAAGAAATTATTGAACCTTTCACAGTTGAGAATCTGTTGGTTTGTGTTTTTATATGCAGTAACTCAATATTACAGGTTTGACTGGTACTTTTTAAATGTTTTCAATTGTACTATGGTAGCTGTTTAATGTCATGTTAGCCTTCGTTTTGTTATATTGTGTTAGTTTAGCAAAATCATCTGCTAAAGTCATACATGCATGACCGTTTACTTGCTTTGACTGTTCCAATATGGCGGACGGCTTACATCTAGCGGCCCATCGAAACAGCTGCTAATGAGGCATGTTACTCTACACGACAGCTACTACACACAATATTGTGTCCAGAAACACAATTAATTGTTGAACATCATTGGAGCTCAACATATATGTTCTGTGGCGAAAACAAATAGGATTTTATCTCCCTAAATCCTACTGATGTGCGGTCACTACAGGGAAAATGTATATCCTTAGATTATATCACCATACTTTCATCCAATGATTAACCACTGTACATTATGACAACTGTTTTGCAGCACAAGTTTTCTGAAATATTGTTTAAATATGCAAATGAGGTGTTAACTAACTAAATATGCAGTAATTTGCAAACATTTTCATTAGAGAAGTCTGAAAACATTAAAGTCAGGTTCATAATTCTTTGATTTTGTTGACATGTACAGGTTTTTAACAGAGGGTATTTTGGTATTTCTGTTTATCATTCAATAAGTCAGAAAATACTGTCGACAGCATGCATGTTTAAATGTTGTAAATCAGGCGAATGACATATGAACAAACCTTGAGAATATAGATTACTTAAACTGTAAGGTTTGGTGTGTGTAAAGCTGCTGAACTTGATTTATGACTCAAACTCACCAACTTTAAAGATATAGATTGAAATTAGATACACAATTAGATGGTGCAATAAAATAAACACTTAAATGTATATTTTGGATGTTCTCTTTCCACTAGCCTGAAGGAAGATGAGATGTTATAAAGGCAAAATAGCCCTCAAAACTGATCAGGGCATGAAAAACTGTTTTTGTCTCATCATAAGAGTATGATTCATTTGATTTGGTTTTCCAGCAGAAATAAAGATGACCTAAAAACGATCATAAGAAATGGTGAAAGCAGAGAACAAAGGATACAGAGGCGAATAAGAAAGAACTGAAATTAATTAAGCGAAAAAAAATCATTGCTATTGAAATAAAAAAAAAACCTTCCAACCCAAAAAAGCAGAAATCTGGTGTTATTATTCCAAACTTGTTTCAGGCCGGAGAGCAAATCAGACACAGCACTTTTTTTCTTCACCATTTTTTTTTCCATTGATTTGTTTTACATACATTACATACATACTATACATAGATACATAATTAACATTTATAAAATCCTCCCCAAAGTCTTTTAGCATCCAGTTTAAACAGCATGCCAAGTTTGAGTACTGATTCAGTACACACACACACACACACACACACACACACACGTTAACACCACCAACACACAGGTGCCCACATACCTGCATGCGCGCACACACACGATATGCATACATGCGCACACACACACGTGGCTGAGGATAACACTGCTGAATCGAGCCATGGTGGCGACAGGCATCACATGAACAGAAAGAAAACGTCTTCATTCACAATGCATCTGAAACACAAGCCTTCACAACCAAACAAACCTGCAGCCACATTCATCAGCAACCCAAACTTCTCACGTCCAACCAAAGATCTGAGATGCAACCAAGCAAAAACACCCTTTCCATTCATATCCAAGACTTGAAGCACATAAAGAGAAAAGATGGGGGTATAGGACACGTAAACAGGAAATGAAGGACTTATAAAAATATATTTATATATAGATTTATGTGCGCATGTGTGTGTGTGTGCGAGTGATACATTTTCAGCCCTCAACCCCAAAAAAAACAAGCTTTTCCGAATGAAGAAAAAAAATAAAAAGTGCTGGACAAGGACAGTATTTCCAAACTCAACCGACAATATAGGTTTACGCTGAAGTCAATAACCCTTTCTTTTGCATTCAGTACATCAATAATGCATACGAAGAAATAAAAAAGGAATATTTCCCCCTCGAGAAATCATGTGAGGACGAGGGAACTGATGCACGTGAATGCTTTATATTGTTTGTGGGTGAAAACGCAACAGAGAGTGTGTGTGCGTGATGATGAGATGATGTCAGTGTGTGTGTGTCTGTAGTGCCGGAGGTTCTCCGTCTTCTCCTCCTCCTCCTCTTCTTTCTGTCAAGTATGCTCCGGTTGCTCAGTGCAGATTGGTTTAGCTGTGTAATTTTTTTCTTTCTTTCTTTTTTAATTTCATATTTTGTTGTTTTAATGTTCTTTAGTGAGAAAGGCTGCATGTTGTACTCTTGTGTCCCGGGACGAGCTCTCCATCATCACGCCGTCACTCGTACGATCTTCCCTTCACAGCTTTGGACTCGGACCGCGTCTGGATCTCGGCCTATTCGTATTCAAGGAACTGTTTATGGTAAAATAACAAGTACCTGCAAAAAGAGAAAATACAATGTATATATATATATATATTATTATTTAGAAACATAAAAAAATACAGAAGCTTGATTTCGAATACAAAAGGACTTTTTCATCTCACAACTCTGACTTTTCTTTATCTTAGAGTTGCAATTACTTTTTTAATCTGTGTAGATTCCATTAAAAAACAGCAGGTTATTTAAGTTTCAATGAGATGATATAGTTTCTATTAATATTTTGAATTAGTTTTCATTTTTATTTCAGGTTTCAGGAACTATGTTTTTGTCATTTTTATTAGTTAGTTATTATCTATTTTAGTTGTCAGTGTGAGTAAATGATTAATAAACTATTTAAATATCTTATTATTTAGACATATAGTAATAGTTACTCAGTGTGTTAAAGGGGTGGTTGATTATGATTTCACTTTTCTAACTTGAGTTAGTGTGTAATGTTGCTGTTTGATCATAAACAACATCTGCAAAGTTACAACGCTCAAAGTTCAAAGCAAATGACAATATTTTCTTTAAGAGAAATCGCTTTTTAAGGACTACAACAAACGGCTGGTAAAACTACACAAGCTTCTTCACGGGTTAGTGACATCACTAACTCTAAAATTTACATAAACTCCGCCTCCAGGAACGCGATTTATAGATTATCATGACCGAATATGCTTATCAATGACTAGAAGATACACATAAGCTACATTAATTCATCAATTAAACATTCAGAAATGTCCTGTTGCTCCTACATGTTGTCTCTTCTTGAGTCTCTCCATCTTTGTCTGACTCCGGTTTAAACATAAGGCTAAACGTTTTTGAAGTTTTCAGTGTGTGTGTGTGTGTGTGTGTGTGTGTGTGTGTGTACGTGTGTGAGGTAAAAGGACAGGAGCTCTTGTAGCTCCACCCCCTGTGCCGGGAGCAGCAGCTCATTTACATTTAAAGGGACAGACACAAAAACTGTGTTTTTTGCTCACCCTCAAAAAGTGACAATTTTAACATGCTATATAAAAATATACGTGGGGTATTTTGAGCTAAAACTTCATACACACTCCTGGGAGATCAAATACTTATTTCACATCTTGTGAAAAGGGCATTATACCAACCTTTATCATCATGTATTCCTAGTGTACTTCATGATTAATTCAGGTAGTTTAGTGGTAGTCAGTTAACTATTTTTGTGAGCTCATCTAAAGTGAAGACTATTTATCCCCTTGTAAAGCTTTTACAAAACACTGACAATAACTGTATTGTAAACTATGTAATAATTAATGATCAGTTTATCCTTTCTAAACTATTAAAATACAATTATTAAACACATTATAGATATGCTTATAAATCAAGAATAAAGCATTTATAGCTGTATTTAAAACTGCGTACTAATGTCTATTAATGCTTTATAAATGATGAATTAACTATTTACTAATGCTTAACTAATGATTCATAGCATGCACTTATAGCGTTATCAAATCTTTACTGTTCTACTGAAGATAAGACACCTAAATGTTCATTTGTGTGTGAACTGTCCCTTTAAGAAAGCATCTCTTTAAGCAAAACATTACAATAAATAAAAGTATAGTTATTCTAGTCCAGCATCATTTATCTGCAAAAGTTTGATATTTGGTTTTGAATGCAGTGAAACTCAAGCGTGACTCGTCTATATAGTTTAGGTGTGTGTAGATGAGTGTGAGACTGACCCCTCGCTGTCCAGGACATCTTTAATGCTGGCTTTAGTGATAATGGCGTCATCACACTTAAACCACTGGTCCTTGTGCTGCCGGATGAAGGTGGTGTAATGGCCGCTCTCCAACGTGCCCTGATGATTCACCACTGCGAACAGAGAATACCTACACACACACACACACAGTCAAGTCACCTTCATTTATATAGCGCTTTTAACAATATAGATCATTTCTCAGCAGCTTTACAGTGATTTGAGTCCGTCACTCACTTGTTATCGTTGTTTAATGAGTCCACTGGTTGCTGGTACTGTCCATTCATTCGGCTCTCTTTACTGTGACAAACAGAAAATACATTAGCAATTAATTTGCAGAGTCACTCCACTTCCTTATCCAGGATGAATCCACGACTGAATGTTGTCGTCTTTGTTGAGAGGCATGAGATACTGATCAAGGCCTTAATTCACCAGCCAAAAATATATATTTTTACCAGGTATGACACACAAACAGGCAGTTATGACACCAACATTTTAGATACCAGTGAAAATTCACATTCATCAATTCACATTATTTGATACCACAGCTAAAATACTAGCTTAACTAATATACAATTAATAGGCTACATTTTTAAAGACAAGAAAACATTTAGTAATAAAAATAAGAACAATCAATAAAATTAAAAGCACAAGTAAATACAATACAATACATACAAATGAAATAAACCATGCTCTTCAGCCAGGTCTAATTTCAGGTACCGAAATTTAATAACGTAATCTAATCAAATAAATAATACTGCATAGTCTTCATGTCCGTTTTAAAGGTTAAGGTTTACATTTTTTAATATTAACCAAAGAGCAAAGAAAACAAAGCCAGTAGCAGGATTATTAGGATGCTGTCACTTTAAGACCAAATGCACGCACGGATCACGTGTTTTGTGTTTGCATTCATTAGGGGTGTCATTAGGATTCTCCAAATCCTCGATTCGATTACATTTTCGATTCTAAAGTCACGGTTCGATTCGATTCTCGATTTTTACCTTTTTTTTTTTAAGCACAGGATGCTGTTGCTCCTAAAAAGCTGACATCAGTTAATCGTGATCTCACACATCTCTGTTCATGTTTATCAATGAAGCTTTCATAATATATATCCACACTTTGTTTGTTATAATTAGAGGATTTGCCAGCATACAGAATTCAGCACTGAACAAAAAGTCAGTTTTGAGCAGTGAGGGGAGTCTATCGTAAATGCTTCTGATTGGCCATTGCGTTCAAGAAATCAACACATATGTCGGTGATTGACTGGCTAAATCTGGCCTCTGGACTGAATCGTTTCTATTTTGTTTTAGTTGTTCTTGTTGCTTTTCTGCAACAGATAAATAAAAATGTATTAGTTTTTTTGTTTTATTCATAGATATTTCTAGTTTGCGGGAGTCCCGCGAATCGTTTTATTCTCCCGCACACACAGACAGAGTTCATTGCGTCTGTCACGTGACAAATGAACAAAAGACTCAGAAGGTAAAGTAATTATGTTCCCTGTAAATTATTTTTGACTGCATTATATAGGTGGATGTGTTCGGGGAATTTGCCTGTTAAAAGTATAACATTTAAAGCCCCTGAAATGAACGAAATGACTAGAAAAAAAGATTAGGCCTAGTTCATTTTGATGTCAGCAAATCAGTAAAATGTCAGTAAAATGATCCGAACTTCCTATCACGGGCGTGACATGGGGGCGTGGCAGCATCGGCGATTCCATTTTTTAATTCGAATTTCGAGATTGTGACTTAATTTCGGTCGATTTTGATTTAAAATCGAAATCGTGACACCCCTAGCATTCATTGAAGACATAACTGACTGTTTACAAGGATTTTTGCAGAGACAGGCGTTGTTTGTTTAACATGATTTTGAGTGAATTTGTCCATTGAAGCGCAGGTGGGCATGAAAAAGAGCTCAGCGTTGCATTTGTTAGAATTCAAGAAAGTGTTACTGGCGACTGACAGTTTCACACACTCGCCAACGCTGCTTTTTAACTCGCACGCGGCGCTCGGCGAGTGTTATTTTTATCAGAGCTGAGTGAGGTTGTACCTGGAGGCCATGAAGGGCGTCATGTCCAGCTCCAGAGGAAAGGACACGTAGGTGGTGATCTTACGCCGGAGCTTCGCTGAATGCTCGAACCGCTGGACAGAACAACACAGAGGATCAGACACACACACACCACACACAACACACCACACACACACACACACACACACACACACACACACCACACACACACCACACACACTCTCTGATCTGCAACCATTCCACAAACACTGTGAAGCTCGTTATGGTTTCAAGTCTTTGCAACTTCACATTCTGGTTGAGAACCAGCATAAATGTTGAATATCTTAAAAAGTACAGATGCACTAATATAAACATTCGGTCAGACAGAGGATTACTATGATAATATTATGGCCGGTACCAATAAATGAATTGTGATGATGATAATAGTAATAATTTGCCATTATTATCATTATTAAAAATAAATAATCAAATGAGACATGTATATAAATATTTAAAGTTCTATACTACTCTGAGTAAAGTAACAAATAACGAAATAATATATACAGTAGTAGTATTAGTTATAATAATAATAATGTTGGTGAAAATGTAATTATGCCATCAAAACTTCTTTGTTTTAAAGAGTACACTGTAATATAAAATTTTGCTGTAAAAATAATATTTTTATATATTTTCATGTAACTACACTTTCATGTAATTACACTAAAAAAAAAGATTTTATTTTCAAGATCCATCAAATTAGATTGAATAATCCTTACATATTATTCATATTATAAAATGAGTAAAAGAAATAAAATAAAACAGTTTGTATACAGTATATCTTAATGTAACAGGGAATGGACAATTTAGTTTATGTGAATCGTATTCATAAATAAAATTAAAAAAAGGAAAATATTTAAGTTTAAGATTTATACAAAATGTTTATTAAGCTCGTGTTTTTTTTTTACTCATTTAAAATTCTCAGTCATAATATGAATAATATGTAAGGATTATCCAATTCAATTTGATGGAATATTACTATTAATTGAAAAGCAATTGTGTGTAAATTTGTTTTTACACAGTAGTATAGAATTTGAATATTTCTATACATTCATCATCATCAATCATAAATCTCATATTACAGAATTCAGTGAATTCTGGCATCAAAATATTATTACAGTATAAAAAAATGGATATTAATTTTGATATTTGCTAAAGATAACATTTAAAAGTGTTATTAAATAAAGAATTTAAACATAAAATTGGAGAAATAAGCATGCCCAATTAAATATCATCCCATATACATCAAATATGGGCTGAAACTAATAAAAATGCATTGAGATATATCAGTAATCATTAAAATAAACACATATGATGCACTTTCATCTGCATCAAAAAAGAAACAAATGCACACACACGCACGCACACACACACACACACACACACACACGTACTTTGAGGTGGAAACACGCCACGATAGGAAGTCTCTTCATAGTCAGCTGCTTGGTGGACTCCTGGTAACTATGGCAACCGCTGCATTTGATCTTGGCGCTGCTTCCTAAGTGTTCGGGTCGGGTGAACCTGCAATGCAGAAGAGTGAGTCAGTGGCGTCCGGTGCGAGTGTGTGTGTGTGTGTGTGTGTGTGTGTGGGCACCTGCGCAGGCAGTCTGTGAGTGTGGTGGCTCCGCTGGGATGGCTGTCTCCGTTCACCACACTGCCGTCACTGCCGGGGCTCAGCGGCCAGAACGGGGTGGACGAGCCCGGCAGATCCAAGCTAATGTCCCAGAACGGGTCTATTGTGGTGGAGACTCCACTGCAGACACAGAAAACACTGAATTATCTCATCTTTATCTCAGCGCTACTAATGCACCACCTCAAATAACATCCATGAATCGACCGGAAACCATTCAAACTTGATTTGATAGATGCATTTGCACTTAAATAATCAAGAAACGACAGGAATGCAATACCTCTGTTAAACACAGGGTGGCGCTGAGGAGGATTTATTTAGAGAAAACAAGAGGCATAGACACTGGCTCCGTGTCAAAACCTAGTGAGCGGTCTATGCAGGGACTAGGGAGCATTTTAAGGCAACAGATTTAATCAAATATATATCTTTTTACAGTGCAAAATTACCAAAACCTGGTATCAGACTTTATTTTAATTATGTAATTGAAATGTAAAATCAGGGGTACTAGTACAACTGACTACATAAAAAAGCTTACTAAACTGGATGCAGAGTGGATTGACTTAAAGGGGTCCAATATTGCGCTTTTTACATGTTCATCTTTCTTTAGTGTGTAATGTTGCTGTTTGAGCATGAAAAAGCTCTGCAAAGTTATTCTCTATATCAGTGTCAGTGTTTCTGAAGTCTTGAGTTATCTAGAACGAACACGTCACAATATTCCTCATTTAAATAATACGCAGAATAAAGAGGCGGGGCCTGGTTGAGTTAGTTAGTAGTGTGTTAAACTGGCGGTTATGGTAAGGGGCGGGACATTTCCCAAGCAGACTCGAAGTGCTCGACCAATCACAACACTGATCCAGCCGACCAATCAGAGCACAGTGTGCTTTTCAGAAGGAGGGGCTTCATAGAGACAGAAAGTAAACAGAGCGTTACTGACAGACTGGGAAGAGAGGAGCCGCAACAATGGAGAATATGAGGAAAATATTGTGTTTTTGAACATTCAAACATGAAAACCTATTGTAGTAGAGTCCAAAAACAACATCAAGACTTTAATAAAGGACACAAAAAGGGACTTAACAGTGGCCTTATTCACAAAAAACATTCTTGCATACATCAACACATTCAATTCAATGTGTCAATTAATGCAAGAACAGATATATGAATGGTGGACACAGATGTTCACTCGCCTCGTTACACACACACACACACACACACACACACGGTCTTACTGGCAGACTTGGCAGGTGACGTCAGACTGCAGGCCTCCTGTGAAGATTTGGTCAATGATGCAGTTGCAGTGGTTTGGGTTGTTGGCTTTTTTCCCATTATCATCTCCTTAGCGGACATGGAAGTAGCATATGAACACACACACACACCCACACCCACACACACACACAGAGAGAGAGAGACAGAGAAGGTCTGATTAGAAAGCAGCGCTCGGACTGCTGCAGAAACACCCCTCCCTTTGCTTTCACACTGCAGGGGAAAGAGTGAGATCTGTCTACCGACTCTACATCTATATCCTCACGGTTTCAGTCGTTCGTTTCATTCGTTCGCTCTTCCGTTTCGAAGCGTTTGCTCCCATCGCCCACCGACTCCGACCTCAGTGCGTACACTGCGACAAGACTCTCTCCTCCGCTCTCGCACATGCGCGCGTTCACAGCCGAATCAATATTTTAAGGAAATGTTTCATCCTACAGAGTCACGAATCTGCACATGAATAACAAGTAGATCTTACATGAGATCTTACACGAGCTATAAAGCTAACGGTGCTGTGAGTGATCTTTATGACATAAATCTGCATGCTATCCGACAGATGATCCAGAAAACACGTGAAATAGCTTGCAGGATGCTAAAGGCAGAGCTGACCGATTAATACAAATAAAACCGATTATCACACTGGGATTTCATAAAATAAACATATTTTGGATGTTTCAGAAGGGAAACGGCTCAATAAAAGTGTTTTCTTAAAAAAAACTTAAAGTATAGTAATCTTACTGTTGTACTTATAAATAAAAAATAAAATAATGATTATACTATTTTTCTTAAATACTCTAATTTTTATCCTCTTAAACAGCTTTTTTATTTAACAGTATTTTTAAACATTAGTGTTTAATAAATCTTTTCATATTTTTATTTAGTAATAACTACCATCATAAAAATAATAGTATATAATTAATTATTTTAGTCGTATTGCTACATAACTAAATATGGCCAAATTTTGCAGCCCAACAAACACAGGTAAGCTTTTTAAATTGCATTTTAAAATCACAATAGCAATTTTTATCAGAAAGAGAAAAAAAACGTTTTTTAAATTTTCCCGCCAAATCGTGCAACCCTACTTAAAGGTAAATGCGTGTAATTTTCTTGATGTTAAAATACTTTCACAACATCGTTTTAATTGGACAGCATAGCGTGATTTTGAGGCGGGGTTTTTGTTTGTCCAGCCAATAGCAGATAATGTCATCTTTAATGTTCATCTTTATCCCCCTGAAATGCATTCTCTTGCTTTCCGACAGCAGATTAGTCCTAAAATACAGTCGTTACCATTAACACACGTCATGCAGCGTTACTTCATCATCTTTCCTGCTCTAAAACACACATTTAATCTGAAAAGCAGCCATGTGGAACTGATATAATTAGCAAGCTAATGCTGCGTTTCATTCAGTTCACTCTTCGCAGGGAGTTTGATTGACAGGCGATCTGACCAATCATAATTGATTATCCGAATCCACCATTTTTGTCGGACAAAGCACTCAGGAGAGTTAGTAGATTAACGTCTGTGGATTTGATCTTGAAAAACAGTGTACTGACGTCTTAAAACAACATTCCTTCTGATGTTCATTCATGTTTATTTGATGCTATGAATGAACTAGAAGGAAGAGATGATCAGTTGACGAGTGGCTTTAACTGAGGCTCTACAGAGATCTGTAAGACACATTAAAGAGCCACAAAACGGTATTTATAGTTTACATTTCTTTAAAAAAATGACCAATGTTAAAAGTTTGAGACCTAGTCCTCTCTGCTCCACAACGTATTTTTCACTGCGTGAGAACATGGTGGGCGTGGCTTGTCGGACATAGCAACAGTAACTAAAGGGGGCGGGTCTTTGTGAACGGTCAGTTGCATTACTTAGTTACTTTTTTAAAAAGTAATGCGTTACGTTCCTTTTGCGTTCCCTTTTTTCCACCATGGCTGGGGTTTTTTTTATAACAAAAAAAAAGTCATATTTCTCGACTCAGGGACGAAACCGGTGTAAATGCATTTATTGATCCGAAAAAAAATACGCGTCACTGACGCTTGCGGTGTGAAACGGCCGTAAGTCATTTTTGCTTATGGTTTCACTGAATCATCGAAGGTCAGAAGCAAGGACATTGGTCAATAACGTGAGATTAAATGCATAAAAATGTATGTTTTATTTACCATATTAAAGGTTTGGCGTGAGAGGAGCATGGAGTGTCCACCAAAACGCTTTTAGCCAGCTGAAAACGCTAGGCGCTCTGCTGAAAACGGCTAGCTATGGGCGCTTGAGAGCGTTTTGGCAGCAAAAATGCGAAAGTGTTACTAGTATCTCATTTCACACATATTATGTTTCTGTAATGATTCTATATTAAAATGTCGATACGATGTAACGTAATTTCTCTGGCTCTTGTTTTAAAGTATTTTGTTCCGTTATTATGCTTGTTGACGTTGTACAAGCAGAATGTGGCAGTTGGTCGGTGTGGTATAAGCCCCGCCCCTCCTCCACTGTGATTGGACGGTTGGGTAAAAATTGACACTGATGAGCGCTGTGTTTTACCCAAGGGGGTAATTCATCAGCCGGAAACTGAAGCCTTCCAGGTAGCTGCCATTGTAGCAGACCATCACCTGCCGTTAGCATTCCATTGACTCTCATTCATTTTGGCGTCACTTTGACAGCGAATAACTTTACATCGGAGGCGTTTAAAGACTCCATTTGTCCATTAATTATTTCTAAAGAAACACGACAATGTATAAAAGGCTCCATTACTTTGCATCTTATGTTATGGCCTCGTAGAAGCCGTTTTGTTAAAATAGGCTAATGATTGAGTCATAACACGGGACTTTCTGTCGCACACTAGAGAAATTACCGTATAGACAGAAGTAGAGGCTCAGGCAATCGGGGGACGTGGAGGCATAAAGTCAAGGGAGAAGCCCATAGAGAGTCATAAAGTTGCTCCTGCTGCGAGCTCATGGGCACCTAATACTCACGCTCTCCGGCTCTGTGAGATTCGGAAGGGAATGATTCAGATTTCTCTTGGCACAGATACTAGGTGTCTCACGTCACATCTCCGTCGTCAAGCTCAGTTAGTGCCTGCGCAGTCGCTCAGCCATCAGGAAGAGAGTGCTTCTAATGGGCTTCACTTTTCTCCGTTGAAATCTATGGGGTCGCTGTGTCCTTTTCTTTTACCGTCTATGGTTTTACCCAAAGTTGAACATTCTTCAACTCTCGCGACCAGTAAAAAAAAAACAGCGCTCAGCGCCTCGTTACGCTCATGCCGTTTAAAAACCGTGGCGCTCCCATTGGAAAAATACGCCAGTCGCGTGAAAAAGCGCTTGTGGACACACGGCGTAACTAAAGGGGGCGTCGGCTGGTTGCGCTGTAATATGTGTGATTGGCTGCGGTACCTTTGCAGTGTCTGTGCAGCACGTCGAGCGCAGCGATCAGGAACTCGTGGGCGTCCTGCTGCTCGTATCCGGCCAGGTGTCGGGCGTGAGTCCAGACCAGGTGAAGCAGCCGGAAGGGAATGTGAGGAGAGCGATGACCCGAGTAAAACTACAACAGAGAACCACAGACACATGAGCGACACACTACATGTGCATCTATTTGATCAAAATACAGTCAAAAATGCAATATATTATTGCAATATGTGAATATATTGCTAAATGTAATTTATTCCTGTGATCAAAGCTGAATTTTCAGCATCATTACTCCAGTCTTCAGTGTCACATGATCCTTCAGAAATCACTATAATATGATGATTTGATGCTCAAGAAACATTTATGATTATTATCATTGTTGAAAACAGTTGTGGAGGCTGTGATAAAACTGTGTTCAGGATTCTGTGATGAATAAAAGTTCAAAAGAACAGCATCTGTTTGAAATAGAAATCTTTGGTAAAAATAAAAAAATGTTCTTACTGTCACTTGATCAATTTAATGCATCTTGAATAAAAGTATTCATTTCTTTCAAAAAAATATTACTGAGCCAAACTATTGAATGATAATGTATCACAGTTTTCCAAAATATATGAAGCAGTACAGCTGTTTTCAACATTAATAATAATCATAAATGTTTCTTAAGCAGCAAATCAGCATATTAGAATGATTTCTGAAGGATCATGTGACACTGAACCAGCTCAAAAGAGTAATTTGCTTGATAATCTGATTACTCTGGCTGTGTGTGTGTCTGAGCGTTAGTGTGTGTGTGTGTGTGTGTGTGTTAGTATGTGTGTGTCTGTGTTGTGTGTGTGTGTGTGTGTGTGTGTGTGTGTGTGTGTGTGTGTGTGTGTGTCTGAGCGTTAGTATATGTGTCTGAGTGTTAGTATATGTGTGTCTGAGCGTTAGTATATGTGTGTGTCTGAGTGTTAGTATGTGTGTGTGTCTGAGCGTTAGTATATGTGTGTGTCTGAGTGTTAGTATGTGTGTGTGTCTGAGCGTTAGTATATGTGTGTGTCTGAGTGTTAGTATGTGTGTGTGTCTGAGCGTTAGTATATGTGTGTGTCTGAGTGTTAGTGTGTGTGTGTGTGTCTGAGTGTGTGGTGTGTCAGTGTTAGTGTGTGTGTGTCTGAGCGTTAGTATATGTGTGTGTCTGAGTGTTAGTATATGTGTGTGTCTGAGTGTTAGTGTGTGTGTGTGAGTGTTAGTGTGTGTATGTGCGTGTGAGTGTTTGTGTGTGTGTGTGTGTGTGTGTGTGTGTGTGTGTCAGTGTTATTGTGTGTGTGTCTGAGTGTTAGTGTGTGTGTGTGTGTGTGTGTGTGTGTCTGAGTGTTAGTATAAGTGTTAGTATGTGTGTGTGTCTGAGTGTTAGTATGTGTGTGTGTGTGTGTGTGTCTGAGTGTTAGTATATGTGTGTGTCTGAGTGTTAGTATATGTGTGCGTGTGTCAGTGTTAGTGTGTGTGTGTGTGTGTGTGTGTGTCTGAGTGTTAGTGTGTGTGTGTCTGAGTGTTAGTATAAGTGTTAGTATATGTGTGTGTCTGAGTGTTAGTATGCGTGTGTGTGTCTGAGCGTTAGTATATTGTGTGTGTCTGAGTGTTAGTATGTTGTGTGTGTCTGAGTGTTAGTGCGTGTGTGTCTGAGTGTGTGTGTCTGAGTGTGTGTGTCTGAGTGTGTGTGTGTGTGTGTGTGTGTGTGTGTGTGTGTGTGTGTCAGTGTGTGTGTGTGTGTGTGTGTGTGTGTGTGTCTGAGTGTTAGTATATGTGTGTGTCTGAGTGTTAGTGTGTGTGTGTGTGAGTGTTAGTGTGTGTATGTGCGTGTGAGTGTGTGTGTGTGTGAGTGTGTGTGTGTGTGTGTGTGTGTGTGTGTGTGTGTGTGGTGTGTGTGTGTGTGTGTGTGTGTGTGTGTGTGTGTGTGTGTGTGTGTCTGAGTGTTAGTATATATGTGTGTGTCTGAGTGTTAGTATGTGTGTGTGTGTGTGTGTGTGTGTGTGTGTGTGTGTGTGTGTGTGTGTGTGTGTGTCAGTGTTAGTGTGTGTGTGTCTGAGTGTTAGTGTGTGTGTGTCTGAGTGTTAGTATAAGTGTTAGTATATGTGTGTGTCTGAGTGTTAGTATATGTGTGTCTGAGTGTTAGTATATGTGTGTGTCTGAGTGTTAGTATATGTGTGTGTCTGAGTGTTAGTATATTGTGTGTCTGAGTGTTAGTATATATGTGTGTGTGTGTCTGAGTGTTAGTATATATGTGTGTGTGTCTGAGTGTTAGTATATATGTGTGTGTTGTGTCTGAGTGTTAGTATATGAGTGTGTGTGCATGTATATGAGTGTGTGTGTATACGAGCATGTGTGGTATGAGTGTGTGCGTATTTGTCTGGGTATAGGAGTGTGTGTGCGTGTGTATATATGTTTGGGATAGGAGTGTGTGGTGTGTGTGTGTGTTGTGGTGTGTGTGTGTGTGTGTGTGTGTGTGTGTGTGTGTGGTGTGTGTGTGTGTGTGTGTGTGTGTGTGTGTGTGGAGCTCTCACCTCCTGAAAGAGCTGAGACATTTCACACACTAGGCAAGAGTTGGACTGCATCTCACACTTGTGTCTGTCGGACAGGAAGAAATCCCTCAGCAGCGGAGTGTGTGTGAGAGCCTGAACGATACAGTTCATAAAGCATGTGTTCCCCAGGTTTATTAAACCCCTCAATCCTGAAACAGAAGACAGAGAAAGCAGAGAGCATTAAAAATAAGGACGGACAGTAATTTTCCAGTCGAGTCTTCGGACACACAAAAGATTCATCACCAGCAACGGTTTTGAAATAAGCTAAGTTTTTAGTTTTTAACTTATTCACTTACTTTATATCTACTATCACAAAAAAGTAAAATTATCATAATAAATTATTAATTATAAAATAAAAAAATTATAAAAATATAAGTGTTGCTAACATTATAAATATTGTTTACTCCATTTTTATTATTTATAAATTATTATAAATAATACAAATAACATCAATAACATCAACATTGTATTCATTTACTTTGTTTTATTTACATTTATCACCATAAACTGCGTATTATTCATACAGTATTTATAAGTTAATTTACTTTCCGGTTTGTCAATTTTATTAATAAATAATTATTCATAAACAACAAAATTAATGAATAAAAGGCATTCAAAAATACTATTAAAGTGCACTCACCTGGAGGTTACATAGTAACCAATTTAGGCAACATACATATATAAAAGAATAAAAAAACATTATATACAAGGGCATACATTTGCTATAAAACAAAAGAAAAGGGAAAGTCAGTGTTGAGAGTGTGTCTTCACAAAAAAGAACTAGTTCAAAAGAGTCATTTGCTCAAGAACTGGACTCCTCTGGTGGTGCTTTGAATTGATTCTTTGTAGCAAATCAAAAACTCAGAGCTCAAAAGAGTCACTTGTTTGGGAATCTTTATATACTGTTCCCACTGTGTGTATGAATCACTAAAAAGGAGTAGCTCAAAAGAGTGATGCGTTCAGGACTCAGCTCTTACACTGGTCTCCCAGTACATTTTCAATTCACTAGAAGGAACTCAAAAGAGTCACTTGTTTGGAATCAAACCACTCTGGTTGTTTTTGATTCACTAAAAAGAACCAGCTCAAGAGTCACTCATTTGTGAATACGTCTACACTGCTCGAGTTGTGTGTATGATTTACTAAAACAAGCATCTCAAAAGACTCATCTATTCAGGAAACGGTTTAATCACGCTGTGTTTATGATTCGCTACAAAGAACCGGCTCAAAAGAGTCATTTGCATGAGAATCTGAGTCGTTCTCAGTGTTTTAGAGAATTGAGAACAATCTCCGTTACTTTAATTTCCTATTATCACTGTAAAGCTGCTTTTAAACCGTCTATATTGATAAAAGCACTGTATAAATGACCTGACTAGTGCAAATGGTTAAAATTGCACAAACGATCCATTTTCACACGTAAATGTGTGTACAAGTGTATTAAGCCCAGAATTTAAAGCTCAGCTTTAGCTCTTCTCCGTCAGATCGAGTCTCTTCCCTGCGGTGCTGACGACGGTTACAGCGTTTCGTACGGTTCACTAGAAGGAACTCAAAAGTGTTTGGGAATCAAACTACAACGCAGTCCTGTGTGTTATATTTAACATCAGTTAGGCCGTGTGTCCACCGAAGCGTTTTTTCACGCAGCTGGCGTATTTTTCCAATTGTTTTCAATGGGAGTGCTGCGTTTTTTAAAGGTCCCGTTCTATGCCCCTTTTTACAAGATGTAAAATAGGTCTCTGATGTCCCCAGAGTGTGTCTGTGAAGTTTCAGCTCAAAATACCCAACAGATCATTTTTTACAGCATGTTTAAATTGTCTTTTTTGAGGACTCAGAAAAACGCTCTGTTTTAGTGTGTGCCCTTTAAATGCAAATGAGCGGCTGCTGCACGACACAGGGGGCGGAGCTTCAAGAGCTCGCACTCAGACTCTTAGGACAATTTCATCTCATGGAATAATGATAACATCAGAAACTCTCAGTAACGGTGTTCATTTCGAGTCGGACAATAATGCCTACAGAGTCAGATGGCTGTATAGAGATGGAACAGGTATAGTTTAGTAGTTTAATTGCGGTTATTATAACGTATTTGTCATCTGCTTGAATGTATCCAGCATTATTAATAACCAGCTACAAGTCTGCTGTGTCGGACCAGGTCCGAATGATGATCAAAAATATACTGATGAGTTTAATAAAGTTTATTGTACATCACACAAAAGATGAAGCGTCAGTTTTACTTCAGAAAATCACCGCTGAGTAAACACAGTAAGTTATAAGAAGTGCGCGAGTTGAGGGAGTATTCCTGTGGGCGGACGTTAGTCAGAGAACTGTTCTACTGACGTCATTAAAGACGGAAGTAGAGGGATGTAGTCCAAACCGGCCGTTCGCTGTAGGCGACTTCTGTTAAATAAAATACTCGCTTGGCATTGAACTTTGAGCGTTATAATTTTACAGATATTATTTATAGTCTAACAACAACATTACACACTAACTTAAGTTTGAAACATGGGATCGCGAAGAACGGGACCTTTAAACGCCATGAGCATAACGAGACGCTGAGCGTTTTATTCCCGCTGAAGCGTTTTTACTGGTCGCCGAGAGTTGAAAAATGTTCAACTTTGGGTAAAACCGAGCGGCAACATTCTAATCTGTAAATGAAGCCTACCCGGAAGTGCGAAAAACTGCAGTACATATAAACTCCGCTAGGGGCCGGTCCCAAAAGGGAGCAAATTCCATAGACCCCCATGTTAAAATGTCCGTTTTCACAGCATAAATTCATGTTTTTACAGGTTGGTCCCATGGACTTTTATTGTATTTTTCGATAGGTACCGAGTGCCTGACAACTGTGAGGGGGGTGAATTTTTTTCTAACTCGTTAGTTTAAATCGTATTTAGATATAAAATGTATGACAAATAAAGTTAACTTTGATTGACATCTGATAACGGGCTGCGCCGAGTGGAGTTCCTGAAATGTGACGTCTCGGCCATGATCTGACCCAACACATCACACCACCTCTGTATCCTTTCTGAAAAGATTTTCCAAGTTGGCGCCGGCCATACCCCCCATAAACGCCTCAGAACACGTTCTTCAGAAAGTCTATGGGTGACGTCACTGACGCTTTGTCCATATTTTTTACAGTCTATGGGTAAAACGCAGCGCTTATCGCTGTCACTTTTTACCCAGCCGTCCAATCACAGTGGAGGAGGGGCGGGACTAATATCACACCACACCGATTTAACTGTCACTACATTCTTTCTGTACAACGATGTCAACCAGCAGAGCTAACCGAACAAAATGGATGAAAATTAATTTAGTATGAAACAAATTATCTGCGAAATCAGTTACAAGTAAACTGTGCTGTGGATATTCTGTATCATAGCAACGAATCGTTTCAACTGAAAAAAACGAAGCGCCACAGCATTCACCAAAGCATTTTTGTATATATATAAAAAAAATAAAAATAAAAAGCAATTGGTTCTGAATGAGAACCGTCTCTCAGCTCCCAACACTAATTGATGTAAAAGTGCAAAATTATTCCGCTATTGAGATTTAACCTAATTTAACTGTTGCTGAAGTCTAGCAGAGTTTATTGCCGCGTCTTTAATGAACCGAAAGCTGTCGTGATTCGTTGTGTCATCGGACGCCTACAATCTGTAAACCAACAGCAATCTCTCACAATATCCCCCTGAATTCATCATACACAGCCCATATTATGTCCTAAATGATCAATGGGAGCTCCGGCTCTCATATGGCTAATCGCATTAGTGCGTTTCTCTGGGTGTGAGAGAGGCTGGCGTTTAGCGCCTACGCTAGGCCTGTGGTGCAGATATTTAACACCATTACTGCACTGCCAGGCCCTCTGACTGAGGGGAAACAGCCGAAAATGAGAAAAGGGAGGAGAAACATTATTTCTCTAATGGCCAGAGTCCATATCTCCGCTTTATTCTCTGCGCCATGGAACGCAAACACACAAAAAATAGATGGAAAACATCGAAACTGATGGCCGAGAAACAAAGAGTGGTGCAAAACTGCCTTCTCTAGACATTTGACTAGTAGAAAATCATTTGAACCCACTGGTTTTATCCAGATGAGTTTTGGCAGATGCTGTGTTATTGAACTGCGCTTCAGAAATGTGGCCTGTGGGAAATGAAGTTCTTACCAATGGTGCAGTTCGCTGTGATTTTTCTTCGTTTGGGGTTGTGTCGCAGCAACTCCAGCTCTCGCTTCGTAGGCTCCCACATCGAATATTTCTCTCCGATACCTGACGATTCAGGGAATATGCACATTATATTTCATTGAATCGAGCTTTAAATATACACAAGACTGCATTAAAAAGTAAAGATGCATACATTTAAAGTGACTAAAGATATACATGATGTTCTTTTGAACTTTCTATTCATCAAAGAATCCTGAAAAATAAATGTATCATGGTTTCCGTATGAATAATCAATGTTTCTTGAGCATCAGATCATCAAATCATACTGATTTCTGAAGGATCATGTGACACTGAAGACTGGAGTAATGATGCTGAAAATTCAGCTTTGATCACAGGAATAAATTACACTTTAATATATATTCACATAGAAAACAGAATTAACATGATTACCATGTTGCTTGCTTGATTTAACATGTTGTTGCTGACATGATTTGACACATTGTCAACATGAATTTACACAAATTGTTCTTTTTGCATGTAGACTTTATGGATTTCATAATCTTTGCACATAAGAAATGTTAAAGGGATAGTTCACCCCAAAATGTAAACTCTGTCAGTAATTACTCTCCTCATGTTGTTCAACCCCGTAAGACTTTCGTTCATCTTCGGAACACAAATTGAGATATTTGTGATTAAATCTGAGAGCTGGGTCACTCCTCCATAGGCTTCTAAGGGATTGAAACTTGCCAGCCCAGAAAAGTTATTAAAGAAAAGTTAAAAAGTCCAAGTGACGACAGTGACTCAAAAAATAACGACTTTATTCAAGTATTAATTTCCTTCTCTGTGGGCCTTGAGTGAGTTCATGTAGTGTCGCAGCGCTTCTGTGTTCTGGGTTTGTATGTGTGTAGTAATAAAAAGTGTGTGTGTGTGTGTTTGTGCGCTTGTACAGGGTATATGCAGGAATCTTGAAGTTAATTTTAATACCTTTTCAAGACTTTTTCAAGACCTTCTCAATATTTTTTAATACCTCACCGCCACTTCAAGCTGTAACCATTTCCATCAGTGATACTTTTAACTTAACAGTTTTAGTTCCTTGTAATACGTGTGATTATTTTTTCCCGCTCTGGGAAAATCCCGCCCTGCAACCGATTTCATTGGTTTAGGTTACAGTGACGGGTAGGTTTAGGCATCAGTGTTTGGTGTAGGCAATCAGTACAGTGATTGACATGACAGAGAGGCAATTTACGAACGCACCCAAAATAGCCTAGTTTTTTATGTACCTGTTCGTTTTTTTAATAAAAATGACTAAATTCACACACTTTTATGATGTTTTCGGGACTCAAACTGTTGGACAGCTAATTCAGAAAAAATACTTTCAAAATTTAAGACTTTATAAACTCATGATAAGATTTTTAATACTTTTTAAGGGTCTTAATTTTCCCAAAATTGATTTATCACCTTTTAATACTTTTCAAGACCCCGCGGATACCCTGTTGTAATATTTGAGAGATAAAAACTGCAAATCTAAAAGCCAATCACTGCGAAAATCCGTTACTGCGCCCAAACAAAATCTTACCGAAAGCTCATTTTTTGAGATATCATCCTCAAATTTGGAACACAACTTGTTTAGATTTATGGCTTTGAATTTATATCAGTTTTGGAGATCAACATGTTTCATAAAATATATATTTAATTTTATATAAATATATAATATATAAATAATTTTCATAAACTTAAACCTATATAACATTTTTCTGGATTGACATACATTTTATTTTACTTCAGCAATAATCTGCCAAGGGTCTTCTTTAAAATGAAAACTTAAGTCTGTTCTCCCAAGATTCAAATTTTTAGGACAGTTTTTTGACGTGGACATTTTTGTCCTCTATGTAGCTATGCGTAACTTTTTTTAACTGATGCACAAGGGTTAAGAAAATAATGAAAGATTAGCTTTTATCAGCGGCACAAGCCAAACACACTCTTGCCCTCCTGTGGCTCGCAACACAACAGTTTCCAATATTAATTTCCCGAATTAAGGCGAGACACTACAGGTGAATAGGGTATTTTTTTTAAATAATAGATATCATCATGAAACTTTCTCAGTTGATTACTTATGCAAGTATATTAAAAAAATGTATTACAAGTTTTTGAAATTTGTATGTTTAATTATGCAAATTAGGCATTATCTCGTTAAATATGCACAATTTTGCATATATTTTCGGTAGATAGATCTGACCATATGATAAAGCCAGGTGCAAAATTATTTTTTCATTTTGTTCCACACACAAGATGAAAAAAGAATTTCAGAGGGATTTCAGGATATATGCTTTCATTACCTAGGAAATCAAAATATACTGTCCATAGCCTTAAAAATCAATTCTCGCCATATTTTTTTTATTAAATCAGGCCAGAAATGATTTATAAACAAATCCCTCTGAAAATATCTTCAGAATACTGCTAAGTGTATAACTGGAAAGTTTGGTGTACATAGGTGCTACACAGGCTGAGAAGTTTCTCCTGGAGAATGACAAAATACTCATTTTGAGAAAACAGCATTTAAAGATTTGTAATGTAAAAATGAATACTTTTTTTAGTGGAAACAACTATTTACAGACACAATATCTTATCAAATCATCAGCACCAACAATACAAACCAACTAAATCACATTACAACTTATAACACAGCATTTATGGCCTTCAAATGAACAGAAAAAGAGTCAAAAACACACATCTAAATGTCAGAGCGCGTCACGTGATGCATCTGAACCAATCACGTTGTCAGAAATTGACACCAGCCAATGAGATTTCGGTTTTAGAGTTAAATGCCCATTTTACTTTCACGATTGGTTGCTGATAAAAAGGAAATGACCATATTTGGATCCGACAGCGTTGAACAGGAGAAAGAGAGCTTTCCAACGGTGTGTGTGATGACAGGGTGCAGATAGCGATCGCAGAGCAGCATGTTGATATATAACGACAACTTTTTGTTGAATTTAGGAGAAATCTACAGACGCAAATGGACAAAGTGTAGTAAAATAAACACCTAAATGTGTATTTTGGAATTTTTTTCACCTCAAGTCTGAAAGAAGACATGTTATTGAAGACAAATAGCCCAAAATCTCAAAATTGACCAGTGAAAAAAAAACGATGTTTTTGCCTGCCGTGTCTCGCCTTAACGGCCACAAGTTGAACTACGCCGTAAGAGGAACCAACCTTGCAATTTCCAGGCTTTTCTTTGTTCTTCTTTGGCAATCTGCTCCATGTCTTTGTCGTATATGTAGTCTTGGCACACAAAGCAATATATTCCACCATACAAAAGGTCTATAGCTGAATAAGAGAAGGAGACAGAAAAAACAGAAGGAAAGGACCTATTAGAGACCTTTTGGAGAAGTTGACGTTTGCATCTTCCCGTATCTGCCCTGTAAATATGGATGAGGCATTAAGGAAGCATCCCAAGCATTGCTCAGTGCAGCAAATCTGCCTCCTTTAATAAGTGATGGGAATAATAATTAGGGTGCAGCACAGAAACATCCATCGCTGCTCGTGCCACTATATCGTGTCCTCTGTGAAATGTCATGGAGAGCAATCGCTTTTACCCGTCAGCTTCTTATTGCCCTGACTGAAGCTATAGTTGTGAATGAGGAGTATCAGATATGAATTTATGCTTAAGTGCAATGTAAAAAAAGAAGACTGTAAAGGCCTGTAAAAGTGCTACAGTAAAAAACTGTGTACTGTAAGTTTCCTTATACAGGGAAAAACTAATATTTAATGAAGTAATTTTGCAGTAAACCTCTTAAAATGTAACCTTTGTTCAGTTTAATGCATCTTTGCTGAATATAAGTAACAGTAAAAACAT
The DNA here is from genome assembly GCA_036326025.1 of Chrosomus eos. Lineage (NCBI taxonomy): Eukaryota > Metazoa > Chordata > Actinopteri > Cypriniformes > Leuciscidae > Chrosomus > Chrosomus eos. The sequence continues at coordinate 2,194,161 of CM070830.1, read as the reverse complement.
TAAAAATGAACATATCAGCCACCATATTTGTATTGGCCAATATATCATGCATCCCTCATAATGGTACAATAGTAATAAATGCTGCTTTATTGCACAACTGTTCTTTGACATTGATAATAATTATAAATGTTTCTCGAGCATCAAATCATCATATTATAGTGATTTCTGAAGGATCAAAATCAGCTTTGATCACAGGAATAAATTACACTTTAAGACATATTTAAATTGAAAATGGTTATTTTAAAACGCATTTTTTCCACAATATTTCTACTGTATTTGATTTACACCTTTGGTGAGATATCTTTCAAAAACATGAAGGGAAAAAAGTAAAAGAAAACAACAAATCATCTTATAATTTACTGTAAACTGAGTGGCACTTCACATTTGATTTTTTGATTTTAATAATCATGTTTCTTAGGGTTTCTTGTTATCAGGTATGTACTTTTTTTTTTTTTTTTTTTTTTCATCGAATGAAGGTTTACTGCATTATTTTAGTGTTGTGTGTTATGATGGTGTTCTGTCCATCTTCTATATATTAGCAATTACCACCGCTTGTGGAAAAGCAACTTGTGATGAACTTCATAATCATATTTTTCTCATTAAAACCTGCGTTATTACAGTTATTGTCACTGTATATGTTAAAGGTAATGCAGGTTTTAGTAGCAGTGGGACTTTGCTATTTCAGCAGAAAAGGGCTGTTGGATTTACAGATAAAAAATATATATATATATATATTTTCTAAATATAAAAAACCCTAATACATACCTGATAACAAGAAACATGGTTAATAAAACAAAGTGTCACTCAGTTTACAGCTTTTACTGTAAATTATAATTTGATTTGTTGGTTTTTCCTTTGATTTTTTTTTTATTTATTTTTAGGATTTCTCACCAAGGCTATTTGATTAAACAAATACAGTATGTGTGTATGTGTTATTTTGAAGCATGTTTTCAACAATATTCTACACACATATACATGCATATATAAATATACATATATACACACAAAATATGTAGCCATTTTTACTGTGTTTTAACAGAATTAATCTGTAAAAATTACATGATTTTTTTACACTGTGCCATTCGACCATTTCTCCAACCCTGCAGATGCAGTACCTGTTTTTCAGTTCCCATGGCAACCCGATGATGGTCTGTTTCACACAGATGCACTAAATGTTCGCAGGTGGAGTGAAGCAGTGGGAACCGGCTTCTATTTGTGCCACGACACTAATGCACAGGCTGGCACAAGCTGTCGACAGGTGCTCGGACTGGGAAGCTTTTAGAGGCTTTCAGTGCAGAGGACCAGCACCTCCATGTTTCACAGACTATTCTCAGCCATTGCAAAGGGACTGAAGTCTTATTGTGCGCGCTAGTTGAACTGGCAGGACGTTAACAATCCACACAGGCATGTGGTTAATCTGTTAAATCTGCTCAAAACGACCTCATTTACTTCCTAAATTAATGTATTTAGTCTCTTTGTGCAAGATTGGGATTTATTAGTGCATGACGAGAAATGCATTGCAAAATATTTCATTAAAATGCAATGCAATCTAATATTTAAAATAATATAAGCCAATATAAATACTAATGCAACGATCCATCTAATTAAATCCTAATGGATTTTTTTTTATTAAACAGGCTTTATTATTTTCCATTGCAATATCTCCGTCACACTTGCAGACGCATCCCATAATGTAAGTTGAATGCGTTCAGCTGCCGTCTATTTCTGTCGAAACGCATTCTGCGGATGATATTGTCATGGCAATACATTCCTATTAAACTATAATCCTGTTCACACTATTCATGATGTATTAAGATTCATTATAATGTAAAGTTTACATTGTACACTTTAAAATTGGATTCACTTCATTGATACATTGAGCATCATGAACGAACTATAAACATCAATATTTTACAGCATTTACAGAATCTAGGTTGATGTTAGTTGTTATTATGAATACAGTAGTGTTCAATGTTTCTTCATAATGCATTAGTTCGTGTAAATATAACTTAAATTGTTAAATATGTCTATTTAGAATTAACCTTAACCTAGATTAATAAATGCTGCTAAATTCAGGGCTATCAATAAAAAAAAATTGCATTGCTCGAAATAAAACAAACATTAACACATACATGTTTTATAAATAAATAGGCTACATATACACACACACATTATGCATGCATGCATATATATATATATATATTAGTGCTGGGCCGTTATCGGCGTTAACGTGCTGCGTTAACGTGAGACTCTTATCGCGCGATAAAAAAAATATCGCCGTTAATCTAAGTTGGGTTGGGATCATAAATAGCATTTTCGAATATCGTTATTTTCGCGCAATTCTAGTGTGTAGTATGACATACATAGCCTACTTGACGCCGCGCCTACTGTCACAGATCGCGCAGCAGGGTATTTTCCTGTCAGGGACACAAGGTGTACTTTTACTTTGTTATGTTGGGCGACGTTCCTCTCGTTACTTTATGTTAATGCAATACGTTGTTAAATGAGTTCATTCCAAGTGCGCTGTATCCTTTGTATGGGCATGAGCGATGCTCATTTACAAATGAATCACTCTTTTGAGTCGATTCTGTTCAAAGACTTCAGCTGCGTCCCAATGTGCATACTATCCATCCTAAATAGTATGTGACATTAGTAATTTTCAATACTATTTAGGGCATAGTATGCACATTGGGACGCAGCTTTCATCAAACAAGTTGTCAGATCTGTTAAATCGGTTCGCGAATCAGTTGATCTGTTCAGTTCCTCACGCACTGAATCGTCTGAACTCAGAAGCGCTTTCAATTCACACTCGAGGAGTCGTAAGTAACAGGAAGATTTAAGAACATCAAGAGCGTTGGATTAAGTGGCCGTGGATCTACAGTTTAGTCTAGTGAAAGCAAATCTGCAAATGCATCATATCTTTGCCAACGATGAAGATCTTTATTAGTTGAACATCTTCGTAAACTGTCCGTGAATGAATGATTCCACAGGACGATACATTCGAGTTCATTTCATTCAGGTAATACATTTTACAACCAAAAAGATTATTACGCCACGATAGCACTACTAAAAAGTATGACATTATCCGGTTTTTGGAGATAACAGTTACATTAATTTATAGGCTACAAAAAAAAACGCTTCAGGGCGTCGGTGCACTGGTTAACAGGTTTAAATAAGCTACCATTGTCCACAGTTTATGAAATGAACACCGCCATCCCGCGGTAATGTGTGTGTATTGCGCAGTGGCATAATCACACGAATAGTTTACATTGATTGAAACTAATTTGTTTAAAAAGGAGGCTATTGCAGTAACAAGGCAGGTTTACATAAAATCATTATGACATATGATGACATTATTTTTTGATCTAACGAGCATTGGCGATGCAAAAACGGACTGTTGTGCGGATTTTTTTTTTTTTTCAATTACTATGTTAAAAAACCCCGAAGAGAACATGTTACTTGTTCAATTAATAAACAGTTTGTTTGATGACAAATCGCTAAAGATGAAATTGGCCTTCCTTTCTGTCATTGCGTTTTTTTTTTTTTTTTTTTTTTTTTTTTTAACGATATTCGACTTTTGCTCCTCGATTGTCAAATGGCATTTTTGGCAGAAATGCACATCCCTATGCGAGGTGAACTATTCTCAAAGACTTACTTTTAGTCATTATTTGGGTAGCACACATATTATAAATGCCTTCGGGAGAATTCAAATGAGCCATTTTAATCTAGATTAATCTAGATTAATTTTAAAATTAATCTAGATTAAAAAAATTAATCTATGCCCACCTCTAATATATATATATATATATATATATATATATATATATATATATATATATATATATATATATATATATATATATATATGAATTTTATTGTGTGTGTGTGTGTGTGTATTATATATATATATATATATATATATATATATATATATACACACACACAATAAAATGCATATATATATACCGTAATTCCTCAAATAAAAACCGGTATTCAAATAAACGCCGGGCCTCTGATAGTGGCCGGGTGCGTGGTCAACGCGGACAAATAAAGGCCGGTCTCAAATTAAGGCCGGGGAAAAATTAGTGTACACTCAAAGACGGACGCGTGCTGTGCTTGTCATATATCACAACTACTATTCAGTGTTTTTAACCACGTTTATTTTAGGTTTCAGACATTTAAATAGATAAGATTTATAGCAAAACAATACATTTATAGTTTGTAAAATACACAATGGTGTCTATGGAAGCAGCAATAATCCATTCAAATATATTTGGCGACGTGTTTTATTCATATCAGATACACAGTGTAAGTATAAAGTTTACTCTATTCTTCTCCCAGTTCACCGGCCACTTACTTTCATGCATTTCGGGAGAAACTGAAGAATTCACGCGCTGTGTAACTTACAAATCCAACAGACAGGAATCTCTGAACTGCGGTGCCCATCTCACGTTACAGATCAGGATCAATTATAAAGGGTTTTAAACGACAAAACAAACTCACTTACACTGAATTGAGAGTCAGAATAGAAGATAGTTGATGACATGGTAAGCAAGTTTGTTAATATTTAGAAATAAAAGCGCTACATCTGTCATACAGCACTATTTTGACTGTGGTGAACACGTGCCAAGCATGACGCGTCACCATGGAAACTTGGCTGACGGGCGGGCGGGGATCGCGAATTAGAAATAAAGGCCTGCCTCTAATAAAAGCCTGCTTCAAATAAAAGCCGGCTACCATCTGCAGTTCAGGTAAATAAAGGCCCCTGTCTTTATTTGAGGAATTACGGTACATATATATATATATATATATGCATTTTATTTCAGCTAGTCTCATTTAGTTTAATTCAAAATACCAACAAACTGTAACAGTATATAATGATACAAAAAAATGGTTGTTTTACACTTAATAAAAAAAGTGAATGGTAACATTACAATAAATAATGTTAAATAAATATTAAGATAATTTTTCCCGTTTTTCTTGTCACAAATTTTACCATGGTGAATGTGGCAAACAATAAAAGCAGTTTAACCCTCTGGGGTCTGAGCTGTTTTCGGGCTCTTTCTGTGTTTTGGTGTGCCCTGACATTTGTGCTTATTTCAGCTACTTAAAACATACCATTTGCCAACATATAAATTTGCTGTATTCAGCACAAACTCTGCTACAATAATATGTGAGCAAAATGGATGTACATGTTTGCATTTTATAGAAAAAAATAATATGCGTGGTTAGTACGTTTTGGGAAAAAAAATGTCACCGCAATAAGGCCATTTAACACATACTGAATAGTTGAAAACAATACTGTTGAGTTACTATTCTTGTAGGCTAGAACTTTTACTTCAAAATGAAGTGAAAATCATTCTGACCACTCTTTCACAAACATCAATGTAACGATTTGAATTTCTTACATCAGTTTTTGGGTCATTACTGCTGTATGCGTGGGAGTGTTAATGCCGATGAATATTAATGTGATTTACACCTGGGGAGACTAAAGACACTCCCCCAATGTGCTAATGCCCCATCAAGGTGCTGTGAGGCAGCCTGAACTAAGAATGATTCGATGTATAAAAAGTTAAAAAGAACAGCATTTATTCAAAATAGAAATCTTTCCTAAGAACATAAAGACTTAAAGTCATTCATATCACTTAACACTTCCTTTCAAAAAAAAAAACATAAAAAGACCAAACTTGTTTTTTTTATATAAAAAAATATATAAAATATTGCTTATATAGTGCTTATATAAATAAAAAAAAGTGCATTCAAAGAATCCTAAAAAAACTATCACAGGTTAAAAAAAATTAAGCAGCATAACTGTTTACAACATTGATTTAAAAAAAAAATTATATCAGAATGATTTCTGAAGGCTGATGGTGACGATGTAAACACAACAAAACAAAAGCAAAAAACTGTTAGCACATTATCCAAAGTAAACTGATGGACTATTATGATTATAGATGCACAATGTATCTGTTGATGGACAGAGAAACATCTATTGATTGGTAGACTGCGTAACCGCGAGTATCTGTTTATGGCTCATCGACCGCACGCATTTACTGATACACTCAATGAACGGCTGTACCTAATACAAATAAAACATCTCTAGTTAACTAGTAGATCATTCATTTAGTCCGCTCTTAAATAAGAGATCTAGAGCTAAAATGTTTTGTTTTTGAACTCAAGCTGAGCGCTCGTGTCCTGCTATCAGTGTCATGGATACAGTGAGTCTCTTGTGGCGGCGCGCGCACAGAACGTGCTTTTCAATCTATTGCCATTGCGGACACTATTCATTCCGGTGAAATCACAAAATAAAATGCACACAAACGTGTGTCCTATATACGTGTGTGTTTGATATAGACTGTAACCACTGATGAACATATTCGGTTTTGATGAGAGAAAAAAAATATGCTAGTGGTGGATTCGAACCTGTAACCTCTAACACGCTTGGCAAACGATCTAACCACTAGACCACAAACTAAGCAGTTATTTAAAAAGTTTACACGAGCGTATAGGCCTACACGAACGTTGTGAGTTAATATTTACTATAGTCTGAAAATGCATTTGAGCTCTATGATCAGAAAAGGAATTATAAAACACTAAACTTACTCCGAACTTGTATCCTCGGGGTCAATCCGTTCTTCAAAATGCAACCGCTCGTCTGAGTTTCAAATTCCACTGAGGAAAATGTTAATTATTCCCAGCTGTCCATAATCCTCTGAAGGAGTAACGTTAGCGTGCTTCCATCCCTAAAACGCGATGAACTATCAGTGAATCTCTGATGAAGAATCTTCATGTTGTTATGCAGTGATCGGGGGCGTGACGCGTGTGGGATGCATATCGCCTATTTACCATGTCAAAAGCGCTGGGGGTGTGGCGGGCTCACCTAATTATTTTAATGAAGGGAGAGCGAAAAAACTGTAACTCTCCTTGGTTTCAAACGGATTACATAAACTGGAAATATAAAAAAAAAAAAAAAAATACTTCATTTGAAAGAAGAGAATCTCAGCTTCATAAAGAGACATCTCTCGTATCTCTGTGACAAGTATTGACAGAGTTAAAGTGAATGTTTCGGACGCGTTTCAGAACGGACCTCAAAGACAGAAGAAGGGAAAACGCGCATCATGTTTATTTTTCTTTGTTTGACGAAAAGCACAACACTTTGTTTTTATTGTGAGTATCCACAAAAAAAATAGAAACTTAACAGGATCTAATGATGTACAACACTTATATTTAAGATCAAAATTAACAGAGTAATTTGATTCTCTTTTGCACTGATAAGGAAAAAATCCAGCAAAACGCGGGCACGCGGTTTTCGACCCCAGAGGGTTAATGGTGAACGTTAAAGTGTCATGAAACCCGTTTTAGCACTGGTCGTTTAAGAAATGGGTGTGTAGAGGAGAGGAGAGACAACTAATAAAACACAGACCTGCAACACACTGATTACACAGACATATGATTTGTGATATTTATGAATAAATGTGAGCTGAGAAAGAGAAAAAGCAACAGAGTTGAAGGCACCTTGATGCATTTTTAAAATATACACCTGTGATAAACTAGTGTCCTGGAATTTCAATCCGATGCCTATCGATATTCGATAGCAAGAGGAAAACTGCCATACATATATTTGTTAATATCTCATCATTTTTTGATAATTTGGGTAATTTTGTTGTAATAGGTTACAGACAGAACAGGGAAGCTTTATGTGAATCGTTGAACTACATTTACAAAAAAGACAAGTAAACAGTCAGTAATAAAATAAGAAATGATAGCACACATTAATACAACAGAATCAAGAGTGAAATGAAATAAACATGGCTTTAAGTAAGTGGGTCTAACAGTAGTAGAAATACTACAGAAATTAAAGTAATCAAAATGTAAAATAACACTGGATTTTATTTTATTTGACCTATATTTAACCAGGAAAAGTCCCATTGAGTTACAGTAACTCTTCTCCCAGGGAATCCTGGGATAGTTTTCATTGTAAAAATGACAGAATAATGCTTACAATTAACGTTACAAAACAAGATCAGCGAGTGATTTCCTCTGTCTTTTGTTGTTTGATTAACATTAATGACAGACATCAGCAGGTTTAGTAGGCCGTTACACAACATCAACAGCTCCCTCTTAACTATTTACCTTACAAAACTCATCCGTATACTCTAAAAAAAAGTGTCGAAATGCCTGTCTTGCAATGTATTTGACCATTTAAGCGCAATATAATACAAAAAAATGACTCGTTTTGGTTGACGTAAGCCGTTTTGAGAGGCGGCTTTATGCATAAATAAGAGAGCGCCTCTTACACAGATCAGGTGAGCGTGCGAAACCTGCAGGAATGAGTACAATTATGTGCAAAAGATGGAAAAATGCAAAATTATGGTGGGTGTGTTAATTTAGAGAGCGAGAACACGCGTATCAGTGTATCGATACTGCAGAAAAGGAGGATTGGAACCGGTTTTAGATATTCAGTATCGATATAGATTTATATTTTTGACAAACTCACAAAAAAATCATATTATTAGAGACTACTAACAACTATCATGAACAAAAAAATGCATTCCTGATAAATAATTATTCTTCGAAATATCAACAAATCAGTATTATAAATTGGCAGAGTTATGGGTCTGTATGAAGTGAGAGAGAAGGTAAATAATAATGCTGTCATTACGTTTATGAGCTGAACAAATGACACAGAAAAGAATACAGTATATTTTACATTTTACTTGTTGACGGGTTAAAAAATGCATTTAAAATGTCTGACTGCATGATAGCTTTAAACAGTATTTTTCAAAAGAGAAGTTGCACAAGAGAATGAGGTGGGGTTGCATGATGCACACACACACACACACACTGAATAAACCAAAAGCATAGCAGGCCTTCAGGTAACCATGGGAACCAGCACAGGAAAAAGAGGAAAGAACACCGAGATCAAGCCTGACGAGTGTGAGCCGACAAAACAGACAGAGGGCCAAAAAACAAAACGCAATCTAAATAAATTGCAACAACAGAGACGCACAAGCCGAAAGAATCGGTGGCTCATTCAGACTTAATTACTCCCCGTTCGTCTTTGGAAATTAATCACAGTTTTCCTCCTCGGAACGGCGCGCTCATTCACAGATGTGTACGGAGACTAACCTAATTAAATGTTCAATCAAACTCCGTGGGGAACGCGGGTGTAAAGACGGAGCGACGCCTCGACGCCACCGGGGAAACGCAGCGAGACTCCAGCGATCGCTTTTGGTGACACGAAACTGCGGATTCATCGGGATGAAGGATAAATCATAACCTGGAGTAAAACAAATCACACTGGACCAGCGGCAAGGGACTCGGATTTGTTGGCAAAAACACACAATAAATTACTAAAACTAACCAAAATAGAAAAATAAAACGGAAAAATAAGTCAGGTTAGAGGCCATCCATACTGAATTTTACACAGGCGAGGCTGTGAGGATAAATGGCACGCATTGTATACGTTTTTGCCTACTAAAAGTTGGTTTGGAAAGATATTTAAAAGCGAAAAAAGTGAAAGTGAGTCCCATACTCAGAATTTGCACACACACACACATTATTGAACACACACGGAGCACACCTTATTTATTGTAGCGTTCCCATTTAATATATATTTTTTACTATTAAAGTGCCTTATGCTATTTTAAATGGTCCTAATGTTGTTTTGGAGTCTCCTACTACAGGTTTACATGCATCCAAGGTTAAAAAACACTTTCATTTTCTCATAATACACATTACAGCATCAGCTCTTTTCTCTCAGTGTCTGAAACTGGTCGATCAAGGATTCAGTCTCTCTAAGCCCCGCCTCTCTGAGAGCTGCTCTGCTGTGATTGGTCAGAAACCAAATGCTCATTATCATATCTGAATCTCAGCTCTTGACACAGAGTGAAACGAACAGTAACGCTGGCGTGGGTTTTACTGTATCAATCTCAGAAAACAGCGTCTTCTCGACATGAACAACACGAACCAAACTCTTCCAGTCTCAGATACACTAGTGTTTGAGGGCGGAGCTAAGAGACGCTGATCAGCCAATCAAGACCAGAGGCTGGCATTATGCAAATTAGTTACAAACTTTACAATAACACCATTTATCTGCAATTTGATCTTTGAAACTTTGCTGATCTTTTATATTTAAATAGCTGCATACACATACATGAAAGGTAATATCTAAAAATTTTACTTTTTAATTTAAATTTTTTTATTTACTTTAATTTTAAATGGTGAATGTGGCTCACAATAAAAGTTAGTGACATTTTTAACTCTCCAGTTGCTAAAGTGTACAATTAGTTGTGCTTTAAATTGGGCTTTCTTTACTAAAACAACTGATGGATAGACTCTGGATTACATTTAATAATTTTCGATAAGCCGAGAATCACAATAAACCATTTCAGGTTCATTGCAACTTTAAACTATTGTAAAGATCTTGGATTTGTTCAAGATTCCCGTTTCAAGTCAAATCATCCTTATTTATATAGCGCTTTTAACAATGTAGATTGTTTCAAAGCAGCTTTACTGAGATAAACATATAATTTAAGGTAACAAAGAATGGTTTGGTTTTATAGCGGTTCTTGAATATGTGGTTTCCAGCTAAAGTTAGTTTTGATTGATTCACTTCCGTCGAAATGATCATTTGTTATTAAATTAGGGGCCGCTAAGACGACGCCGTTCTCTCTAAATAGACTTTAAACGCAAAGTATAAACGCTGATGGCGTTCACATGCGCGATAAGAATTGATTCTATAGTTATGTGCATTTGAATATATGTGCCCAGGTTTGTAATTCGCTATACAAAACCATGCCTAAACAAACTACTTGCCTTGCCTATAAATTTTGATGCAGAAGTTTCAATAATCAGAGACATCAAGAGTCTTAAATGGATGATAAAGCAAAAGTGCCACAGTTTGATGTCCTCCTCTCTGATTTTAGCTTCTTTATTGACTGTTCAGGCCATCTGTGACAGAGACTGCCAACTGCGTTACAGAAAGAGATGCTCATGCTCTCAGTCTCGAAAATAAAGCTAATTTAGGATTTTTCTAAATAACACCACCAGTTTTCTGGCCTACTTTTAAACAAAGGTTTTAGAGCACAAACTTTTGGTTCAAAAACACATGGATGGTGTCAGGACTGAAATTGTCTATGACGCTTTTGTTGCCCAATATATATATATATATATATATATATATACACACACACACACACATACATATATATTTCTAACTGATCAGACTACAAGGCACACTTGCTACTTTAACATGCAAGCAAATAATCCATTAGTAATTGGTCTGAAAACCTACTTTCTTTTTAATTATTTTCTTCAATCTACAACATTTTAGTGCGTTTAATTATTTGTATTGGGAGTAATCAACAAGCAACGTTCTCCAGTTAGCCTAGATACAGTCAAACCAGCATTTATTCAGACACTTTCAACATTTCACACATTATCAGTTTATTCGTTATAGTTTAGAAAATGGTAATAAAATATCTCAAGAACTCAGTTGATATTTGACTGGTTTTGTCCGTCCTTCTGTTAGACTCTCACACATGAATTATGTTGAATATCTGTCAGCTGTTAAATTTAACTACACAATTAGATAATACCAGTTTAGCCCAACCAGTGACCCAGCAATGCTTCATGTTGTTCAGTCTGTGTGTAAAAAGAGCATTAGTTATTAAAGAAAAAACACTTCAGCAAAACATGATCAGCTCAAAGTGACCCAATCATTTTTGGTACCAAATTTGTATACATTTTACTGTATGAAGAATTTTTGGGTATAATATTTCACAGTTCATTTATTTTGCTCTCCTCACTTACATAAATGAACTATAGTGTCCTGCACACACTAGTGTATGTATATATATATATACATGTGGCATGTGAATAATTTTTGGTTTGACTGTATTTGGTTGTGGTTCTTCCTCTTTCAATACACAAGAGGAAATCCTAAAAGATGGCAGGTTCATATCTCTAGGTAGAAATTAATTAAATTGATGGTGTGAAGCTCGAGGGTGATCTGGAAAACCCCCAAACCTCTGAAACAGGTGCTTGATGAACTGAAAGCCCTCGCTGCGAGTCACACAGAGTCAGGGCCTATTATCCCCTCACACACTATAATTACCCAAACTCACGTCTGTTTGCGCTTCTTATTTGTTTGTTGTTGGAGGGTGGCGCCGCCCCTCATTAAAACAGAGGGGATAATTACACGCCACCGATGCATTAAGGAACTGGGAGATTTCCAAGACCCCATCCAAACATCCACAGCCGGATTATTGCACTTGCTGCCTCTTGCTTGTCGAGTACAATCAGAAAAGCTTTTTTTTAATGGCTTTCGGAGCAGAAATGAAACTAGTTTGTGCACGTATGGTGGGGTATTTGATTAAACCAGTAATTCTCTATGAAGTATTCAATATTACGGCCCTACTATTTACGTGATGTGAAAAAGCAAATAGAATCGACGAAACCCGGTCACAGAAATGGAATATACTGTATAAACTTATAACACGGATTAATAAATGAAAAGTAGGGCTGTATAATTTATCAAATTTTGATCTAGACTAATGTCCGTGAATATTAAAGCGGAAAATGAAACTCGAAGCTCTTCAAAATAAAAGTTCAACTTGAAGAAATTATGACAGAAATATTTGTAACACTTTACAATAAGGTCTCATTAATTAATGCATTAACTAATATGAATTAACAACGAGAAATATATTCTTACAGCATTTATTAACCCTTGTTACAATTTTGGATTTTAAAAATGTATTAGTAAATGTGAAAAATTAACATTAAGATTAATAAATTCTGTAGAAGTATTGTTAACTAATGTCAACAAATTAAACCTTGCTGTAAAATACAGGAAAATTAAAACAGACAATACATTTTTTTTTACTAAATTATTAAATTGTTAAAGTGGATTAGACAGGCTTTTTGATTACTAAAAAGAATTCAATCATTAAAAAAAATCGTCAAATAAAACATGAAATATTTCTAAAATTAAAATGGGTTTCAAAGTTAAACATTTAATAAATTGCTGTTAAATAGTATAAATTTCATTATTTCAAATAATTAGCCACGTCCATTGGTATATACAATTTAATTTAACCACTAAAATGAAACCGAAAAAATAGAATTCAGGTGGAAAAAAAAACCCCTAAAATATGCACCTCAAAAGCTTCATGAATAACCCGTTGTGACCGTCTCTATCTGAGTTTAATTGTCATGATTGTGTGTTCTGCGCACGAGTCGTGCTCGTGTGTTCTGCGCGTCTTACCTTAGATGTCGAGAAGCTGAAATGCGTACGAGAAAGTCTTTGTGAAGAACGCTCGTGTGCATCTTACCTAGGTTGTGTCTCTTGTTTTTGGCGTGCTCGTGGATGTGTTTCTTGCTGAAACAGCCGAAGAACACACAATGGAGACAGGAGTGAAGTCGGTTTAAATGAGCTCCACACATGTGACACATACATGACTTCGCCTAGGATGAAAACAGAAAGAGATACAGGCGTTTAGTTAGTTTATTATAACACAGCAGAAGGGGTTCAGGAAGCATAAAGTGATTTTCTCAACGGAAAAACCTTTTAAGACAGATCAACCATCCATTACAGGGACAATTTATTGCACAAAACTCTCAATGTCCTTAAAAAATTGGATAATGCATAATAAGGGGCCGATTATACAGCAGAGGATCTGAAATTAAATTTAAAGGCGGTGAATCTGTTACTGAAGTGGTGCTTTGATGGCAGTGTTTCAGAGAGAATGAATATAAGAGACATAAGCTGCGTCCCAATGTGCATACTATGCCCTAAATAGTATTGAAAATGACTAATGTCACATAGTATTTAGAATGGATAGTATGCACATTGGGACGCAGCTATAATCTTTATATTTTGACACGTTCATGATCAGTTTAATCTCTGAAGGTCTAAATGCAGTGAATTTTTGTCTTGTAGTCCTGTACCCGAAGCTGAATGCCTTTCCCATGTAACGCACCAGTCATGATTTAAAGGATTAGTTCACTTTTAAAAAAAACTTCTGCTGATAATTTACTCACCCCCATGTCATCCAGGATGTCCATGTCTTTCTTTCTTCAGTCGAAAAGAAATGAAGGTTTTTGATGAAAACATTCCAGGATTTTTCTCCATATAATGGACTTCAATGGGACCCAAACGGTTCAAGGTCCAAATGACAGTTTCAGTGCAGCTTCAAAGGGCTTTAAACGACACCAGACGATGAATAAGGGTCTTATCTAGCCAAACCTTTGCTCATTTCAAAAATAAATAAAAAAGTTTAAGTTTTATTAGTACAAATGCTCACCTTGCTCTGTTCTGTGATGCACGTTCGTGACTCTCCTGTTCGAACTCGTTCATCAAAATGAACGAATCTTTTTTCGAGTCATTTAGTTCATTTAGTAGTTGAATGAACGGAATGACTTGAAAAAAAAGACTCGTTCAAAATGAACAAATCTTATTTCGAGTCATTTCGTTTGTTGAATGAATGAAATGACTCGAAAAAAGATTCGTTCATTTTGATGAACGAGTTCGAACAGGAGAGTCACGAACGTGCATCACAGAACAGAGCAAGGTGAGCATTTGTGCTTATAAAACTTAAACTTTATTTATTTTTGAAATGAGTGATGGTTTGGCTAGATAAGATGCTTATTCATCGTCTGGTGTCGTTTAAAGCCCTTTGAAGCTGCACTGAAACTGTCATTTGGACCTTGAAACGTTTGGGTCCCATTGAAGTCCATTATAAGGAGAAAAATCCTGGAATGTTTTCATCAAAAACATTAATTTCTTTTCGACTGAAGAAAGAAAGACATGGATATCTTGGATGATATGGGGGTGAGTAAAATATCAGCAAAAGTTTTTTTAAAAGTGAACTAATCCTTTAAATCACACTCTGGCTCCGCCTGCTTACAGTAGCCACGCCCTCAAACTCTCACTATTGGTTGAGCTGGAAAGTGATTGACAGATCTGAGCAGACGCTATGTTTTGATTACGGATGCGCAATATATCGGCTAACATATCGGTATCGGCCGATATATGTTCATTTTTAATGTTATCGTTATCGGCCCGATAAGAGAATTTGGCTAATATATATTAAAGCCGATAAATAATGTATTATTTCCTTCGGCTGAGACACTTCAGATGCGCACTGTTCAACATGATGCTTTTCAATTGCTTGAAATATGATTGAATCACTTCAAAAAAGGAAAATATAGTTAAGTGCAACATGTGCCGTCATATCGGCTACATAAAAGTTTAATGAGAACATTGTAATTGTGTGTTTGGGACATTAATGTAGGGCTGGGTATCGATTCAGATGATCCAATTCGATTCGATTTCAATTCGCGATTAGACTCAATGAATATAGCTTTAACACAAATCCTATATTTATAAAAAAAGAAGTTTACCAGTGGTTAATTAATAAAACGAAATTAAGAGCCACAAACTTTATTTTAGGTACACTTGGGTACAATAAAACAGAAGCCAACTCTATATTTCAAATGAATAGACAGGATTTTTGCATGCCTTGATTAAACAAGATCAGGTTTTTTTATGTTTAAGATAAAACAAACATAAAATCTCACAGCATTAGCTGTAACATGGAGACTTCACGCATATGAACAGTGTAAGCTAATACTGGCTTTTGGGTGAAAATAAATATGGAAAAAAAATCAATTCGTGGCCTTTGAGAATCGATTTTGAAGCGACCACATTTTAAAAAACGATTAATTGATTTTTTTTGCTCAGCACTACTTTAATGGTGAGACCTTTGTTCTTGTAATCAGGCTCACAAACACTATATTTGAAAGCCGATATAAAACTGGTATATTGGCAATTTTTTTTTAATTTTTATATAAAGAATTATCGGTCAAAATGTTGATCATCGGTGCATCCCTCCCTAGTTCTGAGACTTTTAAGGGAGATAAACGCATGAATGGCATACTACTATTAGTCAAAGAACAATAAGCTGGGTTAAGAGAATGCATTTTAACATAAAAAAAAAAAACAATCTTGCTTCATCTTTAAAATATGCATTAAACCGAAATAGCAAAGAAAACCTTGTCAACCACAATAAGCCTGGAGAATGGAATGGGAACAAATCATCTAATTTAGTACAGTAGTGTTTTAGCTCCAGTGCTTTACAGTTCTCTCAGCTTTTACCTCCAGACTAGCTATTTTTATAGAGACCCCCATTTTCAGCTTCACACTTCGGCCTTTCGTTATTCCCCGGCGACACGCCACCCAGCACACGACTGAGAATAACTATCCTAGCGCATGAGCGGCGCTAGAGCGTCACACCACAGGTGACACACGAGAACACAGAGAACTGGAGCACTACTGCATGTTTCTTTTTCATTACAGCGGCTTTAATGAAAAGCGACTGTGCTGAAACCACAATGGCCTGAAGTCTAGTGAGTCACATGGCAGTGAGAGACATGAAAAAATGAGGATGTTACAGAGAAAAGACACATCATGCTAACGTCATTATTAAAGGATAATTCCGGTATTTTGCACTTTGAGTCTATTTGTCTAGTGTGTTTTGGATGAACTAGAGTGGTGGACACAGAAATGTTGACGATGGGTCATGTCTCGACTTTTGACCTTGTTTACACTGCAGGTCTTGATGCCCAATTCTGATTTGTTGCCTATATCCGATTTTTTTGACCGTCTGTTTACACGTTCTTTAAATTGTGACCCTTTTCAGATTCATGTGTTTACACTTGCCATACTATCTGAAACTTCGTGCATGCTTAAAGGGTTAAATTCTCTTGCACAGATGGACGAACGCGAAATATGCTTGACGCTAGCTCTGCGATGTATGTGAAGTCCGCCTCAGGACTGGTGGAAGGAAACATACAACACGATCCCATTAAAGTGCGTATCTATACCACTAATTTTATTTCTCGTGCCATTTATACACCAAAATAGTTTTTGCACGCATGAAACGCAGTGTAAACCCCTTAGGCAGGATTTCGGGTGTGGAGTGCGTGTGTATTACACGCCATAAAGGGCTTATCATATGCACGCAAAAAAAATTTGCCATAAATGGCACGATAAATAAAATTTGTGCTCTAGATACGCACTTTCATGAGATTGTGACGGGCTTTAACGAGGAGCAGTGGGTCCGACATTTTCGGATGAGCAAGCCAAGCTTTGATATGTTGTGTCAGCGTGTGTCCACATTCCTCTCCTACGACGACACAACGTTTCTCAGAAGCGCGTCGGGGTTTCTCTCGTCATCAAACCGCAAAGACGTTGCCTAATGCTTCAGAAAATCCGATCTGCCTGTTTACACGACAGTCGCATTGGCACACATCTGATCTATATCTGATTTATTTCCATATATGAACGAGGCCTGAAACCGATCTCGAAATATCTGAATTCATGCGTTTTTTTTCCTGTTTACACGGTCATCGAACACATCCGATCTGTGTCACATATGAGCAAAAAAATCGGAATTGGGTCACATTTCACTGACAGTGTAAACGAGGCATTTGACTCTTTTAGAATCGCCTCTGAGCGCTTCAGAGTGGCTGTCTATGGGCATGCACAAACATGTGCTTAAAACAACCCTTAATGTTCGTTTTCAAAACTGTGACACTCGCCAAACAAATGCCAAATAAAACACGACAGAAACTGTATTTCGCTACGCTACTTGTTTTTAATCATCAACGAACACCACTAACCACTCGGTGAGTGTCACAGTTTTGAAAACGAACGTTAAGGGTTGTTTTAAGCACATGTTTGTGCATGCCCATAGACAGCCACTCTAGTTCATCCAAAACACACTAGAAAATAGACTCAAAGTGCTAAATACCGGAATTATCAACCATTCGAGTTGAAAAAGCGGCCCTGTGGATGTTTTTGGAGAGAGAACGAGAAGAGAAAGGCCTTGTTTAGTCCATCTTTCATCAGAGTAATTTGATCGGAGACATGGAGGGAGAAAGGCCTGCGGTGAACTTGGCAAACATATGATACGGTGTTAAAGATACACAACAGCGCAAACAAACATCTTTATGCGATCACTAGAGCATGACAGGGCTGTTATAGGGTCTGCAAGCTGCAATATCATAAAGTATTACAGTAATATGAGATTCAAAAGTTCCTGATCACGTCATGAAACAGGATCATTTCATGACCCAACATCTACGACACACCCAGACTCTACGACACAACCCGACTGTGATGAGCAGAACATGTAGTGTACACTACGTTAGTATGCAAATTATCTGGAAGAATAAAAAGTTACCAAAAAAAGTGCATTACAGGACATGCAGTTCTTGATATGACCTTCCATTTCTGTTATGACAAATGCCACTAATTTCTTTATTTTTTTATAAAAATAAAATAAAAAAATGCATATTAAAATGCATCACTTTTATTAAGCTTGCAATGAGCTCATGCAAAAACTATTTTGAACACTGAGACATTTAGCAATGCAAAATGCATGCAGTTTCTCATACTATTTTTAAAGAATATAGACAAAAAAATAATGTAAATAATGCCACTGATCATTTTTGGATGATTTTTCACAATTATTAACATCATAATTCTAGCTAAGTACATGAAATTTTAATGTTTAAACCATGTAATGTACTGGAGATGCACCAAATATAAATTTAAAACCATTGGCATATCGGCTATAAAAAGGGAGATATAACAAACGAATATCATTAATTAACGCCGTGAAGGCACTTCATGAGAAATATGTAATGTTTTGTAATAAGTCAACCGAGTTAATGTTGTTAATAAGAAATATTTGATAGGAAGATTAAACTCTGAAGGTTTTCTTATTTGTATTTTATGCCTCTCTTATTATATTGGCCTGTTGAATGTTAAATGGCTACAATCCATGTTCAATGAAAATTAACTTTAAAACATGATAAAAACAATAATCTATTTTAAAGATACAAGTGACAAATATTGGTATCTACTAATAGTTGTTTGTTAAAATGAGTACTTTGTGTTAAATTACCTTGGCTTTAAATTACAAAAATATATATATTTCTGCTGTTATTTTTTCCCTGTTTCTAACAGAACAGCTGAGGGAGAAAGTCATATAAACATATAACACGATTTATTTTGCTATTGGGACAAATGGAAATGCGAAAGTTATATTTATTGTAGTTATTCACCATTATAGATGTTGTTTCCATAACTATAATGGAAGTGAAGAGGGTACAATCGTTAAAAAAAACTGCCTTACAAACTAAAAATATTTGCACGGTAGGTACATACTGCACAGTACACAGTGATCTAACATTAGTTTCATTCTGAACATCTGAGTCTCTCCGCACATCGTGATCACGCCTACAGGTGTCATTTCTCCTTTACATTCTTCTCTCTCTCTCTCTCTCCTCTCTCCTCTCTCCTCTTTTCTCTCTCTCTCTCTCTCTCTCTCTCTCTCTCCTCTCTCTCCTCTCTCTCTCTCTCTCCTCTCTCTCTCTCTCTCTCTCTCCTCTCCTCTCTCTCTCTCTCTCCTCTCTCCTCTCTCTCTCTCTCTCCTCTCTCTCTCTCTCTCTCCTCTCTCTCTATGTGAGGCTGAAGAACAAGCTTTTGAAGGATCAGATTCGTCCTACAAGATTCACTGCAGGCTACGTGACGCGTTGAGCCTCTTTTTGCAGCTTTGCTGGCACACATTTGTAAAATAAAACGGCGACAGAGCAACAAACAATTGCCTGCAGTCACCTGCGAAAAAATAAATAAATAAAGAAAAATAAAGAAAATAGGAAAGACAAGATTAATTTTTTTTTAAAAAAGTAAATAAAATGGAATATTAAATAAAAATAAAAATAAAATACATAAAATAATTAGAGGAATAACTAAAAATAAAATCAATTACATTTAAATTAATTATTTAGAATAAAAAAACTCTTAAAAATATCAAATAAAAGAGATAAAGAAAAAAAAATATTATAATAGAATAAATACTAATAAAATTCTATAAAAGGGATTAAAGAAAATAGTATAAAAATGGATTTTTTCAATCACGATCTTCATTTAAACAATTCAATTATTGTCAAACTTCCCAGATCAATCTCTTATTCTAAGCCTATTTTCAGCAGCTGTGCGAAAATGTATTTATGCAGATGTCTGTCCCGCCAAATAAACGTCATCACAAATTATTATTAATATAATAAAATATTATCAATAAGTATTATTTATATACTTGTTTAAAGTATTAAATCATATGCTCTATTGTCTACATCTGTAAGTCGCTTTGGACTCTGCTAAATGATTAAGTGCAAAAGTGAATGAAAATGAAATCCGTATGAATAGGTAAGCAGAAAGTGTTTTCTCTGTGGGCCAATGACATCAGAGCTGAGAGAAGCGCTCCTCTGTTACCCACAAACCCAGGCGATGATGCGACTCAAAACTGGAGTCCAGGGCCGGTCGCATACACAAGCGCTCATGTTACCAGTGACATGTGGCATTGCCGTTTATATGAGCATATACAATCACTTAGTACAGCCGTAGCTGGTTTTAAGGCTACCATGTATGGTTACGTTTTATGGCTTATAAGTTATATCCCAAATGTCATTGGAGAAATTGTATTGATTTTTTACTTCCGGCACCGGCTGTGGGCGGGACTGTGATGCTCTATTTGAAAAAATGCCCCCGCATAAATATGAGGACTTTGGCTGATT
Source organism: Chrosomus eos (assembly GCA_036326025.1). Taxonomy (NCBI): domain Eukaryota; kingdom Metazoa; phylum Chordata; class Actinopteri; order Cypriniformes; family Leuciscidae; genus Chrosomus; species Chrosomus eos. The sequence goes on along the minus strand of CM070830.1, from coordinate 2,173,512 downwards.
ATGCATTGAATTATGCGATCACATAATGGCGTTTTTCTGGAGGGACTGAAGTGCCTTTTAGTCACCGTATTTATTTAATGTAAATAATATAATTATTTAATCATTCCAGTATTGGATCATTTCTGTATGGTTAATAAACTCTGTTGTGAAATGTTTTGAGGTCAAAAGTTATGCAGTTAAAGCATTTTGAATTGGGATGCTTAAAACAAATATTCTGTGGCCAAAATTGGTGCATCAAAAAGTATTTTTTTTATCAACTATGGTGATTAGCTTCAATATTAAGTAATATTCAAGTATTTTAGAATATTTTAATAATAAATTGGGCCTAGATGTTATGGTAGTGCCATCTGAAATATTAACATAAAATATATAATTATATTTTAAATTTATTGTGTTATTCCAAATAAAGTCTTTATTTTACCGACCATGTAAAATATTTATTAGGTTTATATATTTATAATTAAATAAATTCAAATAAATAAACAAAATAAAATATATATATATATATATATATATATATATATATATATATATATATATATATATATATATATATATATATAAAAAGAAAAGAAAATGTGTATATATTTATTTATGTCTATGAATATAAACCATTCATAAGGATCAATAACGACAGTGACTAAAACCAGCTTTTGAACCGCCAATCACATCGGCTCTCGCAGTTTCTGCGGCAACCGAACATCCAATCACTGCGCGCACTGCGCGGCTGCCGTGTTTCCAAGATCACAAGTGTAGTAGGAGGCGTGTGGGTGATGAGGAGAATCAAGGGAGGCAAGAGACATGAAAGAGGAGAAACGAGAGAGAGAGAGAGAAGCGCTGATGATAAAGGATGGATGACAGTTCAAACACATGCAGATGAGGAACGAGAACGCCTCGCGGCTAAACACACGAGATCAGCTGAGAGAAACCGCGAGTGTGTGAGCCAGCGCACAGGGAGTGTAAGACTGATGCTAAAAAGCTGAAGGCAACATCACAACGCAATTAGTGGAGAGGCCTTGTCAATTACCCAGAGTCCCATTCTGCTGAAGGACTGCTTCTGAATGGGAAGGACGCTCGCTCAGTGTGTGAAACGTTATTACACTTAATCCCGGAGTCCATCCCTTCTCTGCAATTAAAAGACTCATTAAGATCTGTAGGAGAGAAGTAGTGAAACTGTGTTTTCTTTAAAGTAATTCAAGCAACATGAGGAGACGAAACATTAGGACCGCCTGTCTAATATAGTGTTGGTTCTCCGTAGTTAATTTTGTTTCAGCTAGTTTTTAATTTAGTCTTAGTCCTGTGTCAAATGTGTAGTTTTTAGTTATCATTATGGGTTGCACCGATATTAAAATATCATATAACCGATAATTCTTTATATTTGAAAACCGATATATTGGCCGATAAATCTAAATAATAAAAGAAAAAATATTTTTTGAGAGCCTGATTACAAAAACTAAAGTCTCATGTCCCAAGCACACCATTATAATGATATTCTCATAATTTTATATCAGCTTATATGACAGATTTGCACTGCACATTTTGCACTGAACAGGATTTTCCTTTTTGAAGTGATTTTAATCATATTTCAAGCAATTCAAAACCATCATGTTGAACAGTGTGAATCTGAAGTGTCTCAGCTGAAGGAAGTACATTATTAATCAGCTTTAATATATCGGCGAAATTTTCTTACGGAAAATGTTTAAAAATTAACATGCATCTGCCGATATATCGTGTGCATACCTAGTTATTATATTTGGTCAAACTTATCCTTTTGTTTAGTCAAGTTTTAGTCAACAAAACGTTTGAACATTTTAGTTAGTTTTAGTCAATAAAAACTTCACTTTTTTTGTCATGCTGCTTAATGGTTAAATTGATAATCCCGATTATTTTGCTCAAAATTATAATCAATAGCAATTTATTTTTTAGATTTCATTAGAATTATTCCACTTTCACCTATAAACACAAATCAAGCTAATAGTCGTAAACCACAATCGCTAATATAGTCAAGATAATCATGTTTAGATTTATTACAGTTCATCTCCGAGAAGGTTCGCTCGCAGAAAACAGCACAAGTGTCTCGTGAGTCGACAGAACACAGACCGACTGAATAACACTTGCAAATATTAAGTAAAAAAAGAAAGAAAGTGTGTTCTTTTAAAGGGGACATATCATGCTAAATCTACTTTTTTAGCCCTTAAATGCCTTTTGTTGTATATTTGGAGTGTTTATAAGTACAGAAAAGTTGAAATCAGTCTCTTCGGGAACTTCGTTGATATCTTTATATTCCGTTTTGGTCACATTTTTCAACCGGTTTAGATTTTTCTATAATCTATGACGTTTTGTGAACTATTACGTCAAAGTATTTGCAGCGGAACTGCCAAATAAGGACATCGACTTCCGGCCAAACACTTTGAGCAATCCGCCATTTTTATTTCTCGCTGCAATTTTGTAGTCCAAGTATGCAGAAGTTACGAGAGGGTAAGTTACGTCAACATGTTCGGTTGTTGGATGTAGCAACCCACATGCTTCATTACACCGTCTGCCAGCATCAGAACCTCTTCGAAGTGCCTGTTTGAGTTTTATTTTTCACGGAAATGTCCCCACATCTGTGAGTAAAGTCATGTTTGTGTGCGCGAAGCACTTCATGGATAACTAACGTCACTTCAGCAACCTCCGCCAGTATAAAGAAGGATTTGCCGATAGACTTCGTCTGATTGAGGGGTCAGTTCCTTCTATCTTTGGAGACGACGAACAAAGCACTTCGGTAAGCTGTAAATAACGTAACTTACTACTCTTCTTAAAACACTCGGTGGTCATGGTTTAGCAGTTGTCTTGTTAGTGTGCTTGTTTTAAGAGAAATAATCGACTTTTCTTTAATTGTTTATAATATAACTTATATTTTGTTTTGTGAGTATTAAATAGTCGTTGTAAATCATGCAGTATTGTAGTAGTGGGCATGGATGGAGAACTTACTGTAAATACAGTAACACACCATTGCATCCATATGAAGACGTTGTTCTGCAGGTTCGTCGTCTTTATTTTCATCTCGCTCCGACTGTGGCTCGAACATGTAAGGCTTGATGGACAAGTCTTCCGTTGTTGACATTTTGTTAATAACATGTGAATAAAAAGTTTCTGTTCAGCTAGGCTAGATAATCGCATCTCTATAAAACTACAAAAATTGCCGAGCGGAGTGGAGTTGAACCGATTGTCACCTCTGCGAGCTGGAGAGGGGGCGGGGTATGAAGTGTCGCATTTGTATTTAAAGAGACCGCACCAAAACGAGTTGATCTCAGACGCACATCAGAAAAGCGGTAGAAAAGTGGCCTGTGGAGCTATAATAATGAGGAATTCAGACCCAAGCATTGCAGTTCTGCTTTATATAGACCACAAATATATGATTTATATGTAAAAAGGAAAGATTTAAAAGCATGATATGTACCCTTTAACAGAAAAGCTTTGAGTGTGAGCATAAAATCTGTGTGCACATAAAGAGAGGTATATTGCTTTATAAAACATTATAATAGGAGCATGCGTCAGGTCTTAAAGGATTAGTGATCTTTTTTCGAGTCATTTCGCTCATTTCGTTTGTTGAATGAACGAAATGACTCGAAAAAAGACTCGTTCAAAATTAACGAATCTTTTTCCGAGTCATTTCGTTCGTTGAAATGACTCGAAAAAAGATTCGTTCATTTTGATGAACGAGTTCAAACAGGAGAGTCACGAACGCGTTTATTTGTGCTAATAAAACAAAGTTTTTTATTTATTTTTGAATTGAGCGATGGTTTCGCTAGATAAGACCCTTATTCATCGTCTGGTGTCGTTTAAAGCCCTTTGAAGCTGCACTGAAACTGTCATTTGGACCTTGAACCGTTTGGGTCCCATTGAAGTCCATTATATGGAGAAAAATCCTGGAATGTTTTCATCAAAAACCTTCATTTCTTTTCCACTGAAGAAAGAAAGACATGGACATCTTGGATGACATGGGGGTGAGTTATCAGCAAAAGTGAAAAGTGAATTATCAGCAAAAGTTTTTTTAAAAGTGAACTAATCCTTTAAAGCGACAGTAGCCTAATATATCAGCTGCCAAATTATAAGATAATATAAAAAATATCTATATGGCAGTTTCTCCATGGTATCAATGCAAAAACTGTGGAAAGTGAGTGGCTTGTAACTTTGGAAAATCACTAGTCACTGTGGCTGGTAAGTAAAAGAGTTAATGTCAAGCCCTGATGGTCATATATGTGTCAATATGAATATTTTTGGTGCTGAATTTGTTTGTAAACCAGTTAATTTACATGAAATGCCCAAATAAACGACCAAAAAATGTTTAGGAGAGTGTGTCTGATTATTTGACCACAAAGTTGCATGCAGGCTACGGTCACACTAAATGTATTAAGTAAGAGTTCGTAGTCTCTACTTTTCACTTATTAGTCCAACAAAAGTTCTGCAGTTTGTGGTACCTTGAATGTAATCTTCAATGCATCTGGAACGAAGCCGCCCTCCTCCACCACACACTAAAACCCAGAGAACAAAACAATATCTTGAGATAAAAATGATCAAACGTTCTTGCTTTGTATTCAAGTCACAAAAGCGGTGTTTTAGCATTTGTAAGGTTATAAATTATGAGCCAGTGAAACTGTAGTCCTTTATCTCCCTCCTTGAGTCGCATTGCTCCTTTTCTTCAGCTTTTCTGATTTAAAACATCCTCTACGCTTTGAGAAAGTCCTCTGTGGCCTGATGTCGAGCGCTTTTTTTATTTTAAACTTTCATAAAAGCTTACAATGACATTTAACATCAAACATAAGACAAACAGATATTGGGGAAAACATAACAGATCTTACATTGTACGGAGTAAAACATTAAATTCTACAAACTATTTTTTTTTTTCAAAATATGAGATGCTTTTATGCACTTCTTATTTCTAGTGATTGAATTCAAAGAGTCATGGAATATTTTACGATATTTACAAAAGAAATTAAAGGAGGGTGTTATAGACATTACTTTAGCTTTATGTATATGAAACTTCCCAAGAAGAATTATTAACTTTAAAGGATAATTCCGGTATTTAGCACTTGAGTCTATTTTCTAGTGTGTTTTGGATGAACTAGAGTGGTGGACACAGAAATGTTGACGATGGGTCCTGTCTCGACTTTTTGACTCTTTTAGAATCGCCTCTGAGCGCTTCAGAGTGGCTGTCTATGGGCATGCACAAACATGTGCTTAAAACAACCCAACGTTCGTTTTCAAAACTGTGCAACTCACCGAGTGGTTAGTGGTGTTCGTTGATGTTCCAAAACAAGTCGCGTAGCGAAATACAGTTTCTGTCGTGTCACCACTAACATCAACGAACACCACTAACCACTCGGTGAGTTGCACAGTTTTGAAAACGAACGTTAAGGGTTGTTTTAAGCACATGTTTGTGCATGCCCATAAAAGTGAAGCCAAAACGTCTCGATCGCCCCCCGGTGACCGGTCCTAGTATAGCTCATAAGCCCCGCCTCCCCTTGTTATTCTCCCCGTGTGAGACCAACTAAATTAAATTACACTTCAAATATCTTTTTTCCAAAGGTGGTTTTTGTCATTGACTGTAGTTTCTATCATGCGGCTGCAAGTTCATAGCCTGGATGCCAGCCCGAACCCAGCCCACAACATTTTTTTGGTCGGGAAGTTCGGTCTGGACTCGATCCATTGAGTAGTAATTATGATCAGTTCTGAAATCGTCGGGCCAATCAAATTGCCAGGGTGGGCTTTATACGATGATGGACAGATGATCTGCAGTTACGTAATCATCACGTCATCAAACGTATTTCTTTCAAAAATGCTTTTCGTGTTTGCAAGTACTCCGCGAATCCTTAAATTCTTTTTGCAACACCGGCAAAGATCGTTAACACTCATTCCAGAGTGCGTGCAGTTGAGTTCTGTTGACAACTATGCCTCGCTCAACATACGTCACTTACTGCGTTGCTCTGATTGGTTGTAAGTATCCAATTGAGTGCAGAGTTGTTTTTTTTCCTGGTTCGGTTAAGACACACCTCATATTCAAACCCCTATGGAGCAGTATCAGACTCACATTCTGACTAGAATATGACGAAGTCAGGCTAGTAAGTTCAAGTGTCTGTTTTTAAAATAAGTTTGTTTTTTAGTTACGTAATGCTATAAAAACGGTGGTGTGACGTCATGATTGACAGCTCCTCTGAGCGAAGTAACGTTAGTCACTGAAGCACCAAAAGACTTTTTTTCGGGATCTTCGGAGGACTGAGGAGATTGTATTTACTTTATTTTAAAGTTACACCAAGTAACTTTTCCTCTTCGGTCGCCCTACTGGTTGGAAACGAAATTGTCCATTGCGGCTGTCGTAAATAATTTAGCCTACCGTCGCACGCACGCTCGCTGTTTACCCAGCACCGGCTTTAGAATGAACGATGTCCACTAGGGCTGTCACTTTTTATTCGATATTCGAATATGCATTCGAATATGACATGAAATATCCGAAATCGAATATAAATAAACTATCCGGTTTTTAAAGTGCCATGTTTTGCGCATTTTTTACAGTCTATCATTTGCTTTTTATTTATTGTTTGCCATCTCATCCAGTAGCGGCCGCTCTAAACATATTGTAGCGTAAGCCCATGACCAAATCAAGCGAATAATAGCCAATATAGCCAGCTTGTTTTGAAAATGGAATTAAAGACAAGACGAAAGAAACCGCGCTATAATTCCTGCCTATTACACACACACACACACACACACACACACACACGACCCACAGAAAAGACGCGTGTAAGTATCGAGTTCTCTTTCGGGCTTGAACAAACCATAACACACAAATTATGTCAAATGAATGTAAGAGCAGTCTTAAATTATTTAAATAAAGCCTTAAATGAACGTAGAGATTTGCGAGAAAATGGGACGCATGTCAGATCCATCTCTGTGTGGTCAGATCGCGTCTCCTTCAGCAACGGCTGGTCTTAAAGTGTCAAAGAACAAAGGTAAGAGAGTAAATTACTCACCCAGACCCGGCGCCAGGAGGATTATTATACTGGTATGAATGTGTGTATCATGAATCATGAATGTACTCCGCTATCTTTTAACACATCTCCGGCGAACGGCTTCTTCACGCAAAAGAAAAACTCTTCATGAAGGACAGTTAAATTCAGCGACAGCGACCATATATGGCGTTTCCTGATGGATCGAGGTTGTTCATTAACTTTTACATTTTACTCGTAGATATTCGAATATATTCGAATATATTGCTTGATATTCGATATCCGTTCGAATGTGATTTTTCTCAAAAGTGACAGCCCTAATGTCCACAGACAAGGTAGAGTATGTTACATGATTTCATGAAAGGATGATGTTTTGCGACATCAGAAACGAAGAAAAACGAAATAATGACTATTGTAGCGCTTGACGTAAAGCAGTCGAATTTTGTAGTTCTTTTTGTACACGGGTTCCTACCCGCAACCCGAAGTTACATAGTGCCAGTAAAAGCGATACAGACCCCGTCAGGCGACGGCAGACGTGTCATTAACTTATTTTAAGTTGATGTACCATTACAAGGGTCTTGGAAATATATTATGAAGGTTGAAAAACTACATAGTGTTACTTTAACAAGCCTCTAGTCGTACTGCAATCAACAGACATCAAAACTGGATCAGAACGGAGGAACGGAGCAGACATACGCCACGAGCGTGCGTTCAGCGAGAGTGAGGGCGGGGCTTGATTTCGCAGCTTTACTTTCCGCTCACGACTGCGCATGACTGGTCCCGAAAACACAACTGCGCAGACTCAAGTCCCAAGATGTCAGCGCCATATCGGCTTCAGTTCTCACCAATGGAGGAGAGCGAAGGGGCGTCGTCCATCTTTTACAGTCAATGCTTTGAAGCGATTCAAAAAGTCGAGACAGGACCCATCGACAACATTTCTGTGTCCACCACTCTAGCTCATCCAAAACACACTAGAAAATAGACTCAAGGTGCTAAATACCAGAATTAGCCTTTAATGCGTTATCATTTATATCTGAGCCAGTATTACAATCCAAGAAGAAGATCATAGCCTCATTTATTCTGATTATTTTGTAGAACGTATTAAAAACCATCATAGATCCCTGCTTCCAAAAGTATTTGCGCTTTAGACTTGCACCTTATCCGTAAATATTCCCGTTGAGGCTCAGGAGACATGCAGATGCTGCGGGACCGTATATATTAAACACGGGAAGCTGGTATCAATATGATAAACGGCCCATGGTCCAATTAATTATTGATGGTGAGCTGGAAGCCCATATAACCTCACATGCAGAATAGATGTGGAACAGCCGCCCTATAAAAATAGTTTTAATGGTAAATGAAGACTATGTGAATAATTGGACAAGCTTCAGTGAAGGCTTGTGTTGTAGGTGAACTTATGGATGATGGTTGTGCAATTTTTTTCAAAAGAAAGCCATAAATCTCACCCTCAGACTAATGACCTGTTAGATTTTGGTGTATTTGGCCGAGCAGTGGTTTGGGTGGCTCGCCAATGTATTAGATTTCTCCAATACATAAAATAAGTAAGCTTGACCAGAGTTCTTGTGGGAGAAGAATTTATTGAAGGTTTGTAGTGTAGCAGCCCTTCAGCATCGATGTTAGCATGTCGCCCTTCAACAATCTTAACCCAAAGTTCTGTCTGTGAGACAGAACTTTATACATGAAGACAAAGCCTATAGGCTACAAAACAATAGAAACCTGTTAGGACCTCCCACAGGAGATCGATCTAACTTGAGCAATGCTAATTTACTGTCATTCACACCAATCAGTTTCTCTGGGCCATACATCTGAATGGGCTATACATCTGAATGGGCCATTTGGCACACACACCTTTGCAGACACAAACAGAGTGGAATACATCTGATACATATTCACAATGTAAATTAATCTGTAACTGAAAATACAAAATCTATCAATCCCTCCTTTGATCATATTTGATCACATAAAAAATAAAGAACATAAAGCAAAAAGATATATTGTACACATGCTGTATACAGGTTCCTTCTTAAAATTACAGTATAAGAGTTCATGGTGAAACTTTGCATCCTCTTGAATGCTGGAATCCTCTGGAATCTTTTATTTTGGAGTTGTGATCTTTTGGAAGTGGCGGATAGTGTTGTGTTCTGTGAATGTTAAGAAGTTTTCATCTAAGTGGCCAATGCAGTGCGGTCTAAACATTGGATGCCTCTGAAACGCTGGAACACCTGCAATCACACAAAAGAAAAAAGGGGAACGTATCTTTGCCAAGGAAAATATTTTAAACGCATAGTTCATAACTGCCTGAAAAACTGTCCCTATTTAATATTGGCAGGACACTACTGTGTTTATCAGTGGCTGTATGTTTATGTCTTCGTCCTCAGGCGACAAGCTAGAGCCTAAAAACCCTAGTCCCGCCATATCTGGACTCTGATAAACACTACTGCCGTCTATCCCTCATCTCTAGGCAGATGTTTCAAATCCCAATGGCTCACGTCAGTCCACTCATCTTTTCTCTGCACCTTAACTCCTTCATCAGTTACCATGATATCCTGAAGGCTATCCCTTCTGGATTCTAATGGTGAAAATTGATTCTTGGCATTGTGTTCTACCAGGCTGAGTCTTTCGTCAGATTGGGCAAGGCTGTCAGATGTTAGATTTTCATTGGACATGGGCCAGCCTGTGACATGTTCAAAAGGGCATAGTTCAATTTCCTTGTGGTCATCCTTACTGCATTGCTTGTCATTGTGCAGTTTTGTTTTAGCTTTCATCATTGATGGCATTTGTTTTCTGGGTGCTTCATCTTGAATCAGTTTACATGGCAAAACTTGCTGAAGTTGTCTTAATGCCGCTGTATGTGCACCTCTCTCCTTTACGGCTTGTATAGCAGCACCTTCGACTAGGACATCCTCTTTGGCTTCAGTTGTTGAGACTTCTGTGTATGCTTTTATATTTGGGGTGGTGTCTTCATTTGTTCTTTTTGCATACACATGGAGTCCATCAGTTTTCGGATGAGATGTCACTAGTTGGTGCTGCAGAGAGAGGCTCTTCAGTTTCCCTGCGGCTCAACAGCTTTTAGCAGAATCTGTTTTTGTTTGGCTGTCAACTGCTGAAACCTCCTCAAAAGGTTATCCTCATCATCACTTGTGTGATGTTTTAAACTCAGCTTGCAATCACGAACCCAGTGTCCTTCTTCGTTGCAATCCCTGCATCTTCCTTGAGTTTTGACTGTCTATTATCTTCATTTTCTTTATGCTCATTCCACATTGTCTTGTTGTGGTATGGCATGTTCTTCGATCGCAATGCTCTGATTTTGACTTCCTGTGTTCTTTCAATCTTTGCTGACCACTCAACAATCTTATGAAAAGATGTTCCAACACTGTCCCAGTCGTCATATTGGATTTTGAGTGCTTTTGAAACTTCAGGTTTCAGTCCATTTACAAAAGCAGTTTTCAGAGGCATGCTAGTGTCCTTGTCAAGATCCTCGCTGTCATTTAAACCAGCATGTTCCAACCAAGTTTTTCTGAAGCGTTCTTCGAACTCTGCAACACTTTCTCCAGTCTTCTGCATACATGAGGTAATTTTAGCCCAATTAACCTCTGCAGGTTTCAGTTCAAACAAGAATGTGCGTACAGCTTCCATCCAGCCTCAATGTTTTCTTGAAACTCGCCTACCCTGTTTTCAACACTTTCAGTTATCCTCTTTTGTTCCTTGTCCCTCAAGTTCACATTAACAATCATCACACCATCTATTGGGTGTAAGTTGTAGATTTTCTGTAAGCGTTGAAGAAATTGCCATACTTTTCGTGGTTGTTTGTATACGTCTGGTAATTCCTTTGACCACTTGTCTACTTGCTCTGGTGAAGCTTGCTGGTATGTTTTACAGGGAACATATTTCTTAATAGTTTTTTTTACGATGCGGGTTCGTCTTTCGCCTTCCTCCTCATACTCCTCCTCATTGTCAACTTCAATTTCAGTCCTTCTGTTCTTGACAATTACAGGAGCAAGTCTGATCTTCTTGTTCTTCTTGGGGGCATGAACATGTGTCTCAGGTTCAACATCACTGTCATCAGGGCTCTCATTCAAGCTGCTGTCACTTTCTCCTAGCAGATACTGACGTTGTTGAATCTTCTTGAGGTCTTTAAATGGATAGAGTGACTCTTTCACTATCTTGCTGCTAGATTTTATGGAATTTTGTCGTCCAAAAATCAGCTTTAACAGCTTGTCATTATCATTTAAAAGTCTTTCTTTGTCCTTCTTTTCATTCTGCAATTGTTCAGCCAGTGCTCGAACCTTTGCTTTCTCTGCTTTGTACTCACGCTGTGATTTGTCAGTCTCACACTTCTGTCGATGCTGTAGAATTTGTTTTACCAAAATCACAGACAAGCCATCTCTGTTGGTGTTTGTCCTTAAGCGCTGCATCTTTCCATAAGCCCTTTTAATGTCCGGCAAAGCCCATATTCCATTCTCTGAGTGCTTGATGCCATACTTCTGGCATATGTCATCATGGCACTTCCTCAGTTCCAGCCTTTTGCCCAAATATGCATTTAGATTGTCCATCATCTGATCAATGGTAACATCTGGAGGTTCTGTTCCATGTCTTTCTGTTGTTGGCCTCGGTGCAGGGCCATTACCATTTTTTAGTGCAGACTCAGCCATGGCAAGTACAGGACAAGTGCCCTCAAAGGTGTGGAAACAAAACAAAAAGTGTTTGAGCCGTTAAAGGTGCTTATTCAGATTTAAATTCTCAGCAGTCTTTGACTGACCATTTCAGTTACTCAGACAAATCATTAGTTTACTAACTCAGCTTAGTTTTCAATCCTACATTCAAAACAAAAGAAAAACTCCTGATTGATAAGACTTGTTCAATTCTTTCTGAGTCCTAACTCAGAAGGCTGGATTACCTTGGTTCAAATTTGTCCCTTAGACAATATACTTTCTTTCATCAGAAGACAAATAAACTTCTAGTTTCTAACACAATTAGAATGTTTAGTTCAAAACTAAAATATTGGCTACTGAATTAGCACCCAGTCAAGAATTCCCAATTCTTGCAGCAACATCAGTCCCAAACCTTATACAGTTTCTACATTCTCTGAACGAACGGACTAAATTGTTTCTTTAACAATTCCTACAGACTCCAAAGAAAGGACCAAACCTTATACAGTTTCTACAATCTCTGGACGAACGGACTAAATTGTTTCTTTAACAATTCCTACAGACTCCAAAGAAAGGACCAAACCTTATACAGTTTCTACAATCTCTGGACGAACGGACTAAATTGTTTCTTTAACAATTCCTACAGACTCCAAAGAAAGGACCAAACTTATACAGTTTCTACAATCTCTGGACGAACAGACTAAATTGTTTCTTTAACAATTCCTACAGACTCCAAAGAAAGGACCAAACCTTATACAGTTTCTACAATCTCTGGACGAACGGACTAAATTGTTTCTTTAACAATTCCTACAGACTCCAAAGAAAGGACCAAACTTAAACAGTTTTCTACAATCTCTGGACGAACGGACTAAATTGTTTCTTTAACAATTCCTACAGACTCCAGAGAAACTGGAAACCAAACTTATACTTTATTTTAATAGCTCCTACAATCCCATGAGAAGGGACCAAACCTCTTTCTTAAATGATTCTTAGAGACTCAAGAGAACAGGGCCAAGCTATAAAACTTATTTCTATAGCTCCTACAGTTTTAAGAGAATTAACTAAATCATTTAAAAGGTTTCTACAGACTCATGAAAAAGGCCCAAGCCTAAAATTCTCAACAATACACAGTATGTGTGACTACACTACAATTCTTTACTGGTCTACTATTATTCTTTTCAGAAGATGTTCTTTTAGAGAGCTGATAAGTTTCACTCACCAAATTAGGATATTTGAGACTGGATCCAGTTGATTCGAATAAATTGTGTCCGCAGATGCAGTCTCTTGAACTTCAGATACTTGAAAATTACTCTGTTTACTTCTTGTTGCAGTTGGTGAGTTCTCTTCTTGTCAGTCTCTCCTGGCTGGCTCTCGCCAAATTGTTAGATTTGGTGTATTTGGCCGAGCAGTGGTTTGGGTGGCTCGCCAATGTATTAGATTTCTCCAATACATAAAATAAGTAAGCTTGACCAGAGTTCTTGTGGGGAGAAGAATTTATTGAAGGTTTGTAGTGTAGCAGCCCTTCAGCATCGATGTTAGCATGTCGCCCTTCAACAATCTTAACCCAAAGTTCTGTCTGTGAGACAGAACTTTATACATGAAGACAAAGCCTATAGGCTACAAAACAATAGAAACCTGTTAGGACCTCCCACAGGAGATCGATCTAACTTGAGCAATGCTAATTTACTGTCATTCACACCAATCAGTTTCTCTGGGCCATACATCTGAATGGGCTATACATCTGAATGGGCCATTTGGCACACACACCTTTGCAGACACAAACAGAGTGGAATACATCTGATACATATTCACAATGTAAATTAATCTGTAACTGAAAATACAAAATCTATCAGACCCCTCTTATTATTGAACGTCGACAAACACAATATGAATTAAATGTTCATTAGTGAAACTTAACGGCCCGAAATGAATGAAGTCATCTTGTGTACTTTGTGTCATGTTTTTTCCAGAGGCCCAATGAACAGCTGGTATTAACGAATCTTATTTTAGTGTCCGTGACCCTGAGATCATATTTTACCAGGGAGGTAATATGTATTACATATAAATATATAAAGCGGTTATATATTACAGAAATTGCAGTGCTGGAGTACGAACACCGGTATAATTTCATGGTTCTCTGTACCGTTTTTTATGCCATAGCAAAAACTACTGGAGGACTAATTAAAGTAACCATTTGAAAATATAAAATCACTGATGCTAATAACAAATGTATACATACTAAAGTATGGTCAAAATTGGCACCCAGAAGATTCATGAATCAAGTGTCCATTCATAAAGAGTAATTTACCTTAATCCTGAATGAATCAGCTGTTTCAACACATCAAATGTGGCTTACTCATTAAGACAGCTAATGGCAGTTTTAGTTTCTTATTTAGAGTCCCATTTCATTAAAAAACTAAATTATTTTTCCATATTAATTAAAAACCAATTAGTAGTTATAGTTCACCCAAAAATGAAAACGTCAGCATTTACTCTCTTTCACGGCTGTTGAAGCCTAAAAGTTTATATTTAATAAAAAAAAATTCTAAAGCTACTTTTTGTAATGTCTATTTAATGGTTTTCTCCTTAAAAATGATGACTTTAGATTATATTTTGAGTAAATTCCCAGCCAAATTGAAAGTATGATTGATTAATCATACTTTCAAGATTAAAAAAATGTAATCGCTTGACAGCGCTAATATATGCATAAACACACACATGCATATACAAGTGAGTGTTTTATATATATATATATATATATATATAATATATATATATATATATATATATATATATATATATATATATATATATATATATATATATATAAAATATAAACACTCATGCATGCATGATGATATGCATGAAATTCTTTTATATAATATATGAAGAGTTTGGTTCCAAAACGCGATAAACGCCATTTAAAAAAAAAAAGTGTGTTTTTTCTGTGTTATTCTGTCATGTTTTCTCCCTTTCTTTCCAAACCGCGACAAACGCCAGTCTCCCTTCTCTGCAGAACGTGATACATCCGCTCAACCAATCACAGCGCACCATTCCACGCAATGTAAACCGTAACGGCTGTGCTTTAAATACACCCGGCTTCCTAGTTTTTCTTATCTATTTTGTACTTTTCGATCAACAAACAAACAAAAAAAAGAAAAATTGACGGCATTGATGAACCTGTGGTTGTTTCTGCGGTGGGTAAGAAACGTAAGGCATCGACATCGAATCATTTACGTGAGGAGATTAAGAAGACGAGGCACTCGGGAGGAGGACAAATGCACATTGACCCAGGGGATCTTTTGAAAAACTTTCAATGGTTTTATTCAAAGTCAACGAAAACCGAGCAGCCATTTTACAGCTGATCGCCGTCAAAAAATTCGTGAATCTTTGTGAAAGTACACTATTAAAAAATGCTGGGTTGTTTCAACCCAAATTTGGGTCAAATATGGACAAACACAGCCGTTGGGTTAAATTTAAATAAAAAACGTTTAACCCAACGGTTGGGTTTGTCCACATTTGACCCAAATTTGGGTTAAAACAACCCTGCTTTTTTAGAGAGTATACGTGTTTTTGTCTGTGAAAACTTACTAAAGATATTATACTAATAAACTTACTTTGTTGTGTATTTTCAACAGTTTCAATATGAAAAATAACTTTTATATTGATTCAATGGATTGATTACATTTAAAAAAAAAATTAATGGATGTATTGCATTTTGGGGGGAAAATAACCAATTTTTATAATAAATCTTTAAAAATCAAAACCTGGATTTTTATTTTTTTTTGGTTATTATAACCTAAAAATGCTATGTGAAAGTTTGAAACAGAAAATAGTGGTTTTCATCTTTCCACTTTCTTGGTAAAGAAAACACATTTTTACTCAAAATAATCAAAATGGATTTATAGCGTTTTGGAACCAAACTCTTCATTCATATACACACACACACACACAAACACACACACACACACACGATTGATGCTTTATGCAAGTCATTTGAGTGATTAGATCAAGTAAAGGCAGATAGCAGGCATTAACTAGGCCAGAGATGTGACGCTAAGCTTAGGTGAATACAAGCACATATAATAAATAAATAAACACCCGCAGGAGTCTCTGCATACGTAATGAGCGCTCTGTTCACTTGCTGTTTGAGCAAAGCAAACACCGTTGACTACATGAAATACTTAAAGCCAGCTCAGCAAGGATCATAACGATCACTGCGTGGATATAACTAACCCTAAGCGAGGCGTCTCGTGTTCATCGCATAGTATAGCAGGTCTCGTATTTATAGTAAGTCACATGGTGGAGAAAAAAACAACTAAAAAAACTCGATCGCAACCTTATCTTTGAATCTACTGTTTCAGGCATGGGAGGCAAAGCATCCATAATAACCCATGTAATCTGACTCACTACACAACAATCACTCCTCACTTGTGCCGACTTAAAATACTACAGCTAATAATGCAATGTTCAGTGGCGTCGACACACCTGAGCGAAACCACACGGGTGATCTGGTAATCTGAACCGAGTGCTCGAGCTGGGAAGGACAGGCCTTGTGTTTTGCAGCATATTTTTATATTAGCATATTAGACAGGACGAGACTGATCGACTAAAAAGTCAAGCAACCAATCACATTGCCTTGTTTATGTGTAACGGATAATGGCCACAATAGTAGGCCGATGTGAAGCAGGATCATATTGCCCGCATTATCGTGACTAGCTAACTAGCGTTATCTTCACTAGCTATTTTAAAAAGCCTTTTTTTAAAAAAACAAATTAACACTATGCTAGTAGGCTAAGCTAACAGCTTGCAAACTGAAGGTCAACTGAAAACAAATAATTTAATTAACTATTTTTAGCTATAGTAATATAATGAGATGCGATTTACCATTTAACATTTTCATGATTAAAAATAAATACGCAAAAAATAATTATTCTCTTATTTAAGGCTCTCTGATACATGTGAAATCAAAGAATGACGTTATTTTGAACAACATCAGGAAAGCAAAGTTTGTTTTCGGAGTTTCGGAAGGCGGAAACGCCTTCATTGGTCCGTGACGATGACGTAACATTTTAATGACAATTATGTCATTAATCCATATTATAACTTTACTATAATAAAAACCGCCTTATGTGCACTTAAATATGTATACAAATCTGTCGTTAATTTCATCCTGTAATATTACTGTAATGCAAGAGAAAAAATTACATTATATACTGTTTATATCCAAATTAGGGCTGCTCAGACTAAAGATTGTCAACTAGTAGTAGTCATTAATTTAAGCCAGTTAGTCGATTAATTGCACATTTATATTAATTTAATGACTAAAATATAAACTGGGGGGAGGAATTTATAGCCTATTCAAGACTGATTATAATGTATATGGTAATGATTGTGAAGTAAATGTGTCGAAAAAATGGCAAGGAGACATTATTTATTTATTACATAATCCAATACATAATCAGTTTTTCAAATTTGTATTTGAATTGGTTTGTTTAAAAGTAGACATGCCCCAAAAAGTAGCCTAGTTAACGGAGATCGAGACTGCAAAAATAAAATATTTTTTGTTTTCCTTATTTTACACACAATTTGGTATTGTGAGTTTACACAAATAAAATTAGACCCTTTACAGTTTCGAAAAATGTAGTATTTTTAGAGTATTTTAATCCGTTTCTGCATTTAATCCGTACCTAAAAATAGGCAATTACAGTTTTGATATACTGTAATTACCACACGGACTCGTCGTTAAAGTCTGTGCCTCACAAACTGCGTAACTTCGTTGTTTTTTTCTACGACTAAAATTTTGGTTAACTAAGCCTCTTCTCATCTAAAAAAATTACTATATTGGCGTCCTCACCAACTGACAATATCTTTCTGTTTATTCTAAGCGCGTGATTGTCTGCGCTTTAAATGCTCGAGCTCGTTATAACACGATGGATTCTGATTGGCTGTCAATGTTTTTATCGTTCATCAGCTGGATAACATCGTTATAAAAAAGTGATTCCAACGATATAGTTTCTCTATGCCGTTATCGTTATAGCCGTGGTGTGAACTCTGCTATGCTTTTATATAAAGAGAATTTTTTAGAACTATATCTTTATCGTTATCGTCCTTAGTGCGTTAATTTTTTGCATGCAATTACAATTATATTTATACTATAAAATTTCTGTACCTGAAGACTACTGTTAGACCTAACTATTTATAACTGTTCTATAGTATTTATGTTATTATTTGTATCTGTTCATTTGTCTTTAATGTTTGAACTATTACCGGTAGTTTTTGTATTTATAATACTTAAAGTGTTCAATGTAATAAATGGGAAGCAACGTTACATTGGTTTCAAAACCACCCATTTTTATTTATTTTATAATTTTTTTGCTGATCCGAAAAATTATCGATCTGCGACTCGAAAACCATGATATGACCGAACCGAGAGTTTGGGATCCGTTGTGATCCACTAGCTGAGAATGTTTCTAGCTCCACTGCGAGAGAGAGGGGGAGGGCGAGAGAGAGAGGGCGCGAGGGCGAGAGAGAGCGCGAGGGCGAGAGAGGGGCGGGAGGGCGGAGAGGAGAGCGGAGGGAGGCGAGAGAGAGAGAGAGGAGGGGAGAGAGAGGCGGAGGGCGAGAGAGAGAGGAGCGAGGCGAGGAGCGGAGAGAGGGAGGAGCGGGAGAGCGGAGGGAGAGGCGAGAGGAGGGCGGGGAGAGGAGAGAGAGAGGGCGATGAGAGAGAGAGGGGGAGAGAGAGAGGAGGGCGGAGAGAGAGAGGAGAGAGGGAGAGGAGAGAGAGAGCGAGAGAGGAAGAGAGAGGGCGGAGAGAGAGGGAGGGCGAGAGGGAGGGCGAGGAGAGGAGAGAGAAGCGGAGGGCGAGAGAGAGAGAGGAGGAGAAAGGCGAGGGAGGCGGAGGAGAGAGGAGCGAGGCGAGAGAGAGAGGAGCGAGGGGGAGAGAGAGAGAGAGAGCGAGAGGAGGAAGAGAGGAGCGGAGAGGGAGAAAGCGAGGGCGAGAGAGAGAGAGGAGAGAAGAGAGGGGAGAGAGAGAGAGAGGAGGGAGGGAGAGAGAGAGAGAGGGGAGAGAAGCGAGGGCGAGAGAGGAGGGAGAGAGAGCGAGGGCGAGAGAGCGAGGGCGAGAGAGCGAGGGCGAGAGAGCGAGAGAGAGAGCGAGGGCGAGAGAGCGAGGCGAGAGAGAGCGAGGGCGAGAGAGGGCAGGAGGAGAGGGGAGAGGAGAGAGGAGGGCGGAGAGAGAGAGAGAGGGCGAGGGAGAGAGGGAGAGAGAGAGGGCGAGGAGGAGGGAGAGAGAGGAGAGGGCGAGAGAGAGGGGCGAGGAGGAGAGAGAGAGGAGGCGAGGGAGAGAGAGGAGAGGGCGAGGAGAGAGAGAGGAGGGGGAGAGAGAGAGAGAGGGCGAGAGAGAGAGAGAGAGGGAGGAGAGAGGAGGGCGAGAGAGAGAGAGGGCGAGAGAGAGAGAGGGCGAGAGAGAGAGAGAGGCGAGAGAGGAGGGGGAGAGAGAGCGAGGGCGAGAGAGAGAGCGAGGGCGAGGAGCGAGAGGCGAGAAGAGCGAGAGGGCGAGAGAGGAAGCGAGGGAGAGAGAGGAGGGCGAGGAAGAGAGCGAGGGCGAGGAGGACGAGAAGAGCAGGAGGGAGAGAGGGCGAGAGAGGAGAGGCGAGAGGGCGAGAGAGAGCGAGGCGAGAGAGAGCGAGGGCGAGAGAGCGAGGGCGAGAGAGCGAGGAGAGAGAGAGGGGGCGAGAGCGAGAGGGCGAGAGAGAGAGCGAGGCGAGAGAGAGAGAGGCGAGAGAGCGAGGGCGAGAGACGAGGGCGAGGAGAGAGAGAGCGAGGGCGAGAGAGCGAGAGAGAGGGCGAGAGGAGAGAGAGAGGGGAGAGAGAGAGAGGGCGAGAGAGAGAGGGCGAGAGAGAGAGGAGGGCGGAGGAGAGAGGAGGGCGAGAGAGAGAGAGAGAGGGCGAGAGAGAGAGAGAGGGCGAGAGAGGAGAGAGAGAGGGCGAGAGAGAGAGAGAGGGCGAGAGGGGCGAGAGAGAGAGAGGGAGGGAGAGGGGAGGCAGAGAGAGGAGAGGCGAGGAGGGGCGAGAGAGAGAGAGAGGGCGAGAGAGGAGAGAGGCGAGGCGAGAGAGAGGGCGAGAGAGAGAGAGGGCGAGAGAGAGAGAGGGCGAGAGAGAGGGCGGAGAGAGAGAGCGCGAGGGCGAGAGAGAGAGCGAGAGCGGAGAGCGAGGAGAGCGAGGCGGAGGAGAGAGCGAGGGCGAGGGAGCAAGGAGGCGAGGGCGAGAGCGAGAGAGCGAGGAAAGAGAGGAAAGCGAGGGAGAGAGAGAGCGGAGGAGAGAGATTTAGGCCTAGTATATATAGGCCTATATATTATCAAATTTGATTCATTATTCAAATGATTCCTGTCACCCAGCAATCTCCATAGCTTTGACATAGTTAATTTTTTGATTAGTAGAAGTTTTGAATGACGGTAACTTTAATTTAGTAGCCAAATTGGTGGGTGAGTGAAAAGTTAATTTCAAACTCTGGTTACAGCTGTGTGAACGCTGCTTTTCTTTAATATTGAGAATGATTTTTAGAACTACATCTTTATACAGTTATATCTTCGTTCTCTCAATAGTCATCGTCCTTGGTGTGAAACGGGCCTCAACTATAATCCTATTGGGGGCAAACTCAATGAATCACGTGTGAATGAAAACCCCAGGCCTCTGTGAGCATCAGAGGATGGGTGTGCGATCTGAAGCTCAGCCTGGTGTAACACACATCCACTAAAGGCCTTCATCATCATCACAGTGTGTGTTGTTCTGCAGCGGGGCTTTACAGCGCTCACGAGCTCCTCTTATTCCTGCGGTTCCTTCACGGGTACAGCGACAGATGAGAGGTGAGTGGACACTCTCCCACCCGATGCGAACTCGGGATTAATTCTGTCAATTGTGACCCAAGATGGGTCAGCATTTCACCCATGTCTAAACGCCGCATTAAAGGATTAGTTCACCTTAAAATTTAAATTCTGACATCAATAACTCACTCTTGTGTTGTTGCAAACCCATAAGACTTTTTCATCTTCAGAAATATGATATTTTGGTAACACTTTACAAGAAGGTTCATTAGTTAACGTATTTATTAACATGAACTAACAATAAGCACTACATTTGTTACAGTATTTATTAATGTTTGTCAATGTTAATTGATAAAAATACAGCGGTTCATGTTACTTCACAGTGCATTAACTAATGTTAACAAATGCAACCTTTGATTTTAATAACTTACTGTTGAAATTAATATTAACTAAGGTAATGATATACATGAAATGCATTAATAATAAATGCTTAAAGAAGTATTGTTCATTCTGAGTTCATGTTAACTAAGGTAGTTAACCTTATTGTAAAGTGTTAATGATATTTTTATTGAAATCTGAGAGATTTCTGTCCCTACCATTAAAACGCAAAACTCTGACGCTTCAAAACGTTCATAAAGAGATCGCAAAATTAACCAAGCGTGTCTTCTGATGAGTGAGTATTTAATTTAGGCTTTTATTCACATATAAACCTTGATCCCGAATGTACACGAGCACTCAAATATGGTAAACGGAAGCTAGGGATGCTATATATGATATTTAATTTGGATTTAGATTTATCTGCCAATATATCGGTATCGGCCAAAATTTTCATATTTTGAAAATTATGGCCCATATGACAATTTTGGCCGATACCTATAACCGATATATTGGCCGATAAATCTAAATCCAAATTATATATAATTTTTGAGAGCCTGATTACAAAAACCAAAGTCTCACCATTAAATTCCATGTTCCAATGCATTATTTATCAGCTTTAATATATCAGCCCCATTTTCTTATCGGGCCGATAATGATGACATAAAAATGACGATATCTATGTCGGTATCGGCCGATATATCGTGCATCCTAAAGCTCAACCGTACTTGCTCTGTTCATATGGATTTATTTTATGAAAGCTTTGGGTTCAATGGAGACAGAAATCTCAGAGACTTCATTAAAAACATCTTCATTTGTATCTTAAAGAAAGTCTTATGGGTTTGGTGAGCAATTGAAGACAGAATTTTCATTTTTGGGTGAAAAAAATCCCTTTAAATAAACTATATAATAAGGCTGAGAATAGCGGGTGTGTCTAATACGTCAGATGTGCTGTATTACAATTCAAATTATAGTTTTTTTACAATTACAGACTTTCAAAGCGAACCATATGGAACAATCATGATTATGCATCTAAAACTATCTCCACCATTAATATCTCACTTTCTCACATTTACTCACTGAATTTGGAAGTTAATGCACAGGGAAATGATCATGTCATGATAAGAATTATTGTGGTTTTTTATTAAGAATGCATAAAAAACATCAACTTTGAATAATTTCTTGAGGAATAAAAAAAGAATGCAATAAGAAAACAAAACTCAGTTGACTTGACCTCAATTGTGACGATGATGAGTCATGCAATCCTGAGGGAACCAGATGTAACTTGACGGCACTCACCCTATATTAATAAACAACCCATTACCAAAGATTCGCCCATAAAATGATTATCATCAATATGTGTTATTATCATGTGTGACATATCAATCTGGCAAGACTGTGAGACTGGCATTTCTTTCAGAGAAGAGACGTGTATAAATATGACATTTGATTTGCATGAATCATGATGCACATTTCAGGATAATCCTTTGTTTTCCAGAGGAGATGGGTTGAGTTAGTATAGTGGGTTATTAAACTGTCATTTGATGCCACACGCTTTGACGA
Source organism: Chrosomus eos (assembly GCA_036326025.1). Lineage (NCBI taxonomy): Eukaryota > Metazoa > Chordata > Actinopteri > Cypriniformes > Leuciscidae > Chrosomus > Chrosomus eos. The sequence continues at coordinate 2,151,090 of CM070830.1, read as the reverse complement.
CATCGAAAAAGTGATAAAAGTCTGAGTCATTTCTGCGAATTGGTTCTTTCGAACACTTATTTAATGAAGTGGTTCAAAATAACGAAATTGCCGGTTCTGTGCAACATCACGTGTTTGCTAAACCGTTCAGCTGCCTTAGTTCCACTAAGATCTTCTTCCATTTTTTTCCCATAGGGATTAGCTACGAGATTACATTACAAATATGATTGAGGGAAAAAAATATTTGAAAACGGCACATAAAGACAAAGGCACCAGACTGTGAACTTTGATGAGGGAAGAAACCACAATGACGCATTGGACTATTGTTTAAAAACATGATCATGTATATAAAAACAATATATTTTAGCTTTTTGTCAATTCAGGGAACTGACTATGTCATTTGCAGTGCATCATGGGAGTGAGTGGGCAAGAGTAAAGAGTTATTTTGCTGCAATTTCTTGTTTCCATTCTCTGATTGGTGGAGAGTGTGAGCAGAATCATGGGTCATGTAGTTATTCACCAGACATTCTCTGTTAAAAATGATTATTTACTAGCTAAACAAGTTGTAAGAATGTGGGCTAGCGGCTTTAGCAAAACCATCGCCTAGTAGCTCACGTCACAGTAGCTCTATCATTAAAGGTTATTGTTAATAATCAGTTCCACTGAGGAGAAAATAAATGGGATTTTGACATCCGACTGTTGCACTATAAAGCCATTATGTACATTTACCATTAAGGGTTTTTATATAAATGTAATGCTCGGTTAGTTGAAGCGGACTCAACTCTTTAAAAACGTCATTTAGTTCAGTTATATTTTTGAATAATTAACGGTTCTCGGTTCAAACAAGTCGGCGAACCGATTCAGTGCGGTTGTTAAACAAAGCATTCGAACCGGTTCAAACGATTCACTGAAATGATCCGTTTCAAAAAAGGTTCACGAATTGTTGCTATAATAATGAAATTATTAAAAATGGAGGCAGTGAACATAACTTGTTTGTCCTGAATGATGACACACAACGGACACATTCCGTGATAACTGTGAAACTGAAACCTCTATTCGTACATTGGGCAATCAATCATTTGAAAGGCCTTGTAAGCATCAAACAACGAAGAAATGAGGTCTTGTATGGTCAAAATGACATCTCGTGGCAATTAAACTCGCTTAAAGCAGGTAAAAAACACTGGCAGCTGAATAGCATCTCTTGATCCCCATGAAAGCAATGCATAAGGAGTCTGCGCAGGCCAGCCTATGCATCAGCATAGGGATAAACGTGGATTCATATCTCTTGGTGAAAATAAATCACGAATTGTGTTTGAGGGGGCAATGCGACTTGGCATCGGGAAGGATGGGCCGATGCAATGCACCACTGGGTTCTGCTGGATTTTATTTACCTTGCGTTTCCTGGTTTCGGCAGAGCCGCTCCACACAAAGCACTGGTATATGACCCGCAGATTCTGCTTCCAGTTGTCCACTTTGAACCCGTTCACATGGGAGCACCCGGCCGGACTCATGACAGAAAACACATTCGAGTTCCTCTGTATTTCAGCGATGAAATGAAGTCACGAGGAGAATTATCCACCAATTGTTCCGTTTTGCCAGGCAATGCGGGGTCGAAGATGCGTACCTTATACATGCGTGGAGCGTTTCTCAATATTCTCGCTGCATAAATAGGTCATTCCTGACGATAATAACGCGCGCGGGCTTGTGCTAAAACTGAGCACACTTTGATATTGTATTTTCCAAGTCGGTTGTTTTAATGGACGGCAATGGAATTCAACTGAGCACCGTGGGCGACGCAATCCTTGCGATACTAAACGCTGATTGGCAGATGGCTCGTAGCCCGTGGCTTTGATTGGCTATCGCGCGAGTCATTTCCGTTAAAGCCCCGCCGACGTTTCAGAACTTTGAAATCTGATTGGCTGGCGCGTCCGCTTGTCTTTGTTCAAAGACTTGGAGCGCTTGTGATTGGCTGCAGTGGCACCTCGCGTCGGTCCTTCTGTTCTTGATGGTTATGTCATTCAAGTAGAAAACACACATGCCTACCTGCATTGAAGTTGTGAAATTGAAAATCAGTGTTGTCATGAGTGTGAAAGTGGAGCGTTTCTGTCCCATTCGTTCATTACGGAAGAACCGCTTGCTGATTCCGTGGACTGGGTGGATAAATTCATTAAGCAAGGCATTTGAACCGGTTTTAATATTTGGTTGATCGCATATATAGTGGCATAAGCTATTTTTGTCATATTTTTGACCCAAATCATTGATAAAATACAAATATTAATTTGGCTTACAGAAAATTATGCCTATTTTCTGAAAGCATGAAAAAAACAAGACAAACATCAATTTTATCATATTTGGAAGTGACACGGGTAAATAGTGTAACATCAAGAAACACCCCAAAATCATCAATTAATAGTTTATAATTAATATTTCAATGAAATGTAACAATTCTAATGATAGAAACACAGAAATATAAAAAATAAGACCAAGAAACATCCCAATATCATCAATAAATGGTTGATGAATAATATTGCAAGAAAAATTAAGCCTGTAAGTTGAAATGGAACTAGACAAACTTCAATTTCAACTTAAAAAATAATAATTCATTTTTTACTAGATACATGAGTTTATGATATTCATATAACACCCCCAAATCATCAATATAATGGTTTATAAATAATATTAAAAGAGCAATTAATTGAAATTTAACAAGAAAGTCTTTAATTCTATTGTTTAATGTAATAGTGCCACATGAATATAAGATAAGAAACACCTCAAAATCATCAATAATTTGTTTATGAATAATATTACATGGAAATTTTAGCCTAAAATTTAACTAGACAACCCTCAATTTAATTATCTATTTTGTTAGTGACACAAGAATATAAGATAACTATCTCTAAAGAAACAACCCAAGTCATCAATAGATTGTTTATAAATAATATTGGAATAAAATTAATTGAAATTTAACAAGAAATCCCTTCATTTTATAATCTAATTTGATAGTGACACATGAATATAAGGCAAGAAACACCCTAAAATCATCAATAAATGCATCTAAATAATATTACAAGGAAATGAGGTTCAATAAAAATGTAAAATTTTACAAGCAACCCTCAATTTTATGATCTATTTTGGTAGTGACAGAAATATAAGACATTCTTCTGAAGAAACTCCCTAAAATCATCAATAGATTGATAATATATAACATTGCAAGAACTAAAATAATTGAAATTTAACAAGACCTTCATTTTATTACCTAATTTGATAGTGAAACACCCCAAAATCATCAATAAATTAAATCATCAATAAATAATATTACGAACCCTACATTTTTTAATCTATTTTAATAGTGACACAGAAACACCCATTTCTTCTAAATAATATTTCTGAAATGCCCATAATTGTGTTTCCTGACCTTGTTTTCGTGGAAGTCAGGCTCAGATAGCGTTAGTTTCTAGGTATGTGATGTGTAATCTTTTTATGGTAAATCCCAAATCATGAGAGACCTCTAGAGGCCTGGGTCAAAAGCACACCTCAGCCACGTCGATGCTGACTCACTGTGAACATTCGGCTCGAGGGATATGGAGCTTATAATATGACAAAATGATTTGAATTTGAATTGTGTAAATTTGAATTATTTGCAAGTGTAATCTAACAAAACTGAATTTTAAATAGTTCTGAATTTGAATTTTTTTGGAACGAATATTGAACATCTGAAATTGAACAAACTGAAAGGTTTTTATGGCTGAATTTTATAGACATGTATTTTCAAACAGCTAGTTTTTGTGTTCTGAATTCAAATACTGCAAATATTCAGTTTAAAAAAATACGGATTCAAGTTTTCAAGTTGAAGAAATTCAGATCTTCAAATTCAGTTTTCTAAAATTCAATGTCAAAAATTCAATGTCAAAAATTCAGGTCTTACAGAAAGTAGGTCACAGGGAAGAGTAGATGATCTCAGAAAAGTCGAACAGAGTATTTTGGCGAATTAGGGACTGCAGAAGTTTTCCAGCGAACGTGGTGGTGGTTCAAGAGGTTGCCAGTCTCTGACAACGGTCTCTGGTGTATGTTTTAAAGTATATTTTGTGTCATAATTTTGTTTTCAGTCTAGACCGGACGCGAGCGGTGCCACCAGGGTGCGACGCGACCCGTGAAATCCCCAACAGCACACGGATTCCCCATCCTATTTCTGACCTAGTCCCAGCTCCTGGCAACGCTTCAAGCACTGTGTTTCAGAGCGCTCACGTCCGTAACATTGTTTTTTCCTCATATGCGAACTGAAATGAATATCGGTTCATGGTTTGTGTGTGGATGCTATAAGAGAGAAAGAGAAAATGCCAGTATTTCATTGAGACTTGAGATTAAATAAACTGTATTGATCTTGTAGGCTATTAATTTTCACATGCAGTTACACATTGTCGATTAAAAACAAGAAAGTGGCTGGTAAAAACATTGAGTGGTAGTAGATTTTGAAATCCACCAGCCTGCACAGTGGCCAGGACAAAAAAGTTCATTTCCATCCCTGCGTTTTTGCGTGCGTCGCGCCGCTCGCGTCCGGTCTGTAGGCTATAGTCTATTTTTATTTATTTATAAGTTTATTTGTATAGGGACAGTACAAAAAAAAACATGATACCAGTCAAAACTGGAAAATATGTATTGCACATTACAGAGAGTGTAGAAAGAGATAATAATGTGCATCTCAGGTCCCAAGGCTTTTCTAATAAATAAAAAAACACAATAAAAAAAAATTACTACTCATAGAATAAAACTACCACAGTGTGTCACTTACAGACAATCAAATACCTACCTAAGATTATACATATCAGAAATGAGCTTTCAACTCAAGAATAAAACTTTAACGTCACAATACACTTTAATGTTACATTATACTCTTACATTACACTGTAATAAAATAAAATAAAATAAAATAAAATAAAACTTTTACATTACATTACACTTTAACATACTAAAATTATTACATTTAAATATGAGTGCAGTTCTGGTTTATTTTAAACCACCGTTTTAGCTTCAGTGTAAAGGACTTTATTTCAGATATTAGGCCTACCTTAAACTCATTCGGTAGCTGTTCCAGAGTTTGGGGCCCTCTACAGAAAAGCTCTTTGCCCATGTGTAGTCTTACGAAAATTAATCCTACAATTCCCACCTGCCGAACTCCTACTGATTCTATTTGTATCATCCTGTCTCTTTATCAATTTACATAAGACTGATGGTGCCTTATTGTGCAAACATTTAAAGATCAATGTTATATGTGACAGGTTCTTAAAACTTGCTAAACTTATTAATTTTATAGCATATTAATTTAAGCATATTAATTTTTAAACATTGCAGTGATGCCATTGATTTGGCTTTTTATCCATTATTTTTAGAGCTCGATTATATAACATTTAAATTTTTTTTTATTAAGGAGTCACTTGTTTGAGTCCAAACTGTAATACAGTATAGAAATGCGGGACAAAATCATTGCATGCATAAACAATTGTGCTGCCTCAATTGAGATATAATTTCTAATAAGTCTGAAACTATTTAGATTAATCCTTACCATTTTTGAGAGCTTTTTATATGTTTACCAAATTTAAGTTGTGAGTCAAAAACAACACCTAAAAAATTAAACTCATCTAGGCCTACCTCCTATTTCTACACGGTGGCGTTCTAATCAATTTTACACAAAATATACTTTAAAACAAACACCAGAGACCACTTAGACAAATGTCTCACGTGCTGAGAACGTTAACCTTTAAACACAAAATCATTCATGTTTAAGAATCCTTAAATCACTTAAACTTATAGCTTAAGAATCACTAACCGTTCCCGATGGACAAAAATTTTCATTAATTGCATACAACATGTTTTATTCATATCTGGCCCATTCCCTGCACGATGCTAAACGAGCCCTGAACCGCAACGCAACGTATAATGACATGTGTATTACACTGGTTTTACAACTTATGGTTTATGAGGACATTTCAAAAGTCCTCATAAATCAAATGGCTTAAAAAACATAAAAAAAAATGTTTTATTAAAAAATTACAAATGCAGCATGTCTCCTGTGATGGGTAGGTTTAGGGATAGGGGCAGTATACGTTCTGGATATATTTTAAGTGCATCATTCATTCTGTATCCAATAATTTGTCCGGATACCGTGATTTCCTCAGATATAATATAAATATATATTTATATATATAGGCTATTTATTATATCTGAGGTTTATTATATCTGAGGAAATCACGGTATATGTGTAACATGAAACCGCTGTATAAATGTTTAATTCATTGATTCAAAAAGATATATTTACAGGTAAAGTCTCAGTCGCAGTATATTTTGTAACATCCTAAAAGAAATGGTAGGCTAATATGTCATACATTAGCACCTACAATTTCCTTTTGTTGAAAGCCCAGCTAAAAGTAAAAAGATATAGGCCTATGTCCGACGCAGTTCGACTTCACAAACGCATTTCTTTACACACCAATTAAAACTCGCTCTGCGCCAGTGAACGCGTACCGTTATGAATGCATGTGAAACAACGGCAAGCACACACGCAACTTCAACGAAGACTGTATTCTCGTAATGTTTTGACTTAATTATCGTAATGTTTCGACTTTATTCTCGAAATGCTAGATTTATTTTTATTTTTTGCGTTACGTTGCGGTTCAGGGCTCGTTTAGCTTATCGTGCAGTGAATGAGCCAGAATAAAACATGATGTATGCCTATGCAATTAATGAAAATTACATCTCTGTCTGTAAACGTAAAAAAATGCGGGACTTGATTTTGTCCATCGGGAACTGTTAGTGATAGGCCTACTTAAGTTTAAGTGATTGAATGATTTTGTGTTTAAAGGTTAACGTTCTCACCACGTGATACATTTGTCTAAGTGGTCTCTGGTGTTTGTTTTAAAGTATATTTTGTGTAAAATTGATTAGAACGCCAAGACCGTACGCGAGCGGCGCGACGCAACAACGCAGGGATGGAAATGAACTTTTTTGTCCTGGCCACTGTGCAGGCTGGTGGATTTCAAAATCTACTACCACTCAATGTTTTTACCAGCCACTTTCTTGTTTTTAATCGACAATGTGTAACTGCATGTGAAAATTAATAGCCTACAAGATCAATACAGTTTATTTAATCTCAAGTCTCAATGAAATACTGGCATTTTCTCTTTCTCTCTTATAGCATCCACACACAAACCATGAACCGATATTCATTTCAGTTCGCATATGAGGAAAAAACAATGTTACGGACGTGAGCGCTCTGAAACACGTGCTTGAAGCGTTGCCAGGAGCTGGGACTAGGTCAGAAATAGGATGGGGAATCCGTGTGCTGTTGGGGATTTCACGGGTCGCGTCGCACCCTGGTGGCACCGCTCGCGTCCGGTCTAGACTGAAAACAAAATTATGACACAAAATATACTTTAAAACATACACCAGAGACCGTTGTCAGAGACTGGCAACCTCTTGAACCACCACCACGTTCGCTGGAAAACTTCTGCAGTCCCTAATTCGCCAAAATACTCTGTTCGACTTTTCTGAGATCATCTACTCTTCCCTGTGACCTACTTTCTGTAAGACCTGAATTTTTGACATTGAATTTTTGACATTGAATTTTAGAAAACTGAATTTGAAGATCTGAATTTCTTCAACTTGAAAACTTGAATCCGTATTTTTTTAAACTGAATATTTGCAGTATTTGAATTCAGAACACAAAAACTAGCTGTTTGAAAATACATGTCTATAAAATTCAGCCATAAAAACCTTTCAGTTTGTTCAATTTCAGATGTTCAATATTCGTTCCAAAAAAATTCAAATTCAGAACTATTTAAAATTCAGTTTTGTTAGATTACACTTGCAAATAATTCAAATTTACACAATTCAAATTCAAATCATTTTGTCATATTATAAGCTCCATAGAGGGACAACCCAACATTAGATCAACTGATGGATCAAACTGTCTGTGGGTGAAAGAGCATCACATCAGAAAAGCTGTCGAAATGTCACTGCACTAAATAGAGCCTGAAGATGCATTTGGAGATGATAACATGGGTCAAGTTCGGCTTTTTGCACGTATATGATCTTAAGATTCTTTATTTCGGTCTGTGGTGTTGCAATAAAGACACTTTTGAATCAAATCAAATTGTATCAAATAGTCAAAAGGGCTTTAATTCTGGCTTTTTAACCGTGTTTGTTCATGTGTTTTATGAAATTGCACTGTCCCCTCTTAAATAAACCAATAAAATAAAACAAAACAAACTATTTTGAACAAAGAAGTCCAGTTTCTTTATTTCGTATGACCATAAATGATGCAAGTGGCGTGTCAACCAAGCATTGATAAATAAACACTGACAAAAATGAGTTCTTGTTTAGGGTGCACTGTGACAGAACCAAAAAAAACCAAAAAAAGGGTCATTCCACACATTTATGTTTTCCTCCAATATAGTCCATATTCATCAGAGCATGAAGGTTTTCCAGCTTTCGGATGAGGGAGGGGACGCGGGAACGCAGTGATCCACACAAAAGCTTCAAGAGTAGCTTGACGTCTTGCTGCCGACGTCATCCTCCTGCGTTCCCATACTCTAGAAACGGGAAAACACACACATTAATACTGGAATCAACACCTGGTTATAGGGATGAACGATTCTCCAAAAATTTCATATCATGATCTTATAGGTCTGAATCGTGATCTTCCCAATTTTTTGGAATCGAGAATATCCAGACTGATCTAATTTTGCACAATTTAAAACACAGTAGTGCATTAAACAATCAGTTGTCAAAATACTCTTCTATAGTCTTCACTGTATGTCTTAAATATACATTCATTCATATTAAAACTACTAGTTATTCAGTCAAGAGCAGTGAGCGCTGTCGTGTTTGTCTTTTAACATTAATAACGGATATTTGCATGAGGCTTAAAGACCAAATGCATGGATCTAATATAATGACACGCATCTGATTTCTGTATTCACTTAAAGGAGTAGTTCACTTCAGAATTTAAATTTCCTGATAATTTACATTCTTCACGTCATCTCAGATTTTCATGTCTTTCTTTCATCAGTCGAAAATAAATTTTTGAGGAAAACACTCCAGGATTTTTCTCCATATAGTGACTTCAATGGAGTCCAACGGGTCGAAGGTCCAAATTAAAGTTTCAAAGTCTCGACACGATCCAGCCGAGGAATAAGAGTCTGATCTAGACAAACCATCATTTATTTTATATTTTAAAAAATGACTCTGCGATGCGCGTCCATGACTTCAAGCGTGACAAAGGTGAAAGTACCGACTCAGTGTTTACAAGTTTGTTTATCCAACTTCAAAATCGTCCAACATCGCTGTTTTACCTTTTTTTGGTGTTTGACTTAGTCTTTGCAAGTTCGGATTGTAAACACTGGGTCTGTTCTTCCTGCTACGTCACACGTGACCTTGTATAATTTGTCTGTTATGTTGATTTGTGAGAAAACTAGAATGCAGGTTTGAAATAAACATTATAAACAAACCTTTCAACGTGATTAAATCATGTGTGACGCATCACAGAGCTAGTGCAAGATGAGCACTAGTGGTTAAAAGTATATAAATGTTTATTTTGTTATAAATGTCGCTGGTTTGTCTAGATCAGCTCTTATTCCTCGGCTGGATCGTGTCGAGACTTTAAAAACTATAATTTGGACCTTCAACTCGTTTGACCCCATTGAAGTCACTATATGGAGAAAATCCTGGTAAGTTTTCTAGGAAAGAAAAACACAAACATTTCATCTAAATACTCGCAAAGGCGGATATTTTGACATTTGTGTGTATATTTGACCGTTCAGGCCCGAAACCCCAAGTAAACTTTGCTCATCTGTGTCTCGAAGACTAAACAATGAAAGAGCGTGAGGATAATTCTCTCGCAGTTTAATGCGCTTTTAATAACTTATTTTAACATAAAACGAAATTTTACACAGTCACGTTACATGATTTGAAGTTTAAGTTCAGGCTTTTAAAGAGCACACCGCTTTAAAGGAAGGAAACGCCACAATGATCATTTTATCTTCATTCAGGGTGTCTACAGATATAAACATGTTAAATTAAGACTTTTTAATGCCACTTTGAATAAAATGTAAGACCAAACCTGTGATGGAAATACACATTATATTACATACGTATTTATAATATCTAATGTTTAACCTAAGTAATTGAAGTAATTTAATATTAACTACTTGTTTATTGAACTAAAATCAATGTAACATTTGCAATCGTGAGAATATTCAGCAAAATAGCTCCTGTCATGTTTACTTAATTATATCATATGTTATAAATAAAAAACAATATTTTGAATGTTTACTTCAGTGTGTTTCTTCTGTGAGTTTTTTTGTGTGCTGTTATGCTCATTAGTTTTGATTTCTCACTATAAAATCTCTCAACAGCGCAACCAGAAATACATTACCATTATCAATCGCTGTTTATGTAATAAAATCAGTGACAATCATAATCATAATCAAATTTGATGGTTATTTGACGGTCTGTCAGACTGGAGAAATTGTAGCGGTAATGTGACCAGAAATATTTAAGACGCATCGAATCTGAATTTAAGACATTTTAATTATTTTTAAGGACTTTTAATAGGAAAACTTTATTTAAGACATTTTAAGACTATTTTAAGGACCCGCCACCCTGTTCATTATCACGTTTCCATAATCGTTTGGAAGCCAAAATCAAAAATGAAACGAAAATTTGATGATCGCACAGCCTTACTCCTGTTGAAATGTTTTGATCAAATATGTCGCCATGCATGAAAGACAAGACACATGATATAATACGGCTAGTCAGCGAAATCTTCAAAATTAATCATGATATAAAATCATAAACTGGTACCTTTTGCACAAACTGAGGATTTACGGTGATTTCCTGATCCATGGACTTTAGTTTTTCATCCAATTCTATACATTTCAGCATCTGCATTAGTCAAAGACAGATTAACACTGAGACATTGAGACTCAAACACTCTGCAATAAAATATAAAGGAGTCGATACATTTCAGGTGATCTTACGTGTTCAAATATCTGAAATAAACATTATATAATGAATAATCAGCTGTGCATAAACATATTACAATGCATTTATAGTTTAATTCAAGTAGTGCAGAATCTGACATTTCTTCTTCATATACATTACATTTATCATAAAGACATAAGTATGTATTCAAATGTCCTTGAAAGAGATGATTAAAGAGATAATGAGGGTGTAAATATACACGGCATCAGCAGTGGGTTGAGAAAAGCACTGCTTTATAATTACTAACCTCTTGGTCAATTTTGTGGAGCATTGCTGGGTTGTTGTATTTCTCAGGGTTGTCATGGAAACAGACCATGCCGTCTTTCTGGTTGATACTTGCATAAATCTCTCCGTCCTCAATCTGAGAGATGAAAAAGGAAAGATTTGAGCACCAACAATCTGTAAATATTAAACAAACACGAAGCAGAGCATGCAAGACAGTTTGATTAAATCATGTTTTCAGTAGCCAACACAAAAAATACAGTGATTCTCAACTTAGAAAATATATATTTCATATTATATTCAATTACAGAGTTATATATGCAAACTTGTTTCTGCCACAGAATAATAATTAAAAAAATGATCAATGACTTAAATACTAAATATATCATACTAAAACTATTTAAAATATTTCTGTTAATTAAAATAAAGCCGAAATAGAATCAAATACAAGTTGAAAAATGTACAGAATATTAGAAAGTTGAATCACTAAAATCAACTGGAAATAAATAAAAACGTAAACTAAATTAACTAAAATAAAGAATAAAATAAACCTTAATAGCAATATTTAAAAAATAACAATAAAATGACAAAAGCGCATAATGAAATCTAAAAATTAAACTAAAATGAACACGAACACAACAAATATAAAAAAGCTAATTAAAAATATTAATAAAACTATGATAATTTTTTTAAATTACACTAGTTCATGTCTAATTTTCCTAAGAGTAACTCACAAAAAATTAAAATAAAGTCAGAATTGTAAAATAAAAAGTACCAATTTACATTTTTGTTCCAAGGCAGAAACAAGCTTCCAAAGTTATATAGCGGCTGCACTTTACCTAGTCGCTTACACATAATTACTTACTTTTATTAGGCTTTTCATTTGGATGTATATATTACACAGTATCAAAAACTACTGTCAATATATTTTATAGAATTTCCCATTAATTTCCAATGGCGAACATCAGGATTTCCTGATTTCCTACCATATGCAGGACGTATTTCTCGGCTTCTTGAGGGCCGGAGAGCTGAACTCGACTCGCCATGTCTTGTAAGGATAATGTCAAGAATGTCTGTCAATCAAAAGAACAGAGATCAGCATTTCCGTTTATCAGCACACACAGGACATGTGATTATTGTAAGTTCAGACCTTGGTTAGCCTCTGAATGTTCTTCTTGTAGAGTGAGGACAGGCATTGCTTGACCAGGCCGGTGTTGTTGTCTCGGCAAACGTCTCGCTGTGTTTGCTGACCTGAAGACGCAGCTCTGCTGGGTTATTGGTGGCGTACACCTGAGCCAGCTCGTGATAAGCATTACTGAGGGGCTTTACATCACAAACACACACACACACACACAACACACACACACACACACACAACACAAAAAAGTGATTAGCTTATGGAGCCTTTAAAGTGCTCTCCTGAAGTACAGGTCAAGAGCAGAAATTCCACATTACATGTCAAGATTCAATACTTTATTGCCATACAACTCGGTGAAAGTTGTTAGGGATTTGCTTCAGTGTGCTCATAACAGGACATCAACAAGATACAACCAAAGACAGAGCAAATATATACACAACGATATCCCACACAGGATGACACTTGACACAGAAAACTAAAACTAAAGGGAACACACCATGTCGAGATGGGCGGCACGATTAATCGAAATGAAACCATGCAATTTGGCAAAGGCTGAGATTACTTAATGCGCAGTTTGTCAGTGAAGTACGTCACACCACACACACACACACACACACACACACACACACACACACACACACACACACACACACACCACACACACACACCAGAGCTGTACATCACTGACATGATGCGCATAAACAATAATCGTAGCCTTTTCGATTTCATAATCACAATAATCCCAAGCGGTTTAAGCGCATATTTGATGTTAATATGCGCTTAGAAAGGCTCACCTTGATGAACCGGCCCACGATCTGTGACGTGTATTTGGGAAGCTGCTGGACTTTGCCATGAAGGATGAGGGACACGAGGATGTACTTCTTGTACGCTTCTAACATGATGTGACTGACAGCCATCGCAGGAGTGGTTATTGCCTGAAGAGAGACAGAAAGATCAAACAAGAATCAACATCAGCTCAGCTTTAGGAGATGGAGAGGGATTTGAAATGTTGTAAAAGTGACACGGAGATGATGGTGTGTTCAATACTCAACAGGAGAGTAAGGTGTTTTATTGAACAGATAAACTGGCATATGCATCTCTCTAACAGAGTTCACTGTAAAGCATTATGGTTGTTGTAGCGCTGTACTGAAGTTTATTTTCCAGGAAGTATCATGTCTATTAAAGGGTAAAGTTTCAGATAGTCAGCATGAGATCCTTTCCATCTAAACTGGTTACATCTCTTACGCCTAGCAGAGAGTGAATGTTTTATGAGCGGTAAGATAATCTCTCTAGTTTTTTTTAGTCATTAGAAAGAAGCATATTCCTCCACACAGAGCTAGCCTGGGAAAACCCAGACAACTTCCAGCAAATTTACATTTGCTCTGCAAGTTAGTCTGGCACAGAGCTCATTCAAGCCCATTTCCAATCCGTCGAAATCAAAGCACCAATCAGAAACGTTGCTTTACACGATGACGACAGCGCAGCGACGGTGAAGCAGATTTTGTAGCCTACATTACAAAGATGGAACATCACTCGTTCAATCAGCTATCGCGTCTGTTTTAAGCGATTTGAACGTTTCCTTTTTGTTAAAACCCGAGCAAAGAACAACACTCGGAGATGTTTCTCCGTCGCTCTGCATACGTACGTCATCTCTTTCATCGCTCTGATTGGTTTTAGCTCTATCCAATTGCGTCCAGAGGCATTTGAGTGACGTCCGTTGGTGACGCCCCTTTGGAAATGATTTGTCTATGAAGCTTTGCCAGACCATAACTCAGTTACTACTGAGAATGCTCTGGTTTTAACCAGGCTAACGCAGAGGCGAAGCACAACCAAAACAATGTTCTTCCACAAAATGCATGCAAGACTGTACACAAAAATAAATACCTGTTCAAAAAAATAAAGCGCCCGTTCAAAGTTCTTCAGGCCCGTGTAGATCATGCCTCCATAGTAGTAAAAACACAGAAAGGGCTTTGCGTCGTACGCTCCGTTCTCCTTGCAAATATCCATCATGTCCAGCTCCAGGAACGGGACTGCAGGTTTGAAGCACTTGGCTAATAGGCATAACTGTAAATACAGAACTGCATTATTATTAGTTGCACAATAAACAGCTAAAATAAATAAAAAGTCTGTTTAACCCTCTGATGTTTATCACGTACGGTCCACATCCTTTCAAAGCTTCTTTCTTTTTTTTTCCATGAAATAAATGCACTATATTTTGTTTTAAATAATTTAAAATGTTGTACTTTCATGGTACTTATATTTAGCTTTTAATTAGGCACCATTTGTATCTCTATATAAAAGACTATTCAAAGGACAGACTTTAAGGCTAGTCCAAGACTAAAATGAGCTTTTAAACCAGATTAACAGAAATCTGCTTTCTCTGTCATGCTTTTAAATAGTCCTAAACTTAAGTCTAGTCCACACAGGTTACTAAACTGATCTCCTGGTCTAAACTGAGGCTTAAACTAAACCTAACACGAGGGAGGTTTAACTTCAGATTAATGTAGTTTCTAGAGCTGCACGATTAATCATATCGCAATCGCGATGTCAAGCCTATGCGATTATATGATGCGATTTTATATGAAATAGCCTAAACAAATTAGGGCTATTAACGCAGCATCTGTTAATTTTTGTCTTCATTTAGCTAGTGTTACATGATCCCGCTCTTATTCATGCAAATGCTTTTAAAACATTCATGCGTGACGTGTTCCAGTATCACGTGCGCACAAGACGCGCTTGAACGAACAATAACACACAATTACGCCAAAATGTCTTTTTGTTGAGTATCTTCATAAGAAAATAGCAGTTTTATGATGGACGTAAAGAGTTGTGAGAGAATGATGCGCGTGTGAGATCCTCGTCTCTGTCAGCAGCGGCTGCTCTTAAAGGGACAGTACACAGTAGCCACTAATTATCTCTGTCATTAAAATTAAAGGTCCTATATGTAGTTTTTCTTCTAAAATGAATCCTTTTTTTATTGCCTGTGTGTGAATGGGTTGTAACACACATTACAATGATCCACTTGTCGGGTTTTGCCATTACCTCTGAAGGCCAGTATTCCTATTTCTATGTGAAGGCTCCGGGTCGGATATACTGCGAAATCCATCGGATGTGACGTGCACGCGCGCTCCTGAGCCTCTCTATATATGTAGGTATAAAAACAGATTCGGAGTGGCTTTCATCCCTACTGTGATGCTTTCTCCGGTGTGTTAAAAGTCTCAGTGTGACCGGTACCATGAGTGCTCGCTCTTGTGTTCGAGCACGTGCACAAGCACTCTTGTAAAAATTGGTTGCAATCTGAAACATCACCGCTAGAGGCCGCTAAAAACTACACATAGGCCCTTAAAGGGGGGGTGAAATGCTGTTTCATGCATAGTGAGTTTTTACACTGTTAAAGAGTTGGGTTCCCATGCTAAACATGGACAAAGTTTCAAAACTGAAGTTGTAAGTTTGATGGAGTATTTCTGTTCCAAAAATACTCCTTCCGGTTTGTCACAAGTTTCGGAAAGTTTTTTCGAGTATGGGTCTGTGTGACGTCAGAGTGGGCGGAATTTCCTTATACGGGTCTTAAGGCACTTCTCCCGGAAGGGCGCGCGCGCAGCTGTAGCCTAGAGCGTGCGAGAGCGTCCATCAGACCGCTGTGCTCGGCTGCGCTGCAATCAAAACAATGGCACCAAAAAAGTGTGTTTTTGGTTGCCAGGGCAAGACAACACTGCACAAATTTCTAAAGAACCCAGCGTTAAGGGACCTGTGGATGGATTTTGTTTTTCCAGAGCAGCAACGGAGTTGTGCAAGTGTTCTTGTTTGTTCCCTTCATTTCGACGGTAATAGTTGTATAAACAAGGCCCAGTTCGACGCCGGATTTGCAGATCGCCTAATACTTAAAGATGGAGCAGTCCCAACGATAAAGGTTCACGGTCGTGCGTTGGAACCGCAGGCGGTGAGTAAAACTGCTTCAAATGTCTGTGTGTTGTTAACTATCGGCGTGTAACGTTAAGCACAGCAAGTAAACAACATGATCACGTATAGTTAATGTATCGATGGAGCATACGATGTATGGTGTGTGTGTGTGTGTGTTTGTGTGTTTAAATACAGTTGTTTAGCTGGCCACTGTAGGTGTCCGTTTGTTTATTGTAAAACTAAATCATGTCCTCATAAACCACGAGTCTGTCTGTTTACAACTCACGCAAAAGCTTCGCGTGCTCCCGCCCACACGGCACGCCTCCACCCGCTCGGGTTTTTCCGGAAAGACTCGGTACAGCCTATCGTTCTTTTATAAATATAATAAAACTAAAGACTTTTTGGAGATATGAAGGATGCAATACTACTCTATAGGTACTCAAGATTAACATGAGATTGAGTGAAACCCCCCCCCCTTTAAATAAAGAATAAAGGGAACAGAGAAAACACTCACTGCTCTTGACTAAAGAACATTTGTAACTTTAATAAGGATTAGTCTATCTATAATCTAAAATGTATGCAGCACATACTGTTTTATAACTTTATTCAATTTCTGTATATGTCCTACCTGTTATATTTTTTTAAGCCTAATAAATGTTTTTAAAAAGAAAGTATAGCTAATAGATAATGGTGGGTGGGGGGCATTTTTATCCAGACATCAATGGCTTATTGATCATTATGGGTATTATCAATAATTTAGTTGTTGTTGCTAGTTTGAGTTTAGAAATACATATTTCAGCATTATCACTAATCTGTGTGTGCATTTTGCTTTAGAACCAAGCAAGTTGACTCATGAAACCATTTGTTTATTATATCGCAATCGCATATCGCAATATTGACCTCAATAATTGCAATATGACATTTTCCCCAAATCGTGCAGCCCTAGTTGTTTCAAAGATGACACATGGATTACTTGACTATGTGAGTGAATGCATATACAAACACACATTAATCTGAAGCCTCCTGTCAGGTTTAATTTGAGCCTCAATTTAGCTCCAGGAAATCATGGTCGTCAACAACAGGTTATTTTAGGTTTATTTGTATATTCTTCCACAACACCGGTATTGAATTACTACTGTAATGCCCACAAAACAGTAATGTAATAAAGCTTATGATTCAATCTTACCTGAAGTTGTTGTATTGCTCTAGATGGGTTCATTTGCATTGAATTAATTACAAATACATTTCCAGGCATTCCTTTTCTTTGATTCCACATCTGAAGTGTGCAGTTTTTCTTTTGCTAAGTAAAGTTTTTTCCATTGGTTCCATACAATTTTAAGCTTTTCAAGATTAAGTCCATGTTTTATAAGCAAACTTGCTCATGCTAATTAAGATTAGCACAGATGGTTTTAAATTTATTTTAGTTAAGGACTTCATAGCCCCCAAGTTTTAGTAATCTGTACTTAATCTGTGTTTCAGAAAGCCATGTTTAATTAATCGTTCTAGATTAAGGCCTACTCCTGTCTTCATTTAAACACTGTCTGCGAAACCTCCCGAAAGACTATCAAAGTCTCCTCTATCATGACTGATCTGTAGATTGTATTTGCATATTCATAGATTTGCATATACTAAATGAGACATGAGTGTCGAATTACATTCAAACTATTTTTAAGGCATGAAAAACTATGGAAGCAAATAAGAGAATGCTTAGTTTTGTAAATTAAACTGTTTTTCCTATCCTGGGTAGCCCGGATATTACCATGTGAATATTTAACTTGAATTTTTCAATCTGAATTTGAGCAGTCGAATTTGATCAACTTGAATCCTCTATTTTATCTGAAATTCTGTAAGTTGATTTGATTTGTGAGCATTGAAAAATATTAATCAAAATTCAGGTTTTTAGAATGGAAATCAAGAATTTTCATATTTAAATTTCAAAGATGGTAAATTCGAAACAAATAAATTCAGATACATGGTTTCCAAAGTAAAATAATTTCAAAGGGGGTGAATACAGAGCAAATTAATTCAGATAAATGTTTTTCAAAATAAAATATTTCAAAACTAGGTATTCAGTGGCTGTTAAACTTCAAATAGTTATGTCTCATTTGCGTCCATAAAAAATGCTTAAACGTCATTTTGGTGATCAAAGATGAGTTTTAACGGCTAAAATGATTGACTACAGGGGGACTTTGACCATTTTAGACAGAAAAATTAAGACTTTTTTAATTTGAATTGTTTAAAGACCAACTTGACTAATATACATCTGGGCTAAAGTCGCCTGCATTTCTTGCAAGAACGACACATTTGTAGGGATTTCATTTAAATTGTTCATATTTGTCAGACATAATGTTTAGTTTGTTCTAAAGGACCACTATTACAATGATAGACTTTCTAATACAACAAATAATAATAACCAAATTATCCCTGTATTATAATTTTCACAGCGTTTACTTTTGCTTTCCTACTTTGCTTACTACACTTTTACATCTTTAATTATCTATAACCGGTTAATAAAACTGTACTAACACAAAATAATGTTCTCTGATCCCGACTCACCTGACACAGGTCTGCGTGCACTGAGGTAAGCTGATTTGTGTTCATCTGCATCTTGTCTATGGCCTGTTTAAGTATACTTATTCCACGCAAGGGCTGTGAAGAACAACACAACTTAACATCACTCTTAATTTAAAGATAACAACTCTAAAATGACAGAAAGACACTTGCCTGTTTTCTTTCTACAAGGGCATTTGTCAACTGATGGCACAGACCAGCAACTGAAAGGAGAAAAATACTTTAAAAGAGGAATACAAATGAAAACAGCGTGATGAAAAAACCAAAGTGTTTCCATACACGTGTCTGTGGCGTATCGGATGTGCTCTCCGTTGCAGGTGCTGATGAAGAGTTGGACTTGGGAAAACAAGGTCTCGAAATCAGGGATGTTTGGCATGGAAAACTTCACAAACCTGCAAAACAGTAACTCTTTCAGATGGCCACAAAACACTTTATTAACTCTCAGTATGGGAATCAACAAGTCACGGACTTACAGAACAGCTAAAACACCGAGCGAGTGCTCTTGGATGTCCAACGCCCCGAGAACAGTGTCCAGATGAGAGAGATTCTTGGCCAGAAGCTCCCCGCTTTTATTGATCAGCTCACATAGTTGAGTCATCTGACCTGAGAAGCATAAGAAGCATTATTATGCATAAAAACATGATTTTATGTTAGTGATATTATTCTAAAGTAGCCTAAATGCACATGCGATGATGATGAACAGTTCTGTCTGCCTGCAGATTGGCTATACATAATATATAATATTTTAATCTTCATACAAACACAGCAATTATCTTTTTCAGTGACAGAGATGTCATAACTTTAAAATTCGTTGGGTTTTTTTTTATCATAAAATATCTTTAAGTCAGTGGAAAACAGTCTGCCATTTGGTAACGTTATAGTTGACATGTATTTTGCTGTATGTATCTGAATTTTAATTATATTGTCCATCTCCAATTAACCAGTATCACATTCCATATAGATGACCGTGGTATCAGATATTGTAACAATCTTTAAAAATAAATAATGAAATCGGAGACCCAAATAAATCTGTATAACCTAAGTACAACTGAAAATATTGTAAGATTGTTTCTGACTCGCTCCTCTTTACAGAAATAACACACGTTGTTAATTTTGTATCCATGATGTCAATGCAACTAATAGTAAGATCAGGAAGAGAACCAATCACAGGTTTACTACAAATGTTATGAAGGTATTTCATGCCATATTTTATAAATGACTCGGCTAACATGACACGTCCAGTAATTTCATTAATTTAAAAGCTAAGCGGTTGTGATGTGGAAATATTCGGCAGCTTTACGTTTTTTTATTAGAAGTCGGACGAACAGAGTAAGATAAACAAATACCATGTGTTACTGCCTGAAGTATAAACAGCTAGCATGCTATCGCGCTAACTAGTTTTAGCATTAAGCTAGTTAGCCCATGCATCCGTTACTCTGAGTGTTCACGAGCGGTGTAAATGTCCGTACCTTGAGCGGAAAGTTGCCGCACATTATTCACGAACTGCTCCAGAGCTGAAGCCATCGTTTTTACGCTTTTGGGAGGTTGTTTTTCATTCAAATGTCAGAAGCAGCTTTCCAGTACAGAAGGGACGGGCCCTCCGCCGCCAACAGTAAACAACAAATATCGCGAGGTTTGAGTGACAGCTCAGATTCCACGAGATTTCACTCTCACTGGAATGCAACCAAGATTTCACTTCACAAACACATACCTATTATTTATTTAGAGCTATACGTTTAATTTTAGCCTTTGAAAATGGTTATGTATCTTTAAGAAATAAAAGGAATATGTCATTATTTCTTCCGGTACAAAACAACAAGACTGGAGAGATGAGATCATAGTCTCTATATGATATCTATGGGAGAGATGATCAACTTCTCACTTTGCGAGCAAAAGGTGGTAGTTGATAGTTCAATAAAGATGAATAGTTTAGGTTAAGATCTATTTTAAAATCTCTGTTAAATAATAATTTAATGTATTATAGGTTATAGTCCTGATCTTACTATTATTATTTTAGAGAAAATGTTTAAAGAAATAGTTAAGCAAATAATTATTTACTTCTTAGCTTGTGAGCTTCGGATATGTGACATAATTTAAAAGATATTAGTTGTAGTATTTACATATTTTAGGTCATATGCAAAAGTTGTATTTTCTATTTGTCTTAAAAGAGTGCACAAGTTCAGTCAGCCTTGTTTTTCTGGAAGTATTTTTCCCATATGGATTTCTTTCTTCTTCTTTTTTAAGTCTTTGTTATAGACTAATCAAACCAACTCGATATGAGGAGAATCACTATATTAAAAAAACTACGATTTGAGCCCCAAAACATTTTTGTTAAAAAAACAATAAAGGTGGAAGACTGTGAACATAATGGCTTTTATGAGGAAACGATAAACGATAGACAAAATAAACAAATATTTAAGCAGTTCCAGTGCTTAACACGCGAATTTATTGTTTAAATTCACAGATATTTTTTTTTTATCGGACTAGTTTTTTTTTGGTTTTTTTTTGCAGAATAATGGTTAATGTAGTTTTTCAGCAGGAATTTGTATAATGGTTATAAGTTATCGTTCAAAAATCAATTCCCTCAATCTGGAGAAAATGAATGGAGTTTTTTACTTCCGGAAACCGACTTTTGAACTCCAACCCATAGATATTCATTCGGCTACTCCAGACCAGACTAGACACGTCGGTGCGTCCGCCATCTTGGAACGGTCAGTGGTTCGTCATTCACGGTGAGAAGAATCAATGATAATGAATCAAAAGATTGAATCAATGACAAAGAATAATGATGCCACAACATTGTGCTGCTTTTGTTTGTTAAACAGCCTAGATTTAAATTCCCGAGGAAATGGGATAATAACCTTTCAAGGGTGTGAACGTGTTAGTTTGTGTTTTTTATGTATTAATTCAATATTACAGGTGTTTACTCTGTGGTAACTCGTGTTAGCAGATGCCTTTGTGTTAGTTTAGCAAAATGATCTGCTTAAGTCTATTGCAAGTAGAGATATTCATACATGCGTCTAACAAATGTTGCAGATGCTCAGTCAACTTGCTCTCGAGTGTTGACGGACCGTTCCAATATGGCGGACGGCTTACATAGAAACATACGCTAGTGATAAATCTATGTTTGTATGTCTACGGTCCAACGTAAACGAGTGCGCGGTCTCTCTTTTCGCAAATAGCCTCGGTTTGTTATTCACTGACAGTGTAGAGAAAAAATAGCCACTAGTTTTCAGCATGATTTTGAGTATGTAAACAAAGTGGACAGATTAAAAACCACACACATTACTGTATTAATAACGTGCTTCATTTCGCAAATACTCCGCGTTTGACTTTATCTGACATTTGCTCTACTGTAAACAAATGCAGATTCGGGAGGTCAACACTGTTATTCAACACCAGCGACCGCTGGAAAAACATGAGACCCTCTGACCCCACAGAAACTAACAAAAGACTCAGCAAGAGTCGCACAAACGCGTTTACAATGAGCAAAACAATAGAGAGCCAACTGAATGAGATGTGCTAGCAATCAGCATCACTAGCATAAGGGTTAATGCACACTGCCAAGTGACTAACGTTGGATTTGGACGGTTATTACGAGGTTTATGATGAGTTTATTGCCGAGGATTGTACGGTGGCTCGAGAGGAGCTCGTCCTCGTTGCACTTTCGATATCAAAGCAAAGTAAACATGTGTACGAACAACAGAAGACTGCGAGTTCTGGTGGACATGGACGGGGTCATCGCGGACTTCGAGGGAGGATTTCTGAAGAAGTTTAAGGCGAGGTTTCCCAACGAGCCTTTTATACCGTTAGAGGACAGAAGAGGATTCTGGGTGTCCACACAGTATGGAGACGTGAGGAGTGACCTGTGTGTAAGTGTGTGTGTGTGTGTCTGACGTATGAAATAATAGTCTGTTTGGTGAAATGGAACAGTTCATTGAACCTTAAAACTAAACTTTTTTTAAAAAGATTTGCATATATATTCATGGCTCATATAGTATGATATAGTGAGAATATGGAGGGAAAAAAAACATATTACAAAAATATGTAGTTTGCTGCAGATGCTGATATTTATATGGACAAAACGTGATGGAAATCTGATGCTTGTAATGCAAATCAACGAGATATTTATAACAGATGTTTATGCATATAAAACCAACATCTGCCAAATGTAAATCAATGAGACCTTTATAACAAACAGTACAGCAGATACCGACATTAAATGCATATTAATATCAATATCTGCCAATAGTAGCCTATGTCTTAGTAATTATATTGAAATGCTTAGTTTTATTATTATTTTAAAACATAGGCATATAATGCTATGCGTATTCAGTGCAATGCAATACAGTGAGTGAGAGATGAACAAATAAACCTGATCAAAAGCCTGATCATCATATTTGTAACTCATAATAATAATAAAAAAACAATTATGTATGGATAATCAAGTAAACCTGCTTCAGTCCAGTTGAAATATTACTAATAATATTAAAGTTATTATGTTTCCTTGATAAAAATCAGTGCAGATTTGCACTGATGATCGTCAACCAGTGGATCTCTGAGTGAGTGAGTGGAGGCGGGGCTCATTTGCATATTAATAGCTCCGTGCATACTAAATGAGGCAAGGGTGTCGAGTTACATTCAAGATATTTTAAGCCATGAAGAATTTTTCTTTAAAATGTCCTTTTGGTGATCAAAGATGAGTTTTTAAAGGATTAGTTCACTTTTAAAAAAACTTTGCTGCTAATTTACTCACCCCCATGTCATCCAAGATGTCCATGTCTTTCTTTCTTCAGGCGAAAAGAAATGAAGGTTTTTGATGAAAACATTCCAGGATTTTTCTCCATATAATGGACTTCAATGGGACCCAAACGGTTCAAGGTCCAAATGACAGTTTCAGTGCAGCTTCAAAGGGCTTTAAACGACACCAGACGATGAATAAGGGTCTTATCTAGCCAAACCATCACTCATTTCAAAAATAAATAAAAAAGTTTAAGTTTTATTAGCACAAATGCTCGTCATTTGGACCTTGAACCGTTTGGGTCCCATTGAAGTCCATTAAATGGAGAAAAATCCTGGAATGTTTTCATCAAAAACCTTCATTTCTTTTCGACTGAAGAAAGAAAGACATGGACATCTTGGATGACATGGGGTGAGTAAATTATCAGCAAAAGTTTTTTTTAAAGTGAACTAATCCTTTAAGTGATAAAATGATTGACTAGGCTACAGGGGGACTTTAATATTTCAGGAATAGTGAGCTGCCACACAAAGATGTTGTTAAAACAACATTTTTATAACTTCTAATCAAAGTTTGCTCTGACTGCAGGACAAGGCCATCAGCATTTGGGAGTCAAAAAACTTCTTCATGGATCTGGAGCCTCTTCCCGGAGGAGTCGAGGCGCTGAAGGAGATGTCCAAGATGGAGAAGTAAGATTTATACTAGTTATGTCATTCATTTTATATGTTGCAATAATATCAAATACCTAAATCACCCTAATATCAACCAGCCACCCTCCGGAAGATCTTGCGTAATAGACAGACAGTAATAAACAATCTCCCTTGAGTAAATATTTGTCTGGATATTACCATCAGACTTACTTTCTCTTTTCTTCCCCCAGTACAGATGTCTTCATTTGCACCAGTCCGATAAAGCATTACAGCTTCTGCCCATATGAGAAGGTGAGACTCTCTTAAACTGAGCATTTATTCACACACCTTCAACATTTTTCACAGTTTATTTGCTGTAGTTTAGAAAGTAGTAATAGAATATGAGCAGAACTCAGTTGATATTTGACAGGTTTTGTCCGTCCTTCTGTTAGACTCTCACACATGAATTATGTTGAATATCTGTCAGCTGTTAAATTTAACTACACAATTAGATAATACCAGTTTAGCCCAACCAGTGACCCAGCAATGCTTCATGTTGTTCAGTCTGTGTGTAAAAAGAGCATTAGTTATTAAAGAAAAAACACTTCAGCAAAACATGATCAGCTCAAAGTGTGTCAATACATTTTTGGTCCTAAATTTTTATAAATGTTACTGGATGAAGAATTGTTGGGTATAATATGTCACAGTTTAAATTATATTTTGCTCTCCTCAACTATAGTGTCCTGCACACACTGGTAAAAAAGTATAAAAAATTATATCTGGTTTGACTGTATGATTTTAGGGTCAGTGATGTCGCAATAATTTCTCGTAATATCAGTAAATTATACATATTTACGAGCAAACCGCAAACCTAAACTTATAGTAAGTGCATGTTGTGAATTAATATAACATGGTATGTATTTGTGTTTTGCACTGTAACAAGGACGCATTCAAATAAAGTGTGACCCATTATTTTTGTTATATCTATTAATTTTCTAGTATTAAAGAACAGTGACTTGAATACACCTCTTGATGAACAGAATTAAAATAATTTTGATATTTTTGCACAGCATGAAGTCAAAAATGTTAGTGTGATACAACTATCTTGATATTTTAGAACAAAGAAAATAACATAAAAAATCTTAGGTAGTTATTCTTCTACTATTTCTTAGAATTTTGGGGAAAAAATATTAAATTTTTGCATAATAGCTTTTCTTGGAATCCTATATCTGTTTATTTACAGGATTATATCACTGTGTGTGTGTGTGTGTGTGTGTGTGTGTGTGTGTGTGTGTGTGTGTGTGTGTGTGTGTGTGTGTGTGTGTGTGTGTGTGTGTGTGTGTGTGTGTGTGTGTGTGTGTGTGTGTGTGTGTGGGGTTTATATTATAAATAATATATATTAAAACAGTAATGTATATTATGCATGCATGTATGTACTGTTGTATATATATATATATATATATTATATTATATATATATATTATATATATATATATATATATATATATATATATATAAATACATATACACATACAGTGCTAGTCAGAATTATTTGCCCCCTTTGTAAATATGATCAAAAATGTCTGTAAAAATACCACTTTTGATATTTTATTCAAAAAAATTAACAAAAATCTAACCTTTCATTGAAGTAAAATAATTGAAAGTGTTGGGAAAATCACATTATGAAATAAATGTTTTTATAGAATAAATATTATAAGTTATAAGATATAATTTGATATAATATCCTGTTTTCAACAATAATGCAGCTAGAGTCAGTATTTCAGTGTATTTTCCTCTCATCACGTGTGTTTGTCCACAGTACGCATGGATAGAGAAACATCTGGGCCCCGAGTTCCTGGAGCAGATCATCCTGACCCGAGACAAGACCATCGTGACCGGAGACGTCCTCATCGACGACAAGCCGGATATCCTCGGTGAGTAACAGCTGACGTATATCAGCTGTCTGTGTAAATCTGAGAAACACACCTGTGGTTTTCCCAAGCGGCAAACTTCCTTTTTTTTTCATTGCCTTTATTGTCAACGAAATTTCAATTGCACTTCCCCTGGTGGTGACGCATATTATGACAAGACAGCACTAATATATAAATAAATGCATTATAATCATAATCATTCAGGTGCAGGCCAAAGGGCATGAGTTCAGGTGTTTTATTAGCCTGGGAAAACCCAGACAAATTTAGATTTGCTCTGCAAGTTAGTCTGGCACAGAGCTCATTCAAGCCCATTTCCAATCCATCGAAATCAAAGCACCAATCAGAAACGTTGGGGCGGCTTTACACGATGACGACAGCGCAGCGACGGTGAAGCAGATTTTGTAGCCTACATTACAAAGATGGAAAATCACTCGTTCGAATCAGCTATCGCGTCTGTTTTAAGCGATTTGAACGTTTCCTTTTTGTTAAAACCCGAGCAAAGAACAACACTCGGAGATGTTTCTCCATCGCTCTGCATACATACGTCATCTCTTTCATCGCTCTGATTGGTTTTAGCTCTATACAATTGCGTCCAGAGGCATTTGAGTGACGTCCGTTGGTGACGCCCCTTTGGAAATGATTTGTCTATGAAGCTTTGCCAGACCATAACTCAGTTACTACTGAGAATGCTCTGGTTTTAACCAGGCTAGTGTTTTATAGCATTTGGATAAAAACTATTTAAATGTCTATAAGTGCGAGCCTGGAAAGATCTGTAATGCCTTCCAGATGGCAACAAAGTGAAGAGGTTTCTCTCTTGAAATCAGCACTGAAGTGACTGAAACTGCAGTTCATCGATCGTCTTGATTTTGTTTTTAGGTTGTACTAGAGGGTGCGTGCGTGAGGACGCTGGCGTGTTTGTCGCCGCTTCACTAATCGCAGTTTTCTTTTCTTTCTACAAAACTTGAGTTATTATGCTTCTTTGTGTTTGATGATCAGGCAACTAGGATAATGTGTGTTTTGGATCTGCAATTATCTGTGCTGCCAACTGTTTGCGCGGCGCAACTACGGCTTGTCTAACGTTACTCACTCATGCCGGCTGGCTGTTGTGTTTGCTCGGGCTGGTGATCCACCACGGACAGACAATTTGGGATTATATTTCCTGGTTCCACGGATTGGATAGCTCTGTGTTACAAAACCTGGACTATTGACTGTTCTGTTTTGTCTTTGCTGCTGACGTGGTCGAGTGTTGGATGCATCCTCTCCGGCCGCTGTGGCGAAGCTAGCTGGTGCTTCCTCGCACCAACATGTCATTAATTAAATACTCCTCCCTGGAACTTCTGAATCTCTTCTGTAACATCTTACCAAACTGCCTTGATACCATCAAATCACTCAAACTCTTGCGTCGCCCCCGCTATGTACATAGAAGCTCCCGATGTAAGTTTGTTTACATGGATCATGCTATTCCCACTGTTCTGTCGGACAGACGCTCTGTCGCAGTGAAACGACGTCATCACAACAAAACTCACGTGCGCTCTGTCAATCTAAGCCTAAGGTCTCTGGTTTGTGTTGATATTGCTTCTTCTACACTGCCTGCCTTAGCACTTATTAACAGGCCTGCAATGTTCATGTTATTGAACACTCGTTCCCTAAACAACAAAGCACTACTCGTACATGACATCATTACTGACAGAAAAATGGATTTTCTCTGCTTAACAGAAACTTGGCAAAATCAGCAGGATTTCATCACACTCAACCAAGCCACCCCAGCAGGCTATGTGTACATCCAGAAGCCTCGTGCGACGGGCCGTGGTGGTGGTCTGGCTGTTATACATCGAGCTGACATCCAAGTGAAAGAACTTGCAGTGCCTAACATCACCTCATTTGAGTGTCTTTGTTTTACATTGGCTGGGCCTGCTCAGCTTCAGGTGGTCCTTGTTTATCGCCCACCAAAAACAACAACCATCTTCATGGCCGAGCTATCAGAGCTACTCATTTCCGTCTGTTCCATGTCTCCTTCCACACTTCTGCTCGGGGACTTCAATATTCATGTGGACTCTAGCAGCTGTCCTTTTGCTGCTGAATTCCTGTCACTGTTGGACTGCCTTAACATCACTCAGCATGTTAAAGGTCCCACTCACACCAAAGGTCACACACTGGATCTGGTGTGCTCCATTGGTGTCACTCCCTCCCAGCTGCAATGCATTAATCTAGCTATCTCTGATCACAGTGCCGTCCTCTTCCATGTTCCAGTACTTCTGCCCAGGCAACACCTCAAACGTACCATCACTTTTCGGAACATCAAGTCTGTTAATACATCATCACTATCCAGAACTGTAGGGACCCACCTGGCCACAGATCCCCCAGAACCCGGGGTGGATAGCTTAGTCACACATTATAATACAGCGTTGTCTCTCAGCCTGGACTCTCTTGCTCCCCTCAAGACTCGAACTGTCTCTTTCTCCCGTCCTGCCCCCTGGTTCACTACCCAACTTCGCTCCATGAAGGCCACTGGTCGCCAGCTGGAAAGGCTCTATAAAAAATCGGGCCTCACTGTCCATCTCGAGGCCTTTAAAGACCATGTGAGGTCTTATAAAGAAGCTCTCTCCAAGGCCAAAACACACTACTACTCAATTCTCATTGGTAACCAGCAAAAGCAACCCAGAAAGCTCTTCTCCACCATAAACCGGCTGCTCCGTCCTCACGATGCCCCCTGTCCCTTTGACACTCCTAATATTGGCTCTAATTTTCTGGATTTCTTTCAGGCAAAAGTGGACTCTATCCACCAACAACTGCCGCCTCCTCATGATCCCCTACCCATAACTCACACTCATGATGGCGCCAACTCCCCAACTACAGTTTGCCACAGCACTGCCTCTCATCCTTTTCCATTCTGGATGCGGCTCAAGTCGCTAAGTTGGTTACTGGAGCCAATATCTCCTCCTGTTCACTGGACCCCATGCCAACTATTCTGGTCAAGGCATGCCTCCCTACTCTCTGTCCCATCATGGTGGATATCATAAACAAGTCTCTGGTATCTGGTTTGGTACCCTCTGGCTTCAAAACAGCTGTAGTTACCCCTATTCTCAAAAAGCCCAGTTTGGACCCGGCTGACCTAAATAACTACCGTCCGATCTCCAACCTTCCCTTTATGAGTAAAATCCTTGAAAGAGCAGTTGCTGCCCAACTCCATCATCACATGTCTCACTATGATCTCTATGAACCATTTCAATCTGGCTTCAGAGCCCATCACAGCACTGAGACTACCCTTATTAAAATCATCAATGACCTCCTTATCGCCGCTGATTCTGGACATATCAGCATCCTCATCCTTCTAGATCTCTCAGCAGCCTTTGACACAGTTTCTCATGCTATCCTTCTTAAACGTCTATCTGAATGTGTTGGCCTCACCGGCTCAGCACTCTCCTGGTTCCAGTCATATCTCTCAAATAGGGAACAGTTTGTTACTTTTAGAGACTGCAGTTCACCCCCGGCCCCAGTCAAACAAGGTGTGCCTCAAGGATCTGTGCTTGGGCCCCTCCTTTTCACCATTTACATGATGCCCCTTGGCCAGATAATACGTCACCATGGTCTTAGTTTCCACTGTTATGCTGATGACACACAGCTGTATATCAGCACCAAACCATCCACTCAGCTCCCTCCACCATCGCTTATTGACTGTCTGAATGAAATAAAGACCTGGATGTCATCTAACTTACTCAAGCTAAACAGCAGCAAAACAGAGCTATTGGTTGTGGCTCCCAAGCCGCTACTCTCGAGGGTAGGTGGTCTACTCCTCAAAGTGGATGGTTGCTCCATCTCTCCTTCCAAGGAAGTCCGCAACCTTGGTGTCATTTTGGACTCCACCCTTTCCTTTCAGTCACACATCAAACTCATTACTAAATCTGCCTTCTACCAGCTCAAAAACATTTCCAGACTTCGACCATCACTCTCAGACCCTGTGGCTGAGTCACTCATTCACGCCTTCATCAACTCTCGCTTGGACTATTGCAATGGTGTCCTGTATGGTGTACCCAGTAAGATTCTGGAAAGACTACAATACGTCCAGAACTCGGCTGCCAGGGTTCTAACACACACTAGGTCTTGGCAGCACATTACACCAATCCTCACCCAGCTACACTGGCTCCCGGTCAAATTTCGCATCACCTACAAAATCCTGCTCCTCACGTATAAATCTCTTCATGCCACTGCCCCCCGGTATCTACTGGACCTTCTCCATCCCTATATCCCCTCACGGAATCTGCGGTCCATTGACAAGGGCCTGCTCGCTGTCCCCCACACCAGACTGCGGACTTTTGGGGACAGAGCCTTCAGCGTCGCAGCCCCCACCCTCTGGAATTCCATTCCTGCAGACATCCGAAATGCTCCCTCTCTAGACATTTTCAAAAACCTTCTAAAAACCCACCTCTTTACGAAGGCATTTAACCAGGACTGATTAATTATTATTATTTACTTATTTACTTATTTTATTTTATTACATTTTTTTTTTTTCCTTATTCTTTATTCCTTATGTAGCTATATGTAAAGCGACCTTGGGTCCCGTGAAAGGCGCTATATAAGTATAAGTTATTATTATTATTATTATTATTATCGACTGGCCACTAGAGACCGGTTGCAGAAGTGTCAATCCCATAAACCCCCATGTTAAAATGCCCAACTTTACAGCAAAATAAAACATGTTTACGGCCTGGTGCAAAACGTTTTGGTCTGTATAGCTAATTTTGCCCTTCATGACGACTGTGAGAGGAGTGGATTTTTTTTATAACTCATCCATTTAAGTTATATTACGGTAAGCGTTAAAGTTCTGCATAATTAAGGGCGTGGCCACTTGATTGACTGGTGGATTGCCACTGCTGTCACTACTAGCCGTTTTTATTTTATTTAAAAAAATTACAACTACATTCAAGGGGGTACAAGGAGTAAACAAACAAACAGAGAAAAAAATACATAATTAAAGAAACAGTGACAAACTTAACAGTTAAAGGTGCTATATGTAGTTTTTCTTCTAAAATGAATCCTTTTTTATTGCCTGTGTGTGAAGGGGTTATAATCACACATTACAATGATCCACTTGTCGGGTTTTGCCATTACCTCTGAAGGACAGTATTCATATTTCTATGTGAAGGCTCCGGTCGGATTTACCGAAATCGGATGTGACGTGCATGCGCGCTCCCGAGTCTCTCTCCTTTTTATACAGTCTATGTGACGGCACTGCAGCGAACTACATGAGTCTGATAACACCACACACACCTGCCTCCAGCACAACACACACTCCACATAAATATAAAAATAAAAAAAATAAAAAAGTTGTATCTGCTGAAGCTTGTCAGTCCAAACGTGAATCGGATCAACTTCGGACGAAAACACGGATCAACATCGACAGAGCGTTTGAAATATGGAGAGACTCTGCTTTGTTTTAGGTATAGGTGTATATGTAGGTATAAAAACAGATTCGGAGTGGCTTCATCCCTATTGTGATGCTTTCTCCGGTGTGTTGAGTCTCAGTGTGGCCGGTACCATGAGTGCTCTCTTGAGTTCGAGCACGCGCACGAGCGCTCTTATAAAAATTGGTTGCAATCTGAAACATCACCGCTAGAGGCCGCTAAAAACTACACACAGCCCCTTTAAATAAAAATGTGCAAACGTGTACAGATTGAAACACACTTTGCAGCTTTCTCATTTTTCAAACTCAATATTGTGTTTCTTTAGATTTTGTTGTATTTCTGATCTTAAAATTAAAAATAAAGGCTTGTTTCCTCCAAATTTACATTTATGAATACTAAATTTAACTAACAGAAGAAGCAGATTCATTAGATTCAGGAGAAAAAAAAAAAACAAATAACATATTTGCACAGTTAAGCACAGTTGAAAGCTGGTGTGATATGAGCTTTAATAAAGGAACAGAAAATCTGCCCAAAAACAACCAAACAACTCCAAAATAAATGATAAAATGTTTCATCAGGTAGACCACAAAATGTAAAATGTATCAATTTCACAATTAAATCTGTTCACAACATAATAACAAGCAAAATTATTTTGATTTTGTGATTTAAACATTCATCGTTTAATTTACCCCACCACAAACAACTCTGATGTATTACTTTTTTTAAATTTATTTAAACAACTCTAACACACCTATATACAGAATGCTGCATTAAACAATTTTGTAAGGGAAAAAAATGAATAATAAATCAACACCGTAGTGGATTGTAAGTGATCAAGGGCTTATCGTTCCAATCAGAGACTGTAGAAATCAAAAGACCGCCAGTAGTGGGCACTCATGCAATGATGACGTACAACCGTTCAAAAGTTTTGGGGTCAATATGATTAGTTTATTTTTAAAGAAATTAATACTTTTCTTCAGAAAGGACGCATTAAATTGATCAAAAGTGACAGTAAAGACATTTATAATAATGCAAAATATTTCTTTTTTTAATTAAATGCTTTTCTCTTGAACTTTCAAAGAATCCTGAAAAAAATGAATCACGGTTTGCACAAAAATATTAAACTGTTTTCAACACTGATAATAATCATAAATGTTTCTTGATCATCATATAGTGATTTCTGAAGGATCCTGTGACACTGAAGACTGGAGTAATGATGATAAATTCAGCTTTGATCACAGGAATAAATTACACTTTACTATATATATTCACATAGAAAACTGCTGATTTACATTACAATAATATTTCACAATATTACTGGGTTTGTTTTGTATTTTTAATCAAATAAATGCAGCCTTGGTGAGCAGAAGAGACTTCTTTTAAAAACATTAAAAATCTTACCGACCCCAAACTTTTGAACATATATCATAACATCATAACTTTTGATATATATCATATATATAACATATATCATAACTTATGAGTGTATATCATAACAACGTCACGTCACGCACACTGTTTGTTTGTGTTTTTTCCATTTTTCTTTTGCAATTTGCAAAGGAGAGATATTTTCTATAGGCTGATAGACAGTATTGTCCACATGTCACGTGCTCCATAATTCCATGTTTTTTTTACAGTCTATGTTTTTCTGTTGAAGGTGTGGAGCCCAATCCCTCGTGGGAACACGTTCTCTTCACCGCCTGCCACAACAAACACCTGGAAACCCCTTCACAGCGACGGCTTCTGTCCTGGGCCGACGACTGGAGAGCCGTTCTGGCCAGCAAACGCCACTAAACATCCCAGCATGCTCTCCTTCGACAGGGAGACCAGATCTGAGAGAGAGAGAGAGACGCGCGACAGTATCTGAAAAACACACACACACACACACACACACACCACACACACACACACACACACACACACACACACACACACACCACACACACACACACAGACACACACACACACACACACACACACACCGGGGGGAAAACAATGCATTGTGTGAAACGGGCTTCTTATCATTTATGACTTATAACAAAAAACAAAACAATGTCTAAAAGCTGCTGTGTGAGAATGTGTACAGCAAACAAGCTAAGAAATATGTTTTTATAAGCTGTCGACCCAACAAAAACAAGCGTTTAAAGATTTAAAAGTGGATATGGGCAATTGAGACTGAGATTTAACGTAATCATCGACAGGGATGTAGAGTTTACAGATTTATAATATATAAAACTGACTGAAAATCATCAATAAAAAGAGTTAAACTAAAAGTAGGGCTGTCAAATTGTGATTTGAACTGAAGCGTCTAAAATTGTTTATAAAATTCAGTTTTTTCACGACACACTCATGATTATTACATTTGCCGTGTGTTTGAGCGCTGATTAGGCTTTGTAATGTAAAGGCAATTAAAGGCTCATTGTTATGATTTATGGCTTAATAATATAAAATATAAAACTTTTTTAAATATTTGACTTGCCTGTGACAATATGTTCACTGCACTGCAAAAAATGCTTTTCTAACTCAGTATTTTTGTCTTGATTTCAGTCCAAATATCAAACATTTCTTAAATCATGATGCATTTAGTAAAGTAGTAAAATGACATAAGACATTAAGTCTTGGTTTCTGGGGAAATAAATAAAAAAGAAGAGAGTTTTTGCTTAAAATAAGCTAAATTATCTGCCAATCGGGTGAGAAAAATAATGTTGTTTCTGTTTGAATTCAGAGTATTATTTTTTTTACCCCATTGGAAGATCATTTTGCTTTTTTTTAAGCATCAACTCACTTAATTTTGATTTATTTCCCCAGAAAACAAGATTTAATATCTTATGTCATTTTACTCTTCTAGAAAATGCATCTTGATTTAAGAATTTTTAGATATTTGGACTGGAAACAAGACAAAAATACTAAGATTGTAAGAAAAGCAGTGTATTTTTAGTGCATACTGAGTGTCAGGTTCCCACAATTACCCAATCGCCCAGCTTATATACACTTTTGTACTCGTTTTGCTGGGTCGACAGCTTATAAAAAACTATTTCTGGGTTATTTAGCTTGTTTGCTGTACACATTCTCACACAGCAGCTTTTAGACATTTTGCTTTTTGTTATAATGACAAGAAGGCCGCTTCACACAATGCAAAGTCAATGGAGACGGTTGGGTTGTTTTTGTGTGTGGTTTTCAGATCATGATGAAAAAAACCATCCCATAATGCTCTCCTCCGACAGGGAAGCGAGATCTGACGGGTGTCTAATAGTGTTATTCTGTTGGTCGATTACACACTGTGTTTTTGTAGGACTCACAGTTTTTAATGCAAGAGTTTTTATTGTTTATATGCATTCAGAGAGAGCTCATATTCATCGTTTACATCAAGCACAAACTGCCTTTAACTAAGGGGATTGAATATTGAAATACTTTATACGCTCACATTTGCACATGCGAACATAAGCATGAATGATTTTTCACTGGTCTTCTCTGGTGTGTTAACATGAATGCATGATTCAGTTATTATGAAGTATAGTTTTAATTCAGGGAGAGCCACTGTAAAGAGAGATCCGTTGACTTAACACATTTTAGGAAACCCGTTGTATATAAAGTTTACGCTTAATCGAAAAAATTAAGTTATGTGGATTTGTCAAGTTCACATAACTTAATTTTTTCAATTACGCATTACGTTTATTTACTTAATAATTTTAATAAGGTTTACTTTTTTTAAGTAAATAAACGTAAAAAAATTTAGTTATGTGAACTTGACAAATCTATTTTTTTTAATTAAGCATTACATTTATTTACTTAAAAAAGTAAACCTTATTCAAATTATTAAGTAAATAAACGTAATGCGTAATTAAAAAAAATTAAGTTATGTGGATTTGTCAAGTTCACATAACTCAATTTTCTTTAATTAAGTAATTTTCTTCAATTACTTAAAAAAATATAAATGTAAAAAAAAAAGTAAATAAACGTAATGCTTAATTGAAAAAAAATTAAGTTAAATCACTTAAATGAACTTGACAAATCCACATAACTTATTTTTTTTAATTAAGCATTACGTTTATTTACTTAATAATTTTAATATGGTTTACTTTTTATGTAAATAAATGTAAAATCCACATAACTTAATTTCTTTTTAATTACGCATTACGTTTATTTACTTTAAAAAATGTAAACCCATTGCCTTAAAATTATTAAGTAAATAAAGTAATGCTTAATTGAAAAAATTAAGTTATGTGAACTTGAAAAATCCACATAACTTAAAATTATTAAGTAAATAAAGTAATGCTTAATTTGAAAAAAAAAAGTTATGTGAACTTGACAAACTTAACTTTTTTCAATTTAGCATCACGTTTATTTACTTAATAATTTTAAGGCAACGGGTTTACTAATTTATTTTAAGTAAGTGAACTGATGAGTTTTGACAGTGGACAGTAAAGACGGGTTTGAATGTTGGCTTGTTTGATGTGAATGCATGTGTTTCTCCGGGTATGTGCTGCACTCTCGACACTAGAGGGCGCTATGAGCTCATGATTATTATAACGCCTGTGAAGAAAAACAAAAGTGTTGCTTTTTAATTTCGGTTACTTTATCAGTTTGAATGAATCTTTTAATAAACGTTTTATGCATTTGAGGATAGGTGTTTGGTTTATGGATTGGCAGGTGCATTATTGGGTGTCATGGATGAGAACTGTTGACATGTTTGGGGTCGGTAAGATTCATTAAATTGACTAAATTACCTTACAAAACATCTATTTAAAAAAAAAAGTTTTCATGTTTCTTGAGCATCAAATCATCATATTATAGTGATTTCTGAAGGATCATGTGACACTGAAGACTGGAGTAATGATGCTGATAAATTCAGCTTTGATCAGGAATAAATTACACTTTACTATATATTCACATAAAACTTTTTTTTTTATAAATATGAGCAGAATCTGTAAATCCTTCAGAAATAACCCTAATATTCTAATTTACTGCACAAGAAACATTTCTGATTATGATCAATGTTGAAAACAGTCGCTTTTTGTGGAAACTGAAATCTTTACTAACATAAAAAAATGTCTTCACTGTCACATTTAAGCAATTAAATGCATCCTTGCAGAATAAAAATCTAAAAACTAATAGGTAATACTTTATTTTACAGTGTCCTTGTTACATATGTTACACGTACGTACCATATTAATAACAGTAAATTATGCATAATTACATGCAACTAACTCTCAACCAAACCCTAACCCTATAGTAAGCACTTAATATTACTCAGTACTTAAATATATAATTACACTGTAACAATGACACCTTAAAATAAAGTGTAACCACATAATAATAAATATTAATGACCCCAAACTTTTGATCAAATATATTTGCAGATGTGTGAGACCAGCATGACTGTGTGATTTTAAAATGGGTTTATCATCCGTTGATTAGAACAAACAAACAAAAGATGACATTTTAAAGTTCCACAAGAACATGTTATTTAAAGTTCACTCAGTCTCTCGAGTAGAGTTCACTCAGTGACGAGATTCAGTTCTGTAGAATTTATATTCAGCTGCAATGAAGTCCAAACAAGGTTAGGAAAAAAACCCACTATTTAATCACACTAAAAAACGTTGGGTTATTTTTTTAACCCAACTGTTGGTGTGTATCTGTTGGGTCATTATGTTGGGGTATCTTAAAATTCGTTGGGTTATTTGGTTATGCAGTTGGGTTATTTTTAACCCAACTTTTTTAATTGAGTAAGCTAAACCTTTCAAAGTTAAATGATGAGGAATGGATATGGTTAAATAATTGGTAACACTTTACAATACGGTTTCATTAGTTAACATGAACTAATAATAAACTGCATTTCTACAGCATTTGTTAATGCTCATTTCAACATTTACTACATCACTCTAAAAACTGCTGGGTTGTTTCAACCCAACTTTGGGTCAAATATGGACAAACTCAAACGTTGGGTTAAAAATGTAATGTAAAAATCTAACCCAACGGCTGGGTTTGTCCATATTTGACCCAAAGTTGGGTTGAAACAACCCAGCAGTTTTTAGTGTTATTAAAAATCAAAAGTATAATATTTATTAACATGCACTGTGAAGTAATGAACTAACAACGAACAGCTGTATTTTTATGAACTAACATTAATAAATACTGCACTCTAAAAAATGCTGGGTTGTTTCAACCCAAATTTGGGTCAAATATGGACAAACCCAACCGTTGGGTTAAAAATGTAATCTAAAAACATAACACAACAGTTGGGTTAGTCCATTTTGACCCAAATTTGGGTTAAAACGACCCAGCATTTTTTAGAGTGTGTGTAACACATGGTTAATTCATGTTAGTTAATACATTAACTAGTGTTGTTAACTAATAAACCTTATTGTATTGAAAACACCAAAATATTCATGCTTAAACAAACCAATACTTTTTACACTCTAAAAAACTGGGTTGTTTCAACCCAAATTTGGGTCGAATATGGACAAACCCAACCATTGGGTTAAGTTTTATATTTACAATTTTTAACCCAATGGTTGGGTTTGTCCATATTTGACCCAACTTTGGGTTGAAACAACCCAGCATTTTTTTTAGAGTGCCAATGATGGCTCCATGAACCTGTCTGAAGGTCAAAGGTCAGCGGGTTCACATGATCTGAACTATGAACCGGAGGTCGTGAGAGAGAGTGACGGACACTGCTGATGCACTACAGTTTTTGTCTGCACTTCCTTTTGTCCTTGAAGTATTATTATTATTACATTCTAAAAAAGAAATGCTGGGTTGTTTTGAACCCAAATTTGGGTCAAATATTAACAAAACTATTAGGTTAAAATTGTATTTAAAAATGTAACCCAACGGCTAGGTTTGTCCATATTTGACCCAAAATTGGGTTGAAATGTATATAAAAATGTAACCCAACGGCTAGGTTTGTCCATATTTGACCCAAAATTGGGTTAAAACAACCCAGCATTTTTTTAGAGTGTATTTTTATTTTGTGTGTGTGCTTTGTGCCATGTAATTCAGAAGTAGATTGTGAATGTTGATTTAAAAAGTAAAGTTTACACATAATACTGATGATCATTAGTGGTGCTAGTGAATATCTGGATCTGAATAAAGCCATGAACACTAAAGCATTGTGTTTGCATTATTATATTAGTTATTGTTGAGGTGATCTCGGCTATTTAACATTTATGAAAACGTTTATGAAATTTGATTTTTTATTTTTATTTTAACAGTTCGGCTATATGGTACAATGACTAAAGGCATGCTTTAAGAAAAATATTGGTTTCCACTACTTTCATAATCCATAGTGTATATGCAGAGAAAATATGTTTGTATTGAACATTTATGGAGACGCAGGTTTTGTGTGAAAACAATTATAAAAGTGGTTTATTAAAAATCTCATGAATGCATGAGGTGGCGACATTTATACACATACTTTAACTAAAATAATATGTTTTTAATAACGTCTAGACTTATACAAAACATCTACTTTTTCAAAACAATCACTCTGGCAACGTTTGTACTGTTTACAAAACAAACCCAATAATATTGTGAAATATTATTGTAATGTAAATCAGCTGTTTTCTATGTGAATATATAGTAAAGTGTAATTTATTCCTGTGATCAAAGCTGAATTTATCATCATTACTCCAGTCTTCAGTGTCACATGATCCTTCAGAAATCACTATAATATGATGATATGATGCTCAAGAAACATTTATGATTATTGTCAGCATTGAAAACAATTCATATTTTTGTGCAAACATTTTTTTTCAGGATTCTTTGAAAGTTCAAGAGAAAAGCATTTAATCAAAAAAGAAATATTTTGCATTATTATAAATATCTTTACTGTCACTTTTGATCAATTTAATGCGTCATTTCTGAAGAAAAGTATTAATGTCTTTATGTATAATATATTTTTATCTTTATGATTAATGTATGATCGCTTTAAGATTCTAATAGTCTGAGAAAAAGACAGAAATTCCAGCAATTATAATTGCTGGATTTGCCAGAGAAAGAGAGGATTGTGGAGAAAGCGAATGCGTCACAGTTCTGAGAAATCCCTGATGACATGTAGGAATCTGTCCTGGCAAACTCTTCCCTGTCCTGATGGAGTTGAGTTTTTATGCTTTATGATCTTTCAGAAATCATACACTTAAAAAAAATGCTGGGTTGTTTTAACCCAATTTTGGGTCAAATATGGACAACCCAACTATTGGGTTAAAAATGTAATTTAAAAAATATAACCCAATGACTGGGTTTGTCCACATTTGACCCAAATTTGGGTTGAAACAAATTTGGCTGCCTCATATTTTTGTGGAAACCGTGATACATTTCCATTCCAAAGTTTTGGTGCATTATTATTCAAATAATAATAATAATTAAAATGTAAATATATATATATATATATATATTAGTGCTGGGCAACGATTAATCGCGATCCAAAATAAAAGTGTGTGTACTGTGTATAATTAATTTTTATATATAAATACACACATATGCATGTATATATTTAAGAAACATTTACATGTATATCCATAATTAATATTATATATAAATATAATATTTTATATATACATAACTGTCAGGGTTTGTGCAGGTGCTGAAGACGAGGACACGAAAGCTTCAATATAAATGTTTTAATAACAAAATGAAGACTTTCCAAACTTAAACAGGAAACAAAAATCCAGGAAATCAGAAACACACAACCATACGTAGACGACGATCGACAAACACTCAGGGAAAACACAGGGCTTAAATACACTGAACCAAACAAGATAATTAACTGAAAACAGGTGCATAAAATTGAACACAAACGAGGAGCGGGAAAACTTAACAGGACTAAACCAAAAACCACAAAGACAGGGGGAAACAAGATCACAAAAGATTAACAGAACACATCAAAACGTGACAGTACCTCCCCCCTCCCCGAAGGCGCGTCCTCGCGCCGTATAACATCCAAAGGGGTGGGAGGGTGGGCGCCCTGGAGGCTGACGAGGGCATGGTGCAGGTCCAGGAAGCCTCCAGGGCGGAGCAGGCTGTGGGCGTGGCCACGACGGTGCAGGCTGTGGGCGTGGCCACGACGGTGCAGGCTGTGGGCGTGACCAAGGCGGAGCAGGCTGTGGGCGTGGCCAAGGCGGAGCAGGCTGTGGGCGTGGCCATGGTGGAGCAGGCTGTGGGCGTGGCCATGGTGGAGCTGTGGGACCCTCGGGCGTCCAGGGCGGAGCTGTGGGACCCTCGGGCGTCCAGGGCGGAGCTGTGGGGACCCTCGGGCGTCCAGGGCGGAGCTGTGGGACCCTCGGGCGTCCAGGGCGGAGCTGTGGGACCCTCGGGCGTCCAGGGCGGTGAAGACCCTTCAGGTGGCCGTGGTGGTGAAGACCCTTCAGGTGGCCATGGCGGTGCAGACCCTTCAGGTGGCCATGGCGGTGCAGACCCTTCAGGTGGCCATGGCGGTGAGGACCCTTCAGGTGGCCATGGCGGTGAGGACCCTTCAGGTGGCCATGGCGGTGTTATCTTTTCGGGTCTCCGTGGATCTTTGGCCGGCCACGGCGAAGGCGTATGGCGCCCCCCCAAAATTTTCTTGG
Source organism: Chrosomus eos (assembly GCA_036326025.1). Taxonomy (NCBI): domain Eukaryota; kingdom Metazoa; phylum Chordata; class Actinopteri; order Cypriniformes; family Leuciscidae; genus Chrosomus; species Chrosomus eos. The sequence goes on along the minus strand of CM070830.1, from coordinate 2,109,977 downwards.
GGAGGACAGGCTCATGATCGGGAACTGACTTGACATCAACGGGCGCTGGGTCAACGGGTTCTGGGTCAACGGGCTCTGGGTCTGGGTCAACGGGCTCTGGGTCTGGCGCTGGGTCAACGGGCTCTGGCTCTGGCGCTGGGTCAATGGGCTCTGGCTCTGGCTCTGGGTCAAAGGGCTCTGGCTCTGGCTCTGGGTCAACGGGCTCTGGCTCTGGCTCTGGGTCAACGGGCTCTGGCTCTGGGTCAACAGGCTCTGGCTTTGGGTCTGGGTCAATGGGCTCTGGCTCTGGCTCTGCCGCTTCATGGGACTCGGAACTGGACGGGGCCAGCACATCAGGGGACTCGGAACTGGACGGGACCAGCACATCAGGGGACTCGGAACTGGACGGAACCAGCATTTCGGGGAGCTTGGGGCTGGGCTCAGGTTCTGGCGGGCAGGCGACGGGCTCAGGCTCTGGCGGGCAGGTGACGGTCAAAGGCTCAACTGGGCTGGACGGGACCAGCGGCGAAGGCTTGACTGGGCTGGACGGGACCAGCGGTGAAGGCTCTGGGGGAAGAAGCTCAGGAAGGTCGGCAAACGGGTCAGGCTCTGGCGTGCATGCAATGGGCTCAGGCGTTGGCGTGCAGGTGATGGGCTCTTGCTGGCCGTGGAGATCGGGCTGATGTCTCCCACGGTGAATGAGGAACCACACACCCACAGCGTACGGGCAATGAATTTTACTAACGGGAGGTGGAGATCTCCCAACAACAGTCTCTGAGCGAGGGTATCGTCCATCCCACTCCAAAACTCATGTGTCAGGGACTCCTCGTCCCAATTAGAGTCCCGGAAAAGATGGAGATATATCTCCGCATATTCTTCCAGAGTCCGGCCATCTTGTGGGACACAGAGTTCGTAGTTCATTCCCTTTTTTTTGTTAAGGTCGATCGTTCTGTCAGGGTTTGTGCAGGTGCTGAAGACGAGGACACGAAAGCTTCAATATAAATGTTTTAATAACAAAATGAAGACTTTCCAAACTTAAACAGGAAACAAAAATCCAGGAAATCAGAAACACACAACCATATGTAGACGACGATCGACAAACACTCAGGGAAAACACAGGGCTTAAATACACTGAACCAAACAAGATAATTAACTGAAAACAGGTGCATAAAATTGAACACAAACGAGGAGCGGGAAAACTTAACAGGACTAAACCAAAAACCACAAAGACAGGGGGAAACAAGATCACAAAAGATTAACAGAACACATCAAAACGTGACAATAACATATTTTCTTAAATATATACATGCATAGGTGTGTATTTATATATATATATATATAAAATATTATACACAGTACACACACATATATTATGTAAACACAAACTTTTATTTTGGATCGCGATTAATCGTTGTCCAGCACTAATATATATATACTTTATCAAGGATGCATTACATTTATCAAAAGTGACTACTAGTAAATACATTTATAATGTTACAAAATATTCTATATTCTGCTGTTTATTTTGCTTCTAAAATATGAAGCAGCACAACTGTTTATATTGATAATAATCATAAATGTTTCTTGAGCATCAGATCATCATATTATAGTGATTTCTGAAGGATCATGTGACACTAAGACTGGAGTAATGATGCTTTGATCACAGGAATAAATGACTATTTTAACTAAATTATACTATATATTCACATAAAAAAAACAGAGACATCTTTCAGAAATAAAACCTCATGATGCATGTTTTATGAACATGAATAATATACTTCCACGTGAGTTGAGCCTGACATTGTAAACATCAGCTTGTTACTTTCCAAGCATTTCTTTTTCCTCTGTTTATGTTCTGTCTGCTTTACGATGGGATGCCGTTTCCAAGAGCCGACCAATCAGAGCGCTGCATCTGTCACATGACACACACACAGTTTCCAGCTTCTCCAGGATGCTGATAAGAGAATCCCTGTAATCGTTTACTGAAAACCTCAGTAATTACTGACTCATAACCCAGCTAACTATACGAGGAGCTCGTTTCAGTGTTTCGGTCAATATAGTGAGCATCAAACTTCCACATAAATATAATCAGCTCTTATATTTTATTCCTGAGAAACAAAGTGACTCACATAACAGCAGGTTTGAAGTTCAGCTTCCAGGAAACAGGCATACCTGTGCGCAAATACTACAGTAATGCAAACAAATAAACCATAAAATCTGCACAATAAATCATGATGTTAGCCTGGAAGAGAGGAAATATGACGGTAAATACAACATAACAGGACAGAAGGTTCAGATCGATCATCAGCTGTGGGAAATCAAGTCTCCATTTTAGCCTGACTGCCTCGTGACATTTTTTTTTATTTTATTTTTATGTCTACATATATTCTGATAGATATTCCGTTCTCATTGTGGCTGTTTTAGTACATCAAGTAAACAAAACAAAAAAATGCTGAAATAAAATAATCATCAAACCTTTATTACAGACTCATGGTCCAGTTTTAAAACACGCACACACACACACACACACACACACACACACACACACACACACACACACACACACACACACACACACACACATCAATACAAATTAAGTTTAGGGTTTTTTAAATGTTATTTTATTCCAGTTAAATTGTATTCATTTATTTTTTTTGCATTAAAGTAATGAATGTTCTTTTATTTCATTTTATGGTTTTAGTTTTAGCACTCCCATAGCAATGCACACACACAAAACAATAAATATGTTTCACACAATATGATTTTTTTTTTTTTTTGCAACATTTCTGAAAACTTCATGCCAAAATATTTATTAAACATGACAGTCATGCCGGTGTTATGAAAGCCGGAGGATTTCTCCACGTTAGTTGTTATGTGTAATAAATCAATGGGCTTTCAGGATGTTCACAGTTCCCATGCATGATAAATTATGGATGAACAATGTTACAGGTCAACATGAGAACACAGCTGGGTCATTCTTGGAAAACACTTTTCATGTGAGATGATTTATGGAGAAAAGCTTCATAAAGGGGAATGAGGAGACAGGACAAACAGAGACGCTGAAGATATACTGAAGATATAAATAAATAAAGGGTATTTTCTGTATGTACACTACCGTTCAAAAGATTGGGGTCAATAAGATTTTTTTTTTTACAAGAAATGAATACTTTTCTTCAGAAAGGACACATTAAATTGATCAAAAGTGACAGTAATGACATTTATAATAATGCAAAATATTTATTTTTTAATTAAATGCTTTTCTCTTGAACTTTCAAAGAATCCTGAAAAAAATAATCACGGTTTGCACAAAAATATGAAGCAGCAAAACTGTTTTCAACTGTGATAATAATCATAAATGTTTCTTGAGCATCAGATCATCATATTATAGTGATTTCTGAAGGATCATGTGACACTGAAGACTGGAGTAATGATGATAAATTCAGCTTTGATCACAGGAATAAATTACACTTTACTATATATTCACATAGAAAACAGCTGATTTACATTATAATAATATTTCACAATATTACTGGGTTTTTGTAGTATTTTTAATCAAATAAATGCAGCCTTGGTGAGCAGAAGAGACTTCTTTTAAAAACATTAAAAATCTTCCCGACCCCAAACTTTTGAAAAGCAGTGTGTATGACGACTTTTTTGATGTGTATTTAAAGTTACCATCAAGACAATGCCTTTCCCCCCATTAGTCCACTGAATCACAATTTGAGGTACAGTACCAACACAGTCTAATGAAAGTGCGTATCATTACCACGAATGTTATTTCTCGTGCCATTTATACGCCTAAAATGTTTTTGCGTGCATATGCTACGCACTGAAAACCCCTTGGGTATTAGGAGGGGAGAGGGGGATGGGGGTGCGTGCCTATTACACGCCATAAAGTGCGTATCATATACACGCAAAAACTGTTTTTGGCGTATAAATGGCGCGAGAAATAACATTCGTGGTATTCATACGCACTTTCATGAGATCGGGCTCACAGTACTGTGTAAAAGTCTCGGGCATGTTAGTATTTATAATATATAAACATCAGTTTACATTTTCAAACATTCATTTTGCCATTAATTGTCATAATCCAGTGAGATTTTTGCATGTTTAAGGAGTCTGACTGATCCGATCTCTCCATCATCGAGTCCGTCTGTGATTACATGGAGACAGAAAAACTGAGACGGAATAAATCCAGAAAAACTGAAGCAACTCTTGAAGAAAACGTCCTGCAGTAATGTGAAAAGTTTTAGGCATTTGTGTAAAAATGCTTAAAGTTAGGATGCTTTCAAATATAATGTCATAAATAGTTTTTTTTTAATCAATTAACTAAATCGCATCAATATTTGGTGTGAGCACCCTTTGCGTTTAAAACAGCTTGTACACTTGCTCATAGTTTTAAGGAAGCTTACTGTTTTACTGTTTCTTCATGTAATCGCAGACAGATTTAATGATGGAGAGGTCAGATCAGACCGGCTGCTCACTGTAAACATGAATAAGTTAGCAAAACTCAAAAAAATGTAGACAATAAGTTACATAAACGTTTTCATTTCTTAACTTAAAAAAATAAGCAGAACATTAGGCTATATAACATTTAATTGGAGCATTTACTCTCCCTTTGCGTGTCATCGGAAATAGAAATTTCAGCCCAGTTTTAGTTAAATGTTAGTCTAAATGAAAAGAATCGAGTTCCTAAAACTCAAAACAATTACTCAGATTACTTAAAATGTGTCAGTTTTAGAACTCAAAAGAAAAAGAAGGTTCTAAATACGCATAAAAGTTGATTTGTTTGAACTAATTTGTTTAATTTAAGTTGGCTCTACTCAAACCAATTCATTATTTTGAGTGTTAGGGTTTACAGGACTTCTTGTGCGTGCAAAAAATCTCACTGGATTAATACAATTAATGGCAAAAGGAATGTTTGGAGATGTAAACTGATATTTCCTAGAGACACACTACAGCAAAATATATAAATAACTGGCATAAAACACTTTTTGTGTGGAAATACCCTAGACTTTTGCACATTACATCATTCAAACAGAGTTATGAAGCTTAAAGTTTAACACCAAAGGTCAGAAATGCCTTAAACTTGAAGGATAACAAAAGTAGTCTTAGCAGAAGCATTAATAATGATTTATCACACTCGATGATGATTTCAAACGCGCTCTTAAATCCCTTCCTTGAATTAAGTCGTGTTGTGACAGCTTGTAAAAAAGGTTTATTGCACAAAATGCAACAGGAGAAACTCTTCAATTCACCCCAACAAATCAAATCTGCATTGAGTTCTGAGTATAACATCTGAAAGTTAATCAGTAACAATGACAAACATGTACATGGGGAAATAAAACTGCACTTTAATGGCATATTTCTGTGAGAAAACGTCCATCTTATAACTTACAATAATTGATTACAATAATGTTCCAATAGTCAATAATCCCAGTGCATTAACTGGTTACACTTTACATTAGGGAACATTATTCACTATAGTTGCTTATTAGCATTATTTTAATGTTTATTTGTAAATATAAAGCACATATTAATGCATAACGAGTGAGCAGGAACGAGAATCCAGACGGAAAGAAGTTTATTAGAGAAACACAAAAGCAGAATAATGCAATCAAAGAACAAGAATATGAATCAAGAACAACAGGAACGACCGATAAAATGCAGTTTATTTGTGATTGTTGCGGGCAAAAATGCTTGAAATGCGGCACGTTTTCTTAAGAAATGCAATGAAATATGTGGATATTTATGCAATTTTATGCGATGAAACATGCAAGCCCAGCATATTTAGCACAGAAATCTGCAATTTATGTGGCGAAAGTGCGGCGTATTTGAAAAAATGCGACACTCGCATAAATATGAGGACTGCATTGAATTATGCGATTGCATAATCACGTTTTTCTGGAGGGACTATTCAGAAGGTTTAAATAGACAGGTTAACAAGAGACAGGTGTCAGTGATTAGTAGTCATGCGAACTAATGAGGTAACTATGGCAACAAACACGAAACAGAAACGATGGGAACTGAGAATACATCTCAACATAAAAGTCCTCACAAAACACAAGACACATAACCAGAAACGCTTTTTGCTCCAAAAACGTATTGATCTTATTGTAAAGTGTTAATCTTTTGGTCTCTAAAAGAATATACAGGACATGCAAATAAGTGTTGTTTTCCGCCGGTGTGATTGGCTCTCAGTGAATCCCCCCCTCGTGTGTTTACCGGCTCTGCTGTCACGGTTGTCAGCGCCGTATGATTGGTCTCACGCTGAAGGATTTCACACACATGCAGTGAGACTCATGAAAGATGGACTGCACTTCTAATGCTGTCATTTGTTCATTGAAGAGCAATAAGTAAAACATGCATAAACTGTAAAGTAATAAACTTGAGAGGAGATTTGATTAAAGGAGCAGTTGCTTTGCATAATGAGCTGTCGGTGTTTCTGATTGGACGAGGAGCGCATGCTTCTGAAACCAGGCAGATTTTCCAGAAGCAGAAGATTATGAATGTGAAAGATTGACTGTGTGTGTGTGTGTGTGTGTGTGTGTGTGTGTGTGTGTGTGTGTGTGTGTGTGTGTGTGTGTGTGTGTGTGTGTGTGTGTGTGTGTGTGTGTGTGTGTGTGTGTGTGTGTGTGTGTGTGTGTGAATTGACTGGAAAAAGATCAGAGTATATATGGTGTCACTTTATTGTAGATTCACTAACACTCAAAAAGTAGACATATCAAAACCATAATGGGTTACTATTATAATTCCGGCGGAGACGTGAGAGAAAGGAAACCCGTGGTGAAT
>CM070830.1:2085706-2098206 GCA_036326025.1 Chrosomus eos | reverse complement strand
GATTAATTGCAATTTATTCTATTTACTGTGATCAGCATATCATATAATTAAGTCAACTGGAATCTTTAATCAACTACAAAAAGCACAAACTAGATGTTGTAAAATGTTTTTCTAACTATGAATTTATTAGCTTATATTTTTTTTACACCTTTATAAGTGAAATATATTAAATTAGAAAAAAATGTATGTTAGAAATTGTATAATTATATATATATATATATATATATACACACACACCACACACACACACACACACACACACACACACACACACACGCATATAGTAACGAATCACTGGAGGCAAGCTGTAGAGAACCCAAATGCAACTTTAATTATCAACACAAAACATAGGCATGGAAAGGCCTGAAAGAAAAGAACAACGACAGGAACATTCAATATTAGACAAAGACACAGGGCAAACACGAGGGCTTAAATACACAAGACTAAGACTAGGGACACGTGTGAACAATTAAACAATGAACCAATAACGACATGACAGAGAAGGGAACACATGACATACATTAAACAGGAACTAACTTGACTAGAAGAATTGACATGAACTGAATGAACATGAACATGAACATGAACATGAACACCTGGACTATGTTACAGAAAGCTTGACAAGGACAAAGAAAACATGAGGACTATAAACTAACAGACGAGCTAACAAGAAACAACTGAGAGCAATGAGACAAGGAACCAATGACAGAACAGAACTGAGAAACCACATGACTAAATCAACCAATCATATCAACTTCAGTGTGGTCCAACCAACCCGATCTCACGGCAATTCGTACGAATTAGTAAGATTTTTGCTAAATCGTACATATTTTCGATTCATACAAATGACCGACACCTGACTCCGCCTTACGTGGGTTTAGACAAATCGTACGAATTCGTACGAGTGAGGTCGTACGAATTATTATGAATTAGCCACCTTTTATTGACTCTTCGTAGTACTGAAATTCGTACGAATTGGTCCTGATATAGCGTTGGTCCAACGGTTTAAAGGTCCAAAATACAGACCTTGGAAAGTAGGCGGTAAATGTAGAGTAGGGCGAAAAACTAATTTTCGCTATATCTTTTCTATCTGATCTGACTCATGATTTTCTGAAAAATAAGATTAAAAATCATAAAAATACTATAGACTTACATCGAAGAGGTTGAATCTTTAATACAATAACTCTAATAGAGTATTTAAAGGGGGGGGGGGGGGGGTGAAACACTCAGTTTCACTCAATCTCATGTTAATCTTGAGTACCTATAGAGTAGTATTGCATCCTTCATATCTCCAAAAAGTCTTTAGTTTTATTATATTTATAAAAGAAAGATAGGCTGTACCGAGTCTTTCCGGAAAAACCCGAGCGGGTGGAGGCGTGCCGTGTGGGCGGGAGCAGCGCGAAGCTTTTGCGTGAGTTGTAAACAGACAGACTCGTGGTTTATGAGGACATGATTTAGTTTTACAATAAACAAACGGACACCTACAGTGGCCAGCTAAACAAACTGTATTAAACACACAAACACACACCATACATCAAATGCTCCATCGATACATTAACTGTACGTGATCATGTTGTTTACTTGCTGTGCTTAACGTTACACGCCGATAGTTAACAACACACAGACATTTGAAGCAGTTTTACTCACCGCCTGCGTTCCAACGCACGACCGTGAACCTTTACCGTTGGGACTGCTCCATCTTTAAGTATTAGGCGATCTGCAAATCCGGCGTCGAACTGGGCTTTGTCTATACAACTATTACCGTCGAAATGAAGGGAACAAACAAGAACACTTGCACAACTCCGTTGCTGCTCTGGAAAAACAAAATCCATCAACAGGTCCCTTAACGCTGGGTTCTTTAGAAATGTGTGCAGTGTTGTCTTGCCCTGGCAACCATAAAACACACTTTTTTGGTGCCATTGTTTTGATTGCAGCGCAGCAGAGCACAGCGGTCTGATGGACGCTCTCGTCACGCTCTAGGCTACAGCTGCGCGCGCGCCCTTCCGGGAGAAATGCCTTAAGACCCGTATAAGGAAATTCCGGCCACTCTGACGTCACACAGAACCATACTCGAAAAAACTTTCCGAAACTTGTGACAAACCGGAAGGAGTATTTTTGGAACAGAAATACTCCATCAAACTTACAACTTCAGTTTTGAAACTTTGTCCATGTTTAGCATGGGAACCCAACTCTTTAACAGTGTAAAAAAGTCACTATGCATGAAACAGCATTTCACCCCCCCTTTAAAGGATAATTCAGGTATTTAGCACTTTGAGTCTATTTTCTAGTGTGTTTTGGATGAGCTAGAGTGGTGGACACAGAAATGTTGACGATGGGTCCTGTCTCGACTTTTTGACTCTTTTAGAATCGCCTCTGAGCGCTTCAGAGTGGCTGTCTATGGGCATGCACAAACATGTGCTTAAAACAACCCTTAACACTCGTTTTTTCCGTGGACAATATCCATATGTACACCAGGAGAGTTCGGGATTTTGCTGTGAAAAATGTTCGTTTTTAAAACTGTGCAACTCATCGAGTGGTTAGTGGTGTTCGTTGATGTTCTAAAACAAGTAGCGTAGCGAAATACAGTTTCTGTCGTGTTTTATTTGCCATTTTGTAAAATCGCATGATTTCTGTTGGAGGACTCAGTGCTCGTTGATATTACTGCGCTACCAGAAATGGAAAAGGGTCTGTTTACATTTGGTTGTAGTCTTTTCGCTCGGTTCTCCGTCTCTCAGAAGGTCTATGCGCTCGACACCGTGTTTCGTACAGCGTCCTTGTATGGCAAAGTGGTTGTCACCATCTAGTGGTCGGGAGTGTGCTAACGCTTCAGACTCAAATATCCAGCGGAAGTTTATACGCGTTTGTGAGGTATCTGAAAAAATAGTTCCACTATAGCAAATAACACAGATTCATTGCGCCGATATATTTGTTTTTAATCATCAACAAACACCACTAACCACTCGGTGAGAGTCACAGTTTTGAAAACGAACGTTGGGTTGTTTTAAACACATGTTTGTGCATGCCCATAGACAGCCACTCTGAAGCGCTCAGAGGCGATTCTAAAAGAGTCAAAAAGTCGAGACAGGACCCATCGTCAACATTTCTGTGTCCACCACTCTAGTTCATCCAAAACACACTAGAAAATAGACTCAAAGTGCTAAATACCTGAATTATCCTTTAAGCTTCATCCACTTTGTGGCAAAGCCTAACAACTAACTGTGCGTTCACACCAGACGCGAAAGCGCGTCAAATTCACGCCTACCGCGTCTAGTTATACGCTTGAACACTTTGAATCCATACGCTAGAGCGAAATTGACGCGCGTAAAAAACAAAAGTTTGTAGCGAAATTTACGAAACGCGTTGGCGGTCATCTTTTTTATGTTGATCGAGCATTCATCGAGAGAGTCACCGCCATAGACAGTATAAGAAGTGGACAGAGCCGTCTCATTGGAACTCAGTTGAAGCTCATTTTTAGCGATTTTTGAGCACTTCCGTTCCTGACGCGCAGACTCAAACCGACTCAAACTAAGCTTGATGACGTGAGCAACCCGTCTGACAGACGTAAATCTTCTAGTAGCTGTGCGTGAAAACTGCCAACGTTAATCTTGCAGAGACGGGGAACTTGAGCAAAGAGTTCTCATAAGGAATTATTTCCAATTCCCCAAAAACGTTGTTGAAATATTTTATCCCGTTGCTTTTATGGACTCATTATCTATGGGCTTCTCCCTTGACGGGACGTCCCCCGATTGCCTGTGAGCTTCTCCTCCTGTCTGTACGGTAATGTCTGTACAGCGCGACAGAGAGTCGAGTGGTTATGACGCAGTCGTTAGCCTATTTTTACAAAAACTGTTTCTACGGGGCCATAATGTAACATAGAAGGTAATGGAGGCCTTTATACATTGTTGTGTTTCTTTAGAAATAAATAATGGACAAATGGAGTCTTTAAACGCCTCAGATGTAAAGTTATTCGCTGTCAAAGTGACGCCAAAATGAATGGGAGTCAATGGGAATGCTAACGCAAGTGAAGTTCTGCTACAAGATGGCGGCACCCGGCCGGCTTCAACTTCCGGTAGATGGATTACCCCTTGGTCACCTCTCTGTATTTGCTCTGGAGAGCAGGACAGCGGCGTAAGGGTAAATGTCGCCGTATTTGTGTTCACCAGACCCTTCGGAGGCGAACCCAGAGTGGCGAGTTTCACCATTTGCTCGCTCCAGGAGCTGCGCCTGGATGACGGCGTACTTCCGCCTGTCCCGCACCCGGCTTGATGACCTGGCGTCCCGCATCGGAGCGAGGATCACCTCCGCCCTCATCCACCTAATCTGTCATTTATTTTTGTTTTGATGATAAATAGAGCCAGCCTCCAAAAGTGATTAACCTGTCCTGTGATTTTCTCTCTCTCACACAACATTGTCCAGACACGAACTTATGCAGTATGTTGGTTGTCTTTACATTATAATAATATTTAATATAATCTAGATATGGAATAAATAGCATTCAATACAAAATGAATATGTTTTATGTGATAAAATATTTGCTTTGTTGTGCATTAGAACCACTCCAGGCATTTAGTCATATTACAAAATAATGTATTGAAGCATCCAGATACTTCACCATGTGACAGCAGCAAGCAGCTAGGCTCCTGATTGGTTAACGCGGCGCGAATTGACGCCAAAAGTTCAGATTTTTCAACTCAGGCGGCAGACGCGAATTCGCGTCAAAAGTGTAAATGCACAAAAAGCACAACAAAATAATTCGCGTGTAACGCGCCAGGCGCTCAATTCGCGCCATTTGTGTGAACTTGACGCACGAATGAGGCGTATTCGCGTCTACCGCGTTTTTACGCGCGTAACGCGTCTTTGCATTGACTTAACATTGAAATCACTGGCGCCAGACGCTCTATTCTCGTCTGGTGTGAACGCACCATAAGCCATGCTAACAACATGATAAATCATTTTATTATGTTGAAAGCCTTGTAATTGATGCTAGCAAAATGCTAATTCATGCTATTAAAATGCTAAATAATGCTAGCAACATGATAATTAATGCTAACAACAAGGTCAAAACATGTTAGTAATGTGTTAATTCCTGCTAACAATGTAATAAATCATGTTTGCAACATGCAAAATCATGCTAGCATCATGCTTAATTAGCAAAGTGTTAAATCATGCTAGTAATGTCTTAAAACATGCTTAGCAAAATGTTAATTCATGCTAACAACATTTTAGCAACATGATAATTAATGCTAAAACTTGCTAGCAACATGTTAATTCATGATAGCAACATGTTAAAACATGCTATAAAAACATGTTAAATCATGCTAGCAATGTCTTTCTCACTTTCTCTTTCCAAATTTAACACTTGTAAAACTTTCATACAGTTTTGTCAAGCCAACATCGAAGTTTGTCTCAACAAACTTTACTCATCAAAAAGGGCAAAAATCTCATTTTCCATCTCATTTTCTCCTCCAACTTCAAAAATGTCCGACATCGTAGTTTTACCTTTTATTTATTTATTATTATTTCTTTTAACTTAGTCTGCACGTTTCAAACACTGGTTCTGTTCTTCCGCCTATTTGTCACACATGACCTTTCCAACTCGATTATGTAATGTGTGTCGCATCACAGCTAGTGCAAGACGAGCATTTGTGGTTAAAAGTATATAAATGTTTATATTTTGTTATAAATGTTGGCTGGTTTGTCTAGATCAGACTTTTATTCCTCGGCTGGATCGTGTCGAGACTTTGAAGCTGCACTGAAACTCACATTTGGACCTTCGACCCGTTGGACTCCATTGAAGTCACTATATGGAGAAAATCCTGGAATGTTTTCCTCAAAAAAATGTCTTTTCGACTGAAGAAAGACATACATGAACATCTTGGATATTGTGGAGGAGAGAAAATTATCAGGAAAGTTTCATTCTGAAGTGAACTACTCACTTTAAAGAAAACCCCAAAACCATGCTAACATAAATATATATAAATATTAAAAACATTTAAAAAAATACTTTTAATTATTTTAGTTAATAAAAGCCACATTTTAAGAACATGAACATTTCAAGGATGTATTCCAGGCTCTTTTGGAGTCAGTGTGTGTTTTGATTAAGTCTTATCTGAAGAGTCTTGATTACGGAGGACTCGGCATTCCCGTGAGGCAGAACTTTATCCGAGTTACGCTTTACTGACGCCAAAACAAACCCTCACACGCACTCACACACACACACACACACACACACACACACACACACACACACACACACACACACACACACACACACACACACACACACACGATGATCAAAGCTGAGACTCTTCAAAGCTGGAGATCTGGAGACTCTCACTTCACTTTAATGCCCTTCATCTCGAGCTGATTAAGGGTTTTAAGTATGAAGACAACATATAGCCTACTGTATATAAATATACACTTAATAAGCCTAATAATATACTATTATATATTTAAAGGTGCAGTAAGGGATTTCTGAGAAACACTGTTATTTATATACCGTAATTCACAAACACACTAGCTGCGTCCGAAATCACATAATTCCCTATTATATAGGCTAGTAGACGAAAAACAGTACTGTCCAAATTCACAGTACTAATAAAAGAGTACCAGATGCATATGATACTATATAGAACATACTTTTTTTAGCAGCTCTGAAGTAATTACTTATATTCAAAATAAGTATCTACTCAAGAGAGTATGCGATTTCAGACGCAGCCACAATGCAACACAGGCCCCGCCCCCCTCATGAGTGGACACGCCCCTCACTGCTGACTGGCTACAGCGTTTCTCAGAATTTGCTTACTGCACCTTTAAATGTGTGTAACACGTGCATGTGTGTCTATATAAAATCATTTTATTATAGTCCATTTTTAAATTCATATAAATTAAATAGATTATTTCTGTGTTTAATTTGAATGTGATTTGATTCATTTACAAAATGACTGTGTAAGAATTTTTTATCAAAATATCCAAAACCACTTCCACAGTGTTATATATTTCTTTCAATTGTGTACTTACATTATCCTAAATGTTTCCAAGAATTTGTAAATTCAGAGAAATTCACAATTTTAAATAGGCCCGTCCCTGTTCACTTGTCACCTGTCTATAGCTATGTTTCCATCCACACGTTTTTATCAGCATTAAGTGATATCGAATGAAAAATGTCTTATGGAAACAGTAAAACTCGATTGAATTTCATGAATATCGACTCAAATGAAATGCGTTCGGTCTCATGGGATTTTATCTTGATGGATATACGGCTTATGCGATATTATGGAAACGTTATTATGGCGCGATCCATTTTGTCTAGCAAAACTTTGTTCGCAAATGTTTGCTTGAATGTTGTGAGAAAATGAATGGAAACACCTTAAAATGTCTCAAATCAATTCGATAAACCAATTTGATCGCAAAACAGCATGTGACATCATTACACACAGGTTTTTATCCGCTTTAAAGCCATTTGATGGAAACACAATTTCACAATCTTTATTCGCATGAGATTTTTTTATCGAACTTCAGATAATTCGATTGACAAGAGGATGGAAACTTGGCTAAGGATGTGATATCCGCGTTATCCCTGGTTTCCGCTAGTACTGCCGTATTAACCATGGCCACAGACGTGGACAACTGTCCAAAAATATTTTTTTTCAAGGATAAAACGTTTAAATATGTCATTTTGGTGATCAAAGATGATAACATTAACACTTTAACAGTTTGATTGGCACATTTCAGAGTGTTTTTGTGAATCAGTTGCAACTTCAGAATCAATAAATCAATATCGTAATATATAATAATTCAATAAAATATGATCTGATCATGACTCCTGCAAGATGGTCTGAGGATCTGCGTCTGCTGGGAGTTGATCAGAGCTATTATCAAAGACTGTTCCTGCTGTATAATTGCTCGTTACAGAGACATGGATGATTCAAGGGCTAAATGTGGATCCTGTTGACTAACTCGCTCTTGTAGACAACGACCCATGTATTTTACAGGTCTGATTTCACATTGGTCAGAGCTTCTGCTTATGAAAAAGAAGTTCGGCTAATTGCATTGAATGTGCACTTGAAGTGCACTCTAAATCTTAAAAGTTTTATAAAAACTGTATTGGAAATAATATATTATTAATGAAATAAAAGGCCACTTGAGAGAGACTATCTCGACTATGATTAAAACACTTTTAAAAGTGCACTTTGTAATGATGTTGAATTAAACATTAAAGTACGATTTTAGTCATTATGTTTTAAAAAAAGTACACTTATTTTGATGTGTAGACTTACTAAAGCATCCGCTGGGTTATGATGTGTCCGGTTATGTGACACATTTACACAAATTAGCTTTTATTAATGGATTTAGGTTAATCATATTTGTTTTTGAAACACTCAGTGTGGTGTGTGTGGTGTGTGTGTGTGTGTGTGTGTGTGTGTGTGTGGTGTGTGTGTGTGTGTGTGTGTGTTGTGTGGTGTAGTGAGGGGGAGTTGACAATCTGTTGTACCAAGGGAAGGTCACTGAAGAAAATTATCCTGTGCTTCAATTCTCTGGGTCATTAGATAAGTAACCGGCCTCCAACTGTCCATGATATTACACACACAACACACACCACACACACACACACACACACACACACACCACACACACACACACACACACACACACACACACACACACACACACACACACACACACCACACACCACACACACAAATGCAACTCACTGTCACCACATGCCAAAGTATTATCCATCACTGCACAGATTTTATGAAATAATAACATGCACACACTCCTACATAACCACACACACACACACACACACATTGTCATGTTTAACCATGACAGTTTCTATGGTAACACTGTAGAATCACGTTTTATTTGTTAACATTAATAAACTGCATTATTTATCTTGAACTAGCAATAAAAAATACTTAATCTTAGTAATAAATAAGCAAAAAACATGTATTATTCTGCTGATCCTTAAAGGGATAGTATGAGTTCCTCTCTTCTGTTGAACATAAAATAAGATATTCTGCAAAAATAAAGAGAGTTTATGGACCCCATTGACATCAATGGAACAAAAACACAATCTTTTGATCACAAAACAGCATTTATAACCAATGCCACTGCGAATGCTTTCTGCATGATCGCATCTCTAAAGCGTGGGAGAGAGAGGTTGAGACGACTTTCATTTCTTATAGGTCACAGACAGACGAGTGGGTCAATGCGACATCCATCATATCAATGCTGGAACCCAACACAGCTTTTTTCCACTGCTTACACACACAATCCTTACTTGTCACACAATTTCTGAAACCTGAAACATTCCAAAAAAATGCTGGGTTGTTTTAACCCAATTTTGGGTCAAATATGGACAAACCCAGCCATTGGGGTAAATTTTTAAATTACATTTTTAACCCAATGTTTGAGATTATCCATATTTAACCCAAAATGATTAAAAACTCCCAAACTGCCCATTTGAATGAGAGAGAGATAGAGACACCCGGAGAAAATCTTATTTTCTCCAGGTTAATTAATTTAACCTAAATTAATTTTAGGCTCCGATCCTTATTTGTTACCCTATATTATTTTGTCCATTATTATCTGCCCCAATTTGCCTTCCATGATATAACGTTACGCTATCTGCATAACCCCTACCCATACAGTGGGGATCGCTTGAAGGCTTTCACGAGTACAGATGCATATCAATATGCTGTGGCTGGATGGGTAAAAGACGTAAAAGTGCGGCACCTGGCCACCAAGGATTTATATTTAATCATGGGAAATGTAGGTATTATTAAAAAAAATTCAAATGTATGATTTTGGTGGTAGTTTGCTCTGACTAGATAGCGAGTTGTTAGCTAGCTAAGTGGCTAACAGCCATGGCTCACAGCTAGCTGTCATTAATCTGGATTAGGCCTGTCGCGATAATCAATAAATCATTTAATCGCACGATAAAAAAAAATAGCTCCATAATTTTTCCACCCGCAATAATTTCGATTTGCATGCTTGTTTGTTTTCCTCTCTCTCTCTCTCTCTCTCTCTCTCTCTCTTCTCTCTCTCTCTCTCTCTCTCTCTCTCTCTCTCTCTCTCTCTCTCTCTCTCTCTCTCTCTCTCTCTCTCTCTCTCTCTCTCTCTCTCTCTCTCTCTCTACCAAAGAGACTGGATGACAACTCTGTGTAAGACATAATCGACATATTTTACATGAATACTCTCCAAAACGGACATTTAGACATAATGTTGTGTGTATCTGTCCATTCAGACACGAAACAGAGCTCAAATCATCTTCGGCTCGAGTGTGTGCGCACAAGAAGTGACTCGATGATACAATATGAGACATACAGCTAACCACTTACTGCAGGCACAACTGCACAACATATTGCAGGCATTATAATGAGACCGTCGGTCGTAAAGATGGCGGCGCAAAACTACAGTGACGTCATGTGACCCGAACCAGACCAATTTCGAGCCGACGTCACAGTTACGTCACGGCGCTGGAGGCAAAACGAAGGGAAAACTGCCAATACAAACCAACACAGATTCGGCTACATAATAAGGAGCTTAAATTGTTATTATTTTTATTAAATGTCATCTGGTTGTGTTGTTGGGTGCTAGAATCAATGAAAAATGAATATTCTGTATGTATCTGGATTTTTTATTTCTAGAAAATATTCACATCATTAAAATTGCACCGTAATGTCACTCTTTACATTGTGGTCTTCTTGGCGCTGGCTCGGCAGAACTGCGGATCGTACCCATAGGCTGTAAAAAAAATGGACAAAGCGTCTGTGACGTCACCCATAGACTATCGAATAACGGTTCTGAAGCCGTTTATGGGGGGTATGGGCGGCGCCATCTTTGAAAATCTTGGGAAAGCCTAACCCCGCCCACCTTCTGGACAATCCATATATGGGTAAAAGGGCGGGCTTTGTGTGAGACTGAGGCCCCATCCACACTACTACGTTTTCGTTTAAAAACGGAGACCTTTTGCTACGTTTGCACCTCCCGTCCACACTAAAACGGCAACAACGAAGACCTAAAACGGAGAAGTTTAGAAACGCTGCAGACCCGTTTTGCGTTTTGAATCTCCGGAGGGCGTTTTAGTGTAGACGGGTCAAAACGGAGGAATTTAGAAACGATGACGCAGACGCTCGCGCTCGGCTCTCTGATTGGGTGTCATCAGGCATGACGTATCCTTACCTGATGCTGTAACGTTAACTGCCTACATGCGCCGGAGGCAAGCTATTATTCCAGCGATCTGTGACAATTCCCGTGCCGTGTGCAGCGGCGGTATCGACCGTACATGGAGCGTTGGTTTTGGGTTAAGCCGGGAAGAACCAGCGCATGGCGGGATAATTTTATCAATGAAGTTGTGGTTCCTGAGTAATGGTGTTTACACCGGCACGCGCATGCCCAGTGTAGGTGAATGGTCACGTGATCTTTTATGTGGACGGAGATCGCAGCTAAAACGCTGGTGTGGACGGAGATCGTATTCGTTTTAATTCTCCGTTTCTAAACTAAAACGCAGTAGTGTGGATGGGGCCTGAGCCTGCCGGTGGACGCGCCTCTTCAGCCAAGCAGCCTCAGCTATCTGTAACATTACTATTGCGAGTGTACACAAATATAAGTAAACACTTTGCAGATTGAATGTCCTGTATGAACGAAATGATGGAGTATGTTTTTATGCTTCGATCGCGCCCGCGCAACACACACACACACACACACACACACACACACACACACACACACGTGCCTGCTTCTCTCTCTCACACACACACGCGCACACACACACACACACACATAGTTCAATCGCACCTCTCTCTGAGGCGATTTAATGCTAACTGTTGCAGTGCCACTGCCTATGATGCTAAATACAAATACTGCTAACTACGTGAAATAGTAGTGGAATGTCACTTACCGGAAAAAATGGAGCGATGTAACTGACTCCTACAGTGTCGGTTAGTGCAGTTTATAGCAGAGCAACCCATTTTATGTACGATATTTCAATACAAATGTTCAGAAAGGATACAGAGGTGGTATGATGTGTTGTGTCAGATCATGGCCGAGACGTCAAATTTCACTCGGCGCAGCCCGTTACCAGCTGTCAATCAAAGTTAACCACGCCCTTATTTGTCATACATTTTATATCTAAATACGATCTAAACTAACGAGTTAGAAAAAAAATCACCCCCCTCACAGTTGTCAGGCACTCGAAACCTATCGAAAAATACTATAAAAGTCCATGGGACCAACCTGTAAAAGCATGAATTTATGCTGTGAAAACGGACATTTTAACATGGGGGTCTATGGACATTTGCTCACTTTTGGGACCGGCCCCTAGCGGATTTTCGATGTATTGCAGTTTTTCGCACTTCCGGGTAGGCTTCATTTATCAGATTGGAATGTTGCCGCTTCTTGGATCGTACCACACAAGTCGTGTACGTGACCATTCATCACATAGTTACAGGCATCTAAAGATTTATATGCCCTCAGTTTCTCTTTACACTCGG